>BPLQ01002198.1:64896-657544 GCA_021605075.1 Caerostris darwini | reverse complement strand
ACACGATCATTCACAAAAGGCTGCGGTAGTACCTACTCGATACAAGTTCCGTCTCAATCGAAGCAGGAAATGGTATTCTTTCTGTCTATTCCGAAGATAATAAACGTAATTTCTCCTCCGTATTCTGTGCTTGTCACTTTGCTGTTAGATACGGCGGGCGAATTATCAGTGACACCTGGAGCTTGTGCCAAGAATGATTGGTTTATCCAATTCAATGCATTTGACTTTTTACGTGATAAGTGACCGAGATGTTGTTTAGCTAGTTGCTGTTGAAGTGTCACTATTTTTCTTTTCTTTTCTTTTCTAACTAGTTTGGTTTTGGGATGTTTATCTTCGTGTTCAATTATTTGAAGAATAAAAGCACTCAAGCAGTAATGTAAGTGGAGAGATAAATTTGTTCTTAGACAGCTAAATAATTTTTTTTTTATATGCAATTAAACCTTTGCAAGTACAACACTTGTAGTTTGTGTTATATGCTTAAATTATTTGTGACTAGAAAATATTACCATTAACTTTAACTTATTATTTTACTTAACATATTACGTTTAACTTTTTATGTGAAAGAAACATTTTGTATGCTTTTTAGCAAGTTGTCATTTAAAGAACTAAATACTTTCTGTTTTAATTTTTTTTGTTTGTTTCTGAATAAATATTTAAAGAAGTTAATATATTTAAGCAACATTATAAGTAGATAGATAACTTGTTATACCACAGGTCTTTAAGTTATTTTCTGTTATATAATTAATAAACTAGTACATAAATTTATGTTGTTTTTTATGTTTTCCTTTAATTACTTAATTAACTATTTTTATCTATGATGAATTTTCTACTAATTCCTTAAGGGATTTATTTATATAATTATTAATTGTTGTAATTGAAGGGTATTTTTGGTGTTATAATGCACAATTTGTTAATCAATAACGGAATTACAGCGGGACAATCCAAGATGTTAAGAGCTAAATTATGCTTATAAGGTTTATATGTACTTTTTATTGGTATAAAACAGTAAGTAATAAATATGCCTAACTTAAAAAATTTATCTTTTTCTTTGGAATTAAATCTACATAAACTGTATTACATAAAGTAAATGAAAGTGTTATTTTCAATTTTAGAAATGAAATTGGTTAGAAATTGCTTTCTAATACAGTTTAAATAAAAATATTTGTTATTTAAAGATTTAAGCATAAATTTTGATTGATAATTTGATATGTATAATATATAGAAAGTATATATATCAATATAAAAGCATATTGATGTATATACTTATTTTCTTATATATACGTGGTGCTTCATAAAAAGCATGAACTAAAACAATAGTAGATAAAATTTTAAAGAAATCAAATTAATATATTAATGCATGGAATTTTGATTACCAGATGCAATTTTTTCAATGCTAGTTTTAACCATTTTACACAACTACCATTTACTAATTACTGCATAAAACCAATTGTTCTATGACAGTATAATATTTCTTCTATTCGGCCACTGGAGTAATTCTTGGATGTTTTTACTGAGCCTTACAATGTCCATTTTGTGAATTTTGTTGTATGCTAAATATATTAAAAATCCACCATACCTGTTTATTACTTTATGATATTTTATACCAAATGCAATTGATGCAGTAATAAGTTTATAATCATAATAAATACGTAGATAATGTATCTGTGATAACTATTTATAATTTTTCTAGTATTTTCTAAAACAATATTTGAATTTCTTTATAATGAAAATAAAGCTAAAATTATTTTATATATAATACTAATGTTAAAATATTTAATTTAAAAAATGCTAGGCAATTATTTCTTGCCTGCCAAAATACGACTATACTAAAATAATAATAAATATTAATTTCTAATTATATTGTGACTGAACAGTAATAAGCCTCGCTATTCTAGATAAAACTACGTCTGTGTTACACAGATTTCAGATTTGTGGAACAGCATTTCTGGATTCTAGGTTTGTGTAATGATTCGTTTATCTCTTCCATGAATCCTGTGGAATGTCGTAAAAATCCAAGTACTGAGCTGAAAGAAGGCCCATAAAACTGGAAAAGCCTGCTCGAACCAAAGCGTAAGAAACCGGTTAAAAGATTCTTTAAACCTTAGAGGCTCTTCTAGAATTACATGGAAAGGTTCAAAAACTGTAAAAATGTTTCTGTTTCTTAATTTTGTAGCTGTTTTCAACGTATAATAATATTTTTTAGCGTAATAAATTATGGAATTAACATTGTTTTTTATATGGTTACGTAATTTTAAAAAAATCTTATTATATGCTAACAAAATTGTGATTATATGGTAACACAGTAATGCAATATGTTAACAAACAAGGTAATAGGTCCTACCATATGATAATAAAATATTTTTCAATATCAATTTGATATGGTATAATATCATATGTCAAAAAAAATATGTTACTATAGGCTGATATAATGTACAAAAACCTTACGTTAACATATGGTTGCATCATGTACTATTGTGGTTCATCATCAAACTATTATGTTAACATAGGATAATTAATATTAAAAAAATATGCAACTTAAATTAGATCCAAAAATATTGTGTTATCTTATTGTTTTGTTTGAGTTCAATTAGTTTAAATATAAAAGATTAGCTTTTATTATCTCTTATCAAATGTTGATTACCTCAAAGATGAAATATTCTATTCTGTAGTTTAATTATTCTTTGTTTTACAGAAACAACAAGTTGCAAATTTATTTCAAACTGCTAAACGTTTCATTATAATATACACGACAGGAAGGAAAATAAAGTCAATGATTTATTTCATAAAATATATAATAATATTATTTCATAAAAATTTCAGATAATTACATTAAATATTACAAATAAATACTGTGAATATTAAAAGTATATTAATATAACTTTATAAATCATCCTTTTTTTTTTTTGACAGCCATGAAAATTTATTTTCAAACAATATTAATGAGAAATTATTTATATATTTATGAAGAGAAAAAAAATATATATATATGATATTTTAATAATCAAAATATTTTAGATGTACAAAATTTGTTTTAGAATTATTCCAAATAATTTGATGTATTTCAATCATTATTATATTTTCTCTATTCCTTGTGCTTATTTACCTTGCAAAATTCTATAAATTTGCTATACAGGGAATGTGATTATATTTCACCAATAAGAAACAAAATACAGAAAGGCTTTCATGAGTAATTACTTCACAGTTATGTGTAGTATTTAAGAAAACTCCAACCATGTATCACAATTGTCAACCCGAGGCTCTCATTCTGATTTGCCTCCAAATTCTCATACTTCAATGGATTGACTACCAAATAACTAAGGCACATTACAAATAAAAATGAATAAGGTTTAACATCATTAATGGGGAAGTCAATATAATAAAATCAACTTAAATATTGAATCCAATATACTGAAGAAAAACTGTAAATAATGCGTTCATAAATTATACCAGTTCGTATTTTAGAAAGGTGAACGGTTAAATTTAAGAGTTTAGAAATTTTTAAAGTTAGGCGGGAAATGAGAGTTTTAGAAAAAAGGTTTAAAAATTTAAAACATAAAAGTATTTTTAAGTTAATAAAAGAAAATATTTTTAAGTTAATATAGTTATTTTTGCATACAAAATAAAATAAAATCGTATGCATATCCATTTTTTATATAACCATGGAATATTGTACTAACAAGTATAATACGGCATTTTTTAGATTATTTATCTGCCCCCTTTTCCTCTACGAAAAAAATATTATTCTTTTCTAAATATTCACAATTAGTAACCCCTTAGGCTATAATAACAAGCCAAATGAAGTTAGTTTTGCTTATCACTATTATAAAGACAGCAAAATGAGATTAATTATTCTATTATCAAATAGCGAATTGTTCAATTATAAGTAATATTTAAATTTTAATATTTGTGTGTCTTAAATATTCTATATATGAAAACAGATCAAATATAGATTTTAAATCAGGAAACATTCACATTTATTAAAGTGGATTCATGTGAATTTATATTTTGAATCAAATTATTTTTTATTAACTTTGTTTCACAATAATGAAAAGAAATGTATAAAAATGTGAGTTAATAATTAAAATTAAACAGATGAACTAATGAAGTGTGGAAAATAAATTTAAAAAAATAATTAATGAATTAATGAAATCAATGCTTAACAGAGATCTCAGTTTCTATAACTTGAATGGGTGCTATAAATTTGTAAGACTAAAAGACTTCCCGTTATGCTCGAGAAGGACGAAAGAAGATTATGCAATGGTGTCAAAATGAGGTTACATTGCTGCACCGTAAGTAACGCTAAAACTGCTACATGTTTAAAAATCGAATTACGAATATTCTTAAATCAAAAAGTTTTGAAAATCAAATGTATTTTCAATAAAATATAATTAATGTTACTTTTAGAAAATTATTAAAATATTAAGAACTAGATATAGCAATTATTGGTAATAATCTATTTCATGAAATATTCAGATTTTATTATTCTGATAAAGGAAAAAAGAAACAAAAGTTTTGTTAGAATTTTCTCCAAAACAAAATTTCAGATATCTAAAAGACCATTTGCAAAAAAAAAAAAAAAACATTAATTTATGAAACTTGAAATTCTTTTTCTTTAATAATGAGATATCTTTTGTATTATTTACGAAGGATAAAAAAGGTATATAATTACTAAGACTGCTTTTTTTAATAATTAATTTTAGTTAATACATGTACTGCGGGATAATAAAAAAGAAAAAACGATTTATTGATTTTAATGAGCATATGTTTCATTAGAAAAGAATCAACTTCATTAAAATGAGAAAAAATTAAAATATCAATTTTGAGCTACTTTAACAAAACTTAAAAAATAATTATTAATAATTAAATAGTTATGAAAGGAAAGCTAGGAAATATCTAGGAAAGGAATAATCTAGTCAATTAATTTTTTTTTTATTTTCTTTGGTTTAAATTTTAAAATATAAGCCTCGTTTCATAATTACTATTAGTATAGTTAACAATTTGCACGCGAGTTGAAAAACAAAATATTTTACTTCAAAAAGATATCACATATACATGAATTAAAAATCTTACAGAATGTAATTAACAAGTTTCTAACAGAAAACTGCATTTTTTTATATAAAAAAATTTTTTGTTGTATCGTAAATCAAGCAGGCTTTCCGAATCTTCATCTCGCCAATCCTTCCAGTAACTATTGCATACAGAAACCCGTGCCTGTACAAGTTCAAGGGCTGAACTATTGCTCGATATGGACATTTACTAATGCCAACTATGTGGCCACATTTTAAGTTCATTTGATAATGTCTTCGACATTGCATAAGGACATATTTGATTATGTACAGGAAGGATAAATACAATGTTTGGACAGAAAACAACAACTAAATTATTATTATATGAGATGATAATTGCTCAGTATAAATACGCGCTATGATCAGAAATAGTTATTGGCCCTTAAAATTTAAGCATTATTAGGCGGACATAAAGCAGAGATGTACTGGCTTGTGCATATGTATACAACCCTGATATATATGCATATATATGTGTACATTTGAGAGTTGTGTCATAATACAATGTGTACTGCTGTACGTGGTCTGAACAAGTCTGTGCATCTCTATCTTATTCCACACCTGGTAATGCTTAAATTTTCTGGGCTAATAAGTATTTCTGATCATACAGCGTATATATCGATATACATATTCCAAATGTAAAATATCAGCTGGTACTGTTTGTTAACCAGATGTTTATTATTTCAAAGATGAAATACTCTATTATGAAATTTAATTATTCTCGTTTTATAGAAACAAAACCACAAATTTATTTCTAAACTGCTGAATTCTCAACTCTTCCTTTCTGCTGAAATTCTTATTTATATTCTTAAGTCAAAATGTTTTTTTTTATATTATTATCTAAAACATTATTTGACCCAAATATGTTGATCCAAACAAGCAAGTGAACATAAAGTATCATTTAGAAGTACAAACAACTGCCTTGTTTAGCTCAATTTTAAAAAGGAACATGTTTTGGCTAATATATATAGGAGCAAATTAAATGATACAATTAACGATCCACTTCGAGGCTAGAATGTTATTGACATATGGTCATATGATCTTTCAGTCTGCATTAAAATAGAAAACATTAAGCAAGATATTTTCCTAGCATTCAGTGGTTATGTGTTTGTTAAACTAAAACTGGATTGTACTCCCCCTTTTAACGACTCATGAAATCTAAAAAGTTTAATTATATTTCATCTTCTTAAAATGGGACATTAAAATGGATGAAGATACAAGTTGCCAAAAAGCATCTATTGGCCGGATGTGACCATTGAGCAGCAAGCATGTTCATTTGGTATAAGGAAACTACATTTGGAATTTCAGGATGATGAATTTTTATTTTGTTGTTGCTTATTTTTTTACAAATTGTGCATGTTATTTATATGAAATAAAGTAAATACATTTAAATGGTACATCTACTTCTGTGCCGTTAAACTTATTTGGTTAAACAGTTTTATATTAAATGTGTATTAAAACAGAATGAAACAATTGTATCAAATTTAAGGGAAAAAAAATGTCTTTGAAATATTTAAGAAAGCATGAAATCATGTATTTATGTCTTCCATTCCATTCTGATGAGACAAAATTCTTAACTTTATTGACACAGGTTTGTGATCAAAGACATGAGAACACTGTTAGAATGAGAAACACGTATAAACATTTGGGTTTCATTTCTCTTCTTTTGATGAAATACGAATGCCTTGAAAAGAGTAAACAAACATTTTATGTATCTTGACGATTCATCATTTCGTAATATGGTTGTCAGAATACTTCTCAACGAGTAGATATGTTTGAGTCCTAAAATCATTGAAAAGGAGTTTCTGTGAAAAGAATGTTATCCCACATTTCGAAAGGTACTAGTAGAGACTTTATATTCCTTCAAATGAATTTAGAAAAAGGGAATATATAAAGATTATTTTCAATGTAATATTATATATAATATAATATTCAATATATATTTTAATGTAATATTAATATTCAACTTTTAGCTCAATTGTTTAAACAACTTAATAATTTGATTTCGCTAACTTATTTTCAATTTGAAAAATAATTTGAAATTTGGGTCAAAATTGAGTTTTGTCTTTGTTACTATTTAAAACTTTATTTTAAATTGATAATTTGCTAACAATTTTTATATACAAAAATTAATATGGATCTTTGTATTACAATATTTTCTACAATGTTTTTACCTCAATTTCTTCTTGTTAAATTCAATTATCAATTCAGTTATCACCATCAATTATCAACTTACCCTGCATTTATTTATGAATTATTATACTTTTATCTTTAGTTTTATTAGGTTTTGTATAAGTTTATACATTTTTTAAAATGGTTTTATATTATTAATGTATTAATATGCATTTAATTGAATTTCCTAAATATGATGTGCATTTTTAAAAAAAAATAGTTAATTTAAAAAAAAAATGAAAATATGCAACTGACAACAATTACTTATTTATTCTATGGTTAAACAAATTATTAAACTCACTTAACTTTCCTTTCATTTTTAAGCTAGATTTCCATCAGATACTAAATCACGTCGCAAAATCTCAGCCAATAAAAAACATATATACTTGCCACCGCCCCTAAATGAATAACGTCCTATTATGTACGTTCTTACTTACTATCTGATGGGAATCCAACTTTGTGAAGAAGATATTATCATATTAAAAAATACGTGATTATTTTTATATAGTACATTTTTTAAGTTTAAATATTATTTCCAAACCTTTCTGAAAATTTGCGTTATTTTGTGGCATTTCTCTTAATAAATTATAATGATGTGAATAATTTGAAGTTGATGATGATTTTTTGATAATAATTAAAAAGCAATACATGTATTTTTAAAGTTCATTTAAGAGCCTTCATTAATTTTTAAATTCTCAAATTACTACATTAGTACAGTACGTATCTTTTTTGCCATCAAAAGTTTCAAGTTTTGCTCAAAAATAAATTTTTCTCTGATACAATGATTTATTGAAAAGTACCAATAGTTAAATTTTTCATTCAACTTCATTTATTACTTTTCTTTCACTCATTATTTATTTCATGATGTATTTCTTCAAACCTTACATAATTATTAGCTTAATGGCAAAATACAACAAAAAAGCATTAGCACACAAAAGCATATACTACACAATATGCACTTATGTTTACTAATACAAATGCTCTCTGTATAAAAAAGTTGAAATTAAAAATTGATATTTTGACATTATATTAATTTCAATCAATTTCTATATCAGATAGTAGAAATAATATTTGCAAACATATGGCGAACCATACATTTAAATAAGGTTTTGAAAAAAGAACCGAATAAAAAAATAAAACCAATTATTTGAAAATAACCAAAACATAAATTTTCTTATTTTGTGAAAATAGTTATTACAAAATAATCAAAACGAAAATATAATTTGGTAATGCTCATTTCCGAAAAAATTAAAGCTTTAAAGCTTTATTATATAAAATTTATCATAAAATAAAACTTATTCTTTATTATGTTAATGAAATTTTTATACTAATACATTAATTTTCTTAAAAAATAAAAATAATTGCTTTTAGTATGCTCAAAATCATACATTTAGTAACAATAAGTAAAAAGAATAATAATGATAAATAGAAATCAAACATGTCTTACACTTTTTAAAGCAACGGGCATTTAAGTTTACAAAATCTTCTTTTACATAGCAGACATTTTTTATTATTAAATTAAACCACTTTTTATAAGCATGTGTTACAAAATTCACATGTGATTAAAACATAAATACATATATTTATGATTTAAATCATAAATAGATATTTTGAATTTTTAATAATGGTTTAAAAATGAAAAAAAAATATTTTGAAAACAAAAATATCTAGAAAGATTTAATTTGTCTGATATACTAGTTTATAGTTATATTATAATTAAAATTAATGTCCGATTAGTTTTAAATAATAATAAAATATTAGAATAAAAGCAAGTCATTTTTTTCAGAAACAATCATAATTTTCACAAGTTCCATGTGTTTTAAAAACTGGTAAGGTTTAGGAAAATATTGATATTGAGTAATACTACGCAGTTAAAGCATTATTTAACAAATATATAATACCAAACAATGTTTAAATAACACCAATTTCATATTAAATTCCCAAATCCAGCAATCTTCAAAATCTGGTAATGTACTTAAATAATTTCAAATTTATAAAAGGGCTTAGTAAAATAATTATGTTTAGCCATACTATTTAGTTAAAGCGTTATAGAAATTACTAATAATATTTAAATAGTATTATAAGCAATACGTATATATTAATATAATGCTTATGGTGCAATCCTTTGGTTTCTCGATCAATTCAAAACAAATTTAATTGAATCTTGCAATTCACTTCAACTCAATTTGTAAATTTACATTCTCCATTCTCGTATGTTCAATGTTAAACTCGCAAAGCTCTAAAATTAGATCAGCTTAATAAATTTCTTCTTAATATGGCGGCGTTCTAATGCCATGCATTTAACTTAAGTGGAGGAACACCAACACCATTTATCTTTCTTGGTAAATTTGACCAACCCCCAAAATAAACCCTCTTGCATCATTAATTTGAAAAACGAAATATCTTAGAAACGTTTAACTTCATGTTTAATATAGATTATAGTTAGATTATAATTAAAATTTATTGTCAGATTAGTTTTAAATAATAATAACATATTTCGTCAGCAAGACAATATTTTTTTTGGAAAAAAACCCCAAATTCCATGTACCTTAAAAATTGATAAAGCTTAATGAATTCTCAATATTACTCAATTAAAGCGTTATATAACAAACATATAATACCAAACAGTATTTAAATAATATCAATTACATATTATACTCCCAAATCCAGCAATCTTCAAAATCTGGTAATGTATTTAAATAATTTGAGATTTATAAAAGTGCTAAGTAAAATATTCATGTTTAGTAATACTATTTAATTAAAGCTTTATAGCAATTACTACTAATATTTAAATGATATCAATGCTTATGTTGAAATCCTTTCGATTCAATATACAGCAAATTTAATTGAATCTCGCAATTCACTTCAACTCGATTTGTAAATTCACATTCTCCATTCTCTGGTATGTTCAATGTTACGCTCGCAAAACTCTAAAATTAGATCAGCCTAATGAGTTTCTTCTTAATATGGCGGCGGTCTAATGCCATGCATTTAACTTAAGTGGAGGAACACTAACACCATCTATCTTCTCTGGTAAATTTGACCAACCCCAAAAACCAACCCACTTGCATCATTGTTCTCTGGAAGAAGACATCCACCACCAGAAAGGATGGGCTGAGAAGTTTGCTTACTTAAGCCTCAGAGTTCTATTCTGGTCTTATTTTGCTGAAAGATGATTCTTCTTGTAAAAGAAAAATAGCTTCCAGCGAAGTGAATGAATCGATGGGAAGATAAAGCTAAGTAAATTATTGTTGTAATAGAAATTGCACTGATAAGGGTGTTGAAGACAGTTCCGTCGAATTTGTTAATTTAATCATTTGGGATGTTTTAATGTAAATGTAGAGTTTCGTGCAGAGTAAAGGAGGCATTTAACCCCCACTGTGCTTGGTTCAATTGTTTATGTAAACATATAAATATGATTGTGTCAATTGGGTGTGTTTGTGTCAATAAGTGTTTGTACCAATTTTCATATTTAAAAGTTTTTAATAAATATGAAGGACAAAGTAAATATATCACTGATTGAAAAATAAATGTGGTATTAATTGAATCTCAGTATGATTTTTTTATACTTAAAATAATAAAAACAATTGAAAAGATTGTCTCGAAAAAGCATTGTGACTTGTTTTTGCTTTTAAAAAGCAGTTTTCTTTTTAATTATAAAATTTATGAACTAATAAAAATATTTAAATTCATTTATCATCTAAAATTCGGGAGAAAACTCAAGTAATTTTTAAAAGTTTATAGACTATCATTATCATTTTTGCTAAGAGTTTGGTATTTCAAAGTTCTTATAATGAAGTTCAACTGGTTTATTTCTGTCAGTAAGAAAATTTGAAGAAAACACAAATAAAAACATAATTAAAACAGAAATTTAATAAGTAATAAATTAAAAAGTTTTCAAATATAATTATTGCTTTATTCTTAGATTTCAAAAACGATCTTATTTTATTAGATTAAAAATTTTGAAGAAATTTATAGACAACAATATCTAACTTTTCAAGTATCGCTTTTCCCGAATATTTCTCGAAATAAAATCTAAAAATTTATTTCAATGAACTTTGATAGAAAAATAAACTTATAAATTGAATCTATAATGAAGCAAAATATTTTTTTTTTTAAAACTACAATAATATTTAAGAAATGAAAATTCGTGGAATTTTGAAATTATTTTTTTATTTAGATGCCAATTTGTTTTACATAACTTTCATCTAAACCGTAATTAATGCTATATTTTTATTACAACATTTTAAATACTTTTATTTTTAAATTTTAAGTTCTTAATAAAGTTTTAGTTTCCATACTAATACTTCTAAACAATAATTTTATTTATATCAAGCAAAGGTAAATAAATTAATTAAAATGAATTAATTAATGTAAGTAGGAAAATAAAGACTAATTTTTTTATGTAAAAAATTGGCCTCCAATAATAGCAAATGATTATGACATTAAAATATGCCACTTAAAATAATAAACATAAAATTTCATTATTCATAAAGAGATATGACACATAAAACAGATAACAAATCTCATCCCTCATAAACATTCTGTTGACTAAATTATTTAAAGTAAGCTTGTGTCTATCGCCCTAGTGGACAAGACATTTACTTCTAAATGGATATGTGTACAAAATTTTATTATGTGTGTTGAAACTAACGTTCCCAAGGGCATTTAAAGTGGCATCTCAGTACGCATTTTTTCAAGCTGCGTTAAGGTATTTCTACAGAATAAACGACCATTTTCCCCTGCTGTGTTGTGTGGATTCGAAAAGAAAACAGCTTGATACGACGTTGATGGGATTTCGTGTCACCATGGCAACCAAACATCTTTTTTTTTTTCAACTTGCAGTCAGTATTTATATTTTCCTTTTTACGAACTAAAGACCTCTGACTTCGGTTGAGAATCTTAGAAGTAGTGAAAGTGCAGATTTTCGAACGAAAATTCTTTTCCATGGTTTGACAAAAGGTTTTTTTTCTTAAACGTATTCTTTGGATTTGCACAATAAGGTGCTCTATTTGTATTTTTTTTTCTTCTGAATTTGTATAGTATTCCGCGAAGCAAATACATAAAAGATGCGATACACAACGGATTTTTTTTCTTCATCAAATTGAATCTATGTTTATGATAAAATGAATTTCTGCGTTTGAGGAAAAAGTAAGTTTAAAGAAAAAAAATATGGAAATATTTCTATACTGTTGGAAAAGTTTGTTTGTATCTGTATTGAAATTTTTTGAAAATCTTAAAACAGAAATTCTACAGAAAACAGGCGAATTTTCTTTACTGAAATAGTCATGCAATGCTACAGATGCAACTGATCTCTGCATTTGAAAATATCTGGTACTTCTTTTTGCAAGTTAAATATTTTTAATCCTTTCAACAATTTATTTGAAATGCTAATCAAACGGTTTTCAATAACTGCTATAATAGGCATATAAGACTGCTAGACATATAATCTGTAAATAAACATGTATTAAAATATTTCTGTGTTTGCATGTATTCCAATTATATATTGTTTCAGTTCTTTATTTTTATTTATTTTAAAACTCCTAAATCATAATTAATTTGTGAATTCTGTGAAATTGTGTTTTGGTCAATCATGCATAATATCAAATATTACCTAAAAATAACACCATTGCATTAAATTAAATATGCATTCTTATTGGTCTTATGGGTACGTTTCCTTCACATACTTAATAATGAGAGCAAATGATTATCACATTAAAATATGCCTCTTAAAAAATAAGCATAAAATTCCATTATTCATAAAGAGATATGACACATAAAACAGATAACACAATACGAACAATACAAAAAATCATGTAATTAAAGAATACAATCAAATTGCACCTTTCTTCTTCGATATCATTAATAAATCAAAATCGGGTTCAAAATGTATTTTTTTATAAATTCCCTTTGTTAACTATTGCACTTGATAAAGCTTTTATTGCTTATATGAAAATAATTCTTTCGTCATTTACCGTAAAAATGATAATAGTAGCGAAGTATAAGTGGTGCAGTAGAAATGGAAATGAGGAGAAAAAAATACGAATAAATAAATAAATTTGCAATAGCCATGAACGAACATGGCGTTACAAAATAGACATGGATTTTATGGAGCTAGTCACGCCATATGCATGTTCTATGTGTAGAAAAAAACAGAGAGAAAAAAAGGTTTCCCCCCACTAAGAAGTAAATAAAGTAACTTATGTTTATCCTCATTTAATATATCTTTATCGAAATGGTAAATGAAAAGACTGGAAAGATTAAATCTTTAGTATGGAGTTAGGCTAAGGTTTTCACCTTGATTTGCATATTTTTGTAATTATCCAAAATATTGTGCTGATCAATCAATGGACATTCAACGTTCTACAATGTCAATTCAATGTCATACAGCAAATAAAATATGAACAACTTTGTGCTTGTACATTTAATTATTTTCATCAAAATGATGAATGAAATTACTGGAAAGATTTAATCTTTAGAATAGAATTATATTTGATGGTAAAGTTTCATTTGATTTGCACATTTTGGAAATTATCCAAATAATTGTGCTGATGAATCAATGGACTGATGTCCAATGTTCTACAATGACAATTATGTCGTTCAACAATAAAATATGAACAGTTTTGTGCATGTACATTTAATTCGTATCATTTGTTGACAGTTATATTAGCCATACTTTTTCATCGATTTAATATCCGTATTAATCATTTCTTTTTGTAAATCAATTAATTTGATATTCCACTTTTAAGAATCCACGAAAACCTATCTTTAGGCAATAAAGGGAATACAATGCTATCCGGAAGATCCTTAAGAATGACTGCCCTATATTTGCTTATTGCAAAAATTTATTGTGAGTAGAGCAGTATAATTTTTATCAAATAGCTTGTCTATCAATGCAAGATTGCTACAATTGCCATTGACTCTTCTCATTTTTTCAAACAGTTATTGAAATAAAAGCAGTAACTTCAACAATTCGAATCAGATCTTTCTTGAATGAGAACTATTTTCACGCATTGTCACCATGTCTAGAATAAGTGTTTTTACAGAGGTTGTCAACGTATTTGTTTATTTGAGAAAAAAATTGTTGCGAATCAAAATTAGATTATGTGGAAAAATAGGAAAACTTCTAAGATAATATATTTAAAAGCATTTGAAATTGAAAAAGGATTTACAAATTGTTCGCATGGCTTCATATTATAATTTTTAAAAGTATGCTGAATGAATTAGCATTGTAGACGAAAATTAATATAAAAAAATGTGTTTTTTTTCCGTTCTGAGTTTTAATCGAAAAGAAAATTTATTATATTAAAATATTTAATTTTTATTGACTTACATTAAAAATGAACAGTTAAAATAAATCTTAACATCATTTTCTTTGTGATTGTGCTATTGCTAATAAAATTTTATGATGTCACTGATGAATTTATAAGATAATTTAAAATAGTTCATTTCAAATGTAGCGAAAGAATATAAATGTTAGTAAACAATTTCAATTTTACGTGATTCAGTTGCTATAATAGTTTTACTACGGGCTTTAAAGCTAGTGTACTTTTTTTGCAGTTGGATTTTGCCGAGAATTTATTTATTATATTCAAATGAAAAACGTCTAAACTAAATTTACTATGCATGAGAATCAGCGGATTAATATTTTGTATTTATTTCTTAAAATTTAAAAAAAATTATAAATACAAGAACATTTTGAATACCTTATTTCTTGCATTAATTTTATTTTAGTTAATGTAAGATTATTATAAAAAAAACATAAGCAACGAATTTGAAATGATAATATTTTATTAGATGTACTATCTTTTTATGGAAAGATTTTTTTTTCTTTCTAATGCAGCTGGCAAACACTTAGACAGCTTGGTCTTGAATGCCTTAAGGCAAGCGCTGCACACTCACTTTGCATTACCCAGGGGGCGCGTGTCACTTGAAGATAAGCCACGGACGCGGAGTAACAATGCCCCCGCAACGCTTTACGATCCTATTAGACCTACTTTTTTAAAGTGGATTCCGAACCACTACAAACATCCATGGCACCGCCGGGACTCGAACCCGAAACCTGTGGTACCGAGCGCCAGAGCGCTAGCCACTCGGCCATTCAGGCCCTTTTATGGAAAGATAGAAATATAATTCAAAATTATTATTGTATTGTTAAAAGTTATTATTGCATAAGTATTGTTGAAAGTTCTGATTCCAAATAATTTTCACATACTGTATAGTGATGTGATCCCCTCATATTTAAGTTCCTGTGCTCAGTTTAACATAACAAAAAACAATCATAAATGTATTAAAATAGATGCATAATATTTAAAATTTAACATTACCATCATTGCAACTATATGCCAATACTATCAATTATTTTATTATAATTTTTAACTTTTCCAGAATACTTTGTATTACTACGAGATTTATGACTGGATAGGTTTTTTTTTTTGTAAACATTTCAACAATAAAATTAATAATTATTTCTATTCTAAATTTGCTTTAGATACTTATTTTAGATACTTTTCATAAAGTGACTGTTTTTATTTAATTTTTACAAATATATGTAAAATTTAAAATTAATTATTAGCTAATTTTTGTTTCTTTAATGAAACAAATTGAAACATATTTTCTACTAGGATTAATGAAATTATAATGTCATATATTACTTTAGAAACCGAATAAAAATATGAGTTAACTAAATTTTGAATTATATTTTTGATTTAACAATTTAAATTTTCTAATTTGTATGCTAACTTTAAAAAATACTAATAAGTAACATAAATACTAATAATAATTTTAGTTAATATAAAGAATAATAACTTTCACAGAAAAGTATTAAATTACATTTTTAACAAAATTATTTATATGAATATCGTTTCACTTGTCACAAAGCATTAAAAACATATTGAGCAGAGAGATATATTTTCGGCTTTATGTCAAAATTTATTTTATTTTTACACAAAATAAAAAATATTTTTTAATAGTTTTGCTACCATATTTAAAAAGTATAAATTAAAAAAAAATTTTAACATAAATTAAGTAAAAATATAACGATTTATATATAATATTATAAATAAAAATATTATATTTATGATTATAAAGAAAAATATGCTGTAGCAAAATGATACTAATGAAAGATATTTTCGATTTTATATCTTAATTCCCCTAATTTTTATACATGTGTTTTAAAAATATTCTTAAAAATGCTATGTTTCTGTAGTTTCGAATGCTTTAACAATTTTTCTAAAGAAAAAATACACTAAATTGAGAAACATGTTTTCGATTTTATATCCTGCAATAAAACGTTCTCACTTAAAGCTGGTAGGGTTTAGAATTTTAAAGCACAGAAGCCTCAAGGGCTGACATGCAGATTATGTATCGATTGGAATAAACAGCCAACACTTCCGCCAGCTTGGATGGCGGAGTGATATGATTATTTTCAAGCGGAAATATGTGGAAATTTCTAACATGTTTTGTGGCAACGCGGTACAGAATTTTAACGATCACTGCCATCTGGTTATAAAAATTGAATCAATCAAGACCTAGAGCAGTGTTGTTTGTTTAACCGCAGTTTGGAATAAAATTTATTCCAAAAAATTATTATATTTAATCATCAAAACAAAACTTCAAATGAAATTTAGTCGATAAATATTTTTTATTATAATTATATTGAAGTAACACTGTTGTTGTCTTCCTTTTAATATAGGAAATTCAAAATTGATATAATAATAATATTACATTTTAATTTATTGAAAAAGTAATTAAAATTTTCTGTGGATCATCCAGACTTTTAAGTTGATATTCAAAGTTTCATGTAATATTTTTGTCAATAACATATGCAAATTTTTTTAATAAGTATACATTTTTCTTTAAATGAGTAAAAATTAAAGTTCAAATTGGGTGAACTAACCGAAAATAAATTAATTCATAAAAAGTATTAAATTTCTGTTTTACTGCTGATCATTGCCCGAAGTTTTGAAACACTGCATGAATTGTGTTTAGTAACAGCATGCATAACTAGCGAAAATTCAAGCAAGTACAAGGACTCTTATTCGAATTTATCTAATGGCGCCCGTTGCATTCATGGTTTCAGCATGTAGGAAACAGGATTGAATGCAAAGCGTCTCGCAATGATAGTCAAGTTGTCTAGTTAGAGTTCTTGTGTGTTTTCAACCGTACGATACACAAATGAGAGATAAATACGTCACCCCTAAAATTCCTTTTGGAAGGCAATGACCTCCTCTTATCTCCTGTTTGCCGGTTATTCTTGACGTAAATAGGTGAAACACCGATGTTGAAAGAGAAATTAAATGAATAGCATTGCTTTTTCTACAGCAGCAAAGTAATTAAGGGTTGTTGATGAAATATGCCTATTTCGATATTTATAGACAAATATCCTGTGTTGATTACGCCTCGTTGGGAACAGCCTGTGGACTGTTTATTTCATACATTAGTAAAACATGAGGTCAATCGATGTTGAACGAAAAAAATTCTGGAATTCTTGCTCTCTGTATAAATTATCCGCAATTTCGTAAAACTATTGGCATCTTTATGGTAGTAAGAATTCAGGATACGTTATTCTGCATCATTTTATAGATTATATAGGAATGGTGCAGTAGTAAAATATTCAGATAAATGTATTAATCGTCACTTAGAATGATCTAATTAGCTCTAAGTGTGCAAATGACCTTAGAGAGACAAACCAAACCAAGAATGATGGCAGAAAAACGTCCTAACCTAAAAATATGTCTTAAGGTAACCAGCTTGAATAAGTTGCTGAAGAAAATTCACAAAATTAAAATCATACAATCTTATTGTCAAACTGAGAATTTTTTGGTTGCTATTTCTACCAAGTCAGTTTGTTTTTATGTATAGAGGTGAAGAGTTGGAATCGTGTGCAAGCAGCCAGAGTTAGAAGTCATTTAAGAAAGCGATTCAATAATCTTTTAAAAAGATAATTTTTCTTTTCCTTAAAGAAATAATATTAAAATAGGAATTAGGATTAGGAATTAATATAGGAATTAATATTAAAATTAAAGGTTAAGAAAGGAATTCAATCATATCCTTCAATAATACAATGAGTACCAAAAACAGTTAATGTTTTACCAGCAATCCAAATAGAGAAAATACCTGTTTTTAAATACCGGTTGAAAAATCAAACCCATTAAAAAATGTTCCTCAGAGTAGAGTCTTATAAAAAGCTACCTTGAATCTGAAAATGTAAGATCTTATAGATGCAATTTCTTTTTAAGAACAAGATAGATTCAATAGAACAAAAGAAATTTATTGTATTACAGATTTATTCGATAGAATAAAAAAGATTTATTGTATTACAAATGCACTTACTTTGTGACAAAATGTACAACTTTTTACTTGTCTTCAAATATTCTTTAATACTTTGGTGCATGCTAATTTAGTTCTGCTATTTTAGAGGACATTTTTGTAAATTAATTTAAAGTACAAGGATGTGTTTTAAGTTAGCGGAAATACTACACGTTTAAAATAATAATAAATATTTTGTTATTGCAAAGCAAAAACTTTTTCACACATATAAGTTTAATAAAAGTCATTGTATTTATTTCACTATTTTTTTTAAATGTATTAGTAAAGATCATAGCACATAAAATTACGGTAAAGAGTCTGCAGTTGGAAACTTTTTGACTGATTCCATATCCGTGGTAGTGCACATCACATGCAAAGTCGAGCAATTTCCATAAATGACCTAATTGTTATTTTACATCTAAAATACTGATACAGCTGGAAGAAAAATTTTTCAAAATGCTGAATTTAAAATTTTATTTTTATTTCACTGGAAATAAAACCTTGAGAAGACAAAAAAAAAGTAAAATTTAGTATAAAATTACTAATTAAATTAAATAAATAATCACTTTCAAAATGCATCAAACTATTAAAAGAAATTTGTTCAATATTAGACTAATACGTTTTTATTTTGTAGCCAACAATTTTTATTATTCAACTAACTCCTCAAATCTTTATGTATGTTTCTGATTATATATTCAACAGTTTCTTCTATGTTGAATGACCATCATCAATCATTTATAAACGCTTTCCAAATTTCACTAAAGCTTTGCATTAAAAGATCATCAGGTCTAACAATAGAATTGAGCAGAATAGGTGCCTTAGTTTTATACTTTCGGTTTAATTGAAAAAGAACTAATCTTAATACTTCTTTTAAATGGGTTGTGAAGGAAAATATTTTACGAAAATCACACCGTTCACCAATATCTTTATTTCGGCTTTCACATTAAAGTATCAACATCATACACAAAAGCATTTAATTAAAAGAAGATCTTAAGGTATTGCATACTAAGCCTTAGTTTTATATCTTCAGTTTAGTTGAACAATAACTAATCTTGAAGCCCCTTTGAAACTGTACGTGAGTGAAAATATTTTAAAGAAAAACACACCATTCACTACCATATTTCATGCAGATTTTAGTATAAGGGAATCATTCCCTAAAGCCCATAATAAAATGTTGAGAAGGGTTAGTAGGGTAAGAGCCTTCGTCATAAAATGTTTTTGTAAATGCATGTAATTTTAATGTAGTTTTTTGAATCAATATTCAATATTCATTATTAATTAATTTCTTTTAATACGCCTAATTGACATAAAAATTAGTGCTACTTATTTCGTTTAATACTCATAATAAAATTCACAATTTTTAAAAATGCGATCTGTTAATATTTCATTATGAATTCCAGTAATAAGGTATCATTTTTATAATGCTGATTTATAGGAATGGTGCAGTAGTAAAATATTCAGAAAAGCGTATTGATGGCGAACACATAATTCATAATAACACTTTAGTATTCAAGCATGCCTCATTATACACTTATTTCCAGTTATAAGTTCGTTAGTGTTTCGTAAAATATGTATCGGAAAATCCATGCTGTAAAATATTAAGCTCTCACTTTCAACTCATTAATCTTTCTACAAGCTTATTAAACGTAATAATCTGTTGCTGACACTACTCAATCCGTGCAAAGCCTCTATCATTACAAGAACTATATTTAGACGCTTATGAATAATATTATTCTCATTATTTTATACCATTAAAGTGACTAGTGTATTAATATGCACTATTTAATTAATATTTACTCAAACACCTGGAAGAAGAATTTATTCTTGACTTACGTTTCCTCTTTTATTTATTTCTTAATAATATTAAATTCGTTATGCAATTGTTAGTCTTTTGTAATGCCTTTGCCCCAAATATTTCGTCATTGTTTATAAATATTCATCACTAAAGACGGTAATATTTCGTCATGACCTTGACCATGACCTTCACTTTTGAACCCTTATGAGAATTTTTTGATATTTTTATTATTTCGTTTTATACAAAGGGGTTTGCTACAGTAAATAAATCAATTAAACAGTTTAAAAAATAAATAACTATAGATTTTTCCAATTATTTTGTAATTTAAATTTTAATATGAAAACTAAAACAACCTTCATATTTAACCATTTGCATACAATAAATTTCCGTAGCAATGTCATCCTTATTGAATTTAAAATATAATGAAATGTGTCAACAAAAAACGTTTTTTTATTTATTTAAAAAAATCTCAAATCAAATTTCCTAAACATTTCCATATTGAAACACCATTTTTCGCAAATATTTTTACAAATTGTTTACATTCTTTTATTGGTAAAAAATTGATTTCTTGTCACATGAAAGAAATTCCTCTTCAACACATCTAAACGACATTTCTCACGCTTCTTTTTAGCATCATTTTTTGTATTTATCAGCTGTCAAAAACATTACTCGAAGCATTATTTTATTTGTGACGCTTTAAGGCGGTTGCCATGGAAACCCATCATCCGTCACTGGTCCGAGGAAAAGCAAGAATCTCATAGGATCGGGCTGGATTCTAAACTGATTGTAATCTGCCTCATATTTCGGTGGTCTCCAGGAATTCTTCCATTTGTTATGACATGGGCCAAACATTTCACGGAATGTCTTCCGTTCTGCAGTGTGGCTTTAAATTCTTCTCCTTCCAAATCTGCTGATAAGAAAGAGAAAATTGTCCATTAAATTTTGGGTTTTCTCCAAAAAAGAAAATAAATATTCGTATATAAGCTGAAAGTAAATATTGTGCGATCCAAATTTATAATAGCACCATAGAAAGCAAAATATATCATTTCATTTAAATAATTCCATTCATATATCATTCCATTTAAATAGTTTCATTCATATATCATTCCATTTAAATAGTTTCATTCATATATCATTCATTCTATTTAAAAAATTCCATTCCAAAATATGCCATTCCATTAATTTGTATACAAGCACTTTACATTAATTTTAAATGTAAATTATTCATATAAGCTTATTTTCAGTTAGTTTTGTTATATTTTAATATTTAAGTATCGATATATTTTTTATTTAAACAAGCACATACTGTTTGGAATATCTGCATTTTTTTAACGAACTGCTTTATTAAATCAATGTATGTTCGAAAATTTTAATCTTTCATTTTGTTTAAGTCATCAATTGTAATAATTAGTCAATTAACTATATTCTAATGGAGTCTGGAGGTCTTGTAGAATATTGTGCAAGATCCAAATAAAAAGGAGTATCTGAGATAGAGCTGATAAATTTGTATGTTGTAATGTCCTTCATGGAGCCTGATGGCCGAGGGACTAGCGCTCTGGCTCTCGGTATTATAGATTCCGGGTTCGAATTCTGGCTGTTCCATGGATGTTTATAGTGGTTCGGAATCCCCTTTAGACCGTAGATCCCGGTCTAATATAGTTGTTGAGAACTGAGCTCAGGACTAACAACCCTACCCCATAAAAAGAAAAACATCTCACGTCTCGTAATCTGCCAGTAGGCAGACAGTTTTGGCCCACATTGGGGTAGTTGCGTCGATGATTATGATGATGATGAAAATCCTTCTTATTCAGACATTAAACACTGGAATATATGCTTACCTCGTAAATGATAGTTAAAGGAATATTCATCTACATTCCTTTGACCTTTGGTAACACAGAATTCAGGTTCGATCTTGGCAGTGGCATGGATGTCTGTCAGTAATTCGGAATCCACTTTAAACTGTAAATCCGTGTTTAATTAACCTAAAGTGGGCAAAACATGACTGAACCAAATCAAATCTATATTCCTCTATATTGTTGTGGCACAATTTGACACAAAGAAGATGCTGTAGGTATTTGTAGAGTGTGGCGTTTCCCTATCATGTCAAAATCCTGAATAATTCTGAATCTGCTATACTTTTGCCATTAAATTAACGATTGTTTACTGGTTAAGTACTTGGCCTTTGAACTGAACAGCATCTTCAAATTTAGAAGGTTATAGAACCTACAAAATATTTATTGTTAACTTAAAAACAATTGCTATGTTTCTTCAATTGTTTCAAAAGCTGTCATAAGTTATTTTTATTTTTTTTTTTCAAAATACTTCCCAAAAAATATATAATTAATTCAAAGTACTTTAGATAAAACTTTAAAATATTTTTTGTAAATAAATACAATTAATAAATGAAGAATATTTGTTATTTGAAGAATGAATAACATTTGAATGAACAAGAACATTTGGAGAATGAAGAAGAATATTTGAGAATGAAGAATATTTGAATGAAGAACATTTTTATATCGCACTTAACTTTAAAATCTAAAAATGAGTTATTTTAAATATTGATCCTTATTGGGGTTAATTTTAAAAAATTCTATAGAATTTATAAGGTTAAAAATTTCGTTCAAATTTTCTATTTTTGTACATTGTTAGTTGAATAGTTAGTCTTACTGTTTTCTTTTAACTGAAACAGATTTTCCATTATTTCATAACCCATATATTTCTCTCTTTTGTCCTGTTTGAATTTAGTATAGAAGAAGAACATTACTTTGTATTATTTAATCGCATTCAAACTAACATATTTTCACTAATTTACGTAACTGCAACTATATCCACTCCTTATAGAGTTAACTGAAAATTCATATATAATAAAAAGGGAATAATAATTTCTTTTTTTATTGCGTAATAAAAATTCAAATAATAAATCACAGCAATGTTTCAGGTCATTTAATAAATTTAATTTAAAAGAATTTTGTATTGATAACCAGTCAAAAAAATTTAACCATTTTGAAATAAATGAGTATATGCAGAAAATAAAAGTATTTGATGAATTCTACAAACCTTTTATGAGAAAGATGAATATAATCCGCAATTTATTTAAATCGAACGGAATATTTGAATATTGGGTATTGAATTCCGGGATTTTCTTAAGCAATCGTTAGTGGGTATGTCTGTGATTATCGTATTATTGAATATTTTTTTATCTTCTAATGTCTCCGGAGATAAGACCATTAAAATGGGATTGAATTGTTAAAGAAGGAAGCAGCAAATTGATATTGGAATGGGAAAAATAAATTATTAACAAAGGAGTAAAATGTACAGTGTTGCTAGCCTTTTTTCAAACAAAGCCTATAGGTTATAGAAATAAACAAATAATAAAAAAACATTATATTTATGATTATACATGTATACATTTTATCGTTTTTCATCACTTTGATACAGTAGTCCGAGTTTTATTAGATTATACGCTTAAAATTCATCGATCTTGAAGTTTAGAATCCATTGCTGTTAATTTTAAAATTTATCTATTGCCAAAGCATTGGAAAGAAAGCAAGTCTTCTTTTGTAGGAAAATAATTGGGTGTAAAATGGGAACTGTAAGTCTAATTACCAAATTCACTGGGTGCAAGGTAAGAACTGTAGCACTAGTTACCAAATTCACTTCATGTAAGGTAGAAATTGTAGCACTAGTTACCAAATTCACTGTGTGTAAGGTAGGAACTGTAAGACTAGTTACCAAATTCAATGGGTGTAAAGTAGGAACTGTAACACTATTTGACAAATTCACTGGGTGTAAGGTAAGAACTGTAAGACTAGTTACCGAATATTTTCAACTGAGACATTTTGCAGTAAGGATCCTAATATCATACTTTTTTGCACGCCCATATGCAGTGCGTGATTAATTTTTGAGAAATTATGCTACTTTGCGTAGAGAGGCCTAATTCTTTTACCTCATTTTTGGTAAATTTTGTATTATAATAATGATTGCAACTCATAGTCACACAACTGTTTAGACATTGAATTTGTGAACGTGCATGTACCACGTACCTCTTATCTGGACAGGGGCAAATGCGATTATTACTATTTACAAACAAGTCATAAATAATTATCCCTTCTTTCTTAGTAGTGTTTTGTTTGTTTATCCCTTCTTTCTTAGTTGCGTATTCTTTGTTTGTTGTGTTTTGTTTGTTTTTGTTTGTTATTTTAATAATACGGAATGAATTCCCTCATTATTTTTAAATCAGTTCTTCATTTACCTCCACAAACCCTTAGCAAGTATTAATTTTTATGTCATGTATTTTTAATTCGAATTAGTCATTGAATATTATTTTTTTCTTCTATTGTTTAATTCGAATTAGTCATTGAATATTAATTTTTTTCTTCTATTGTTTAATTCGAATTAGTCGTTGCTGTAGTATACTAATTGCTTCCTGATTAATTTCCTTATCAAAAACATAATTTAAGTATTTTTAGTTTCAAATATTAAACCACATTCTAAATATTAAGCTAAACTTCAAACAAGATTTTAAACTAAACATCACTGAACATTAAACTAAAGTTCACCAGAAATTAAACTAAATACTACATCATTAATAGGACAAAATTCAGTTCAAGTATGTCATTTCTAAGAATTACTTTTAAAAGTTTCAAAATCACAAAGCCACTTTCTATTAAGTTAATGGCTTCTATTTAAATGCTTATTTTTAGATATATGCTAGTGTGGAACATAAACGTCTATTTTAAGAATGTTGAATTTTGTGTACTCTAATCTTAGAATAATCTTTAGAAACTATACATATGCCTACATTTAACTTCTCGTTTCAAATTATTCTATAAAATCTTTATCATCTTAAAGTTTGGGCTATTTTTATTCATAAGAATATTAAAAACTTCTTTTATTTACTCCTTTGTTTTATTCTTTTTTAGGACAAAATTATTTATTTCAACTCTAACGTCTTATTAATTTAATTAAAAATTATCTTCTTAAATAACATTATTTTCATCTGTAAAAGATAGAATATTTTCTATTTTCCTTCCTCTAATGTTTTTATTTTATTTTATCATAGTAAAAATATTGCCATAAAAATTTCAAGCTCGAAAAATTTTATATGCGTAAATAATCTTTTTTCTTGTTAAATATACTTCATTCACTTTCATTGTAACGAGATAATTTGATTTTTTTTAATAATTTTAATTAACCATTTTTCATAAATATTCCCAAGTTAAAAATGAATTGATGTGTGCTATTATATATTCGAAAATTGATCAACAGGGACAAAAAAATTGAAGTTTTTAATTATTTTTCCTTTATCCTCTAAATTTTTCTCTCTAGGTAATTCACACTGTAGATTAATTTTCTTAGTAAAAAGTGATTTATTTTTTTATGTAGTGGCAAATAAATTGAAAAGTCTAAGTTGATTGAAAATATTCCACCATTAGATTCTTCCCTACAAATAGGCTTTTATTCCAAATTGAATAAGTGTACATACTTCAGGCATTTTTCATTGATATCATGACCATGAAGATTTTAAAATAAGCAACCATTAAAAAACTATAAATAACATAGATGATTAACATAAATTATTCCATGAACTACTTTTCATTCATTATTTAAGTACATGATATTTGGCTAGTTAAATAAGAAACACAAACTCTTGATTAGAACTGCTAAAGTATTATGTGTTTATTTCGTGGCATGATGGCCAATTGGCTGGCACTCTGGCCTTTGGCTTCAGGTTCGGATCAGGTTCTAATCCAATCTTCAGGGCTTCAGGTTCAGATTCGAATAGCAGGTTCGGTTTAAATATCTTCAAGTTTGGTTCGAATCCAATCCGGGCTTCAGGTTCAAATCCAATCATGCGGTTGCATGGTTTGAACGGTTTGTTAATGGATTGGAATCCACGTTAATTTGTAGATTTCCGATCTAATTAACCTAAAGTGGGCACAAAAAAAACCCGTATATTTATGTCATCATTGATATACATTTTAGTATATAATTGATACTAAGTTGCCACCATAAAATTTACTAATAGAATTCGTAGTAATAAAATGGATCATATCTCTACCAGAATATTTAATGAATGGAAGGGCTCTACCAGACTCAAAAGATCCTCAATTTTACAGCTTGATAAAGATATCAGAAGTCGGATAAATTTGGAACATTCCTCTCTGGATTTTGTTCAAGAGCCCCTTTTTCCCAGAAAACCACCAAGTGAAACTAAGTTTGGTTTGAACCTATTACAACCTTGTTCGAAAAAAGAAGACTCCAACATTCTCAAACAAAAAGGCCTTGATACCATAGATAAGTTCTCACAAGGTAATCTTGCAATAGCATACACCGATGGATCCTCTGACAAATTCCTCAATAAGCGAGGTGCAGGCATTTTCTTTCTACTTCCAAATGGAAGTAAATACCGTCATAAAGTGAACGCAGGCCTGATAGCTTCAAACTTCCCCAGTGAGCTCATAGCAATTAAGGAGGCTGTTGCTTTATATCTAAATGGCTCAAATATCTCAGGCCTCACTGATGGGTTAGTGATTTTTTCTGACTATAAGTCGGCTCTGGAAGCAATTAAAAATGGAGATACTAACATCACTTTTACGATAAATGTTCTGCTAGAGACTCTACACTGAAGAGGAAAATCATGTCATCTTCAATGGATTCCCGCACATGTCAACATTGAGAGCAACGAATGCGCTGACACTTTAGCCAAAGAAGCCAGGGACAATGATCAACCCAGGACTACCATCACACTTGCAGGTGCTAATGCAGTTGCTAAAAGCCGACTAATTCCTCATAACTTTAAGAAGCCACTAATCACGGACTTCAACTGCCCTACGAAGCTGACATCAGTTATTAGCAGACTCAGAACTAATCATTACAGAGGGATGGAGATTCTCCCAGACAAGATCAGGGAATACATCCCCTGCAGAAATTTCCGCAATGCTTTCCTAACACCTAAGCACATTCTTGAGTGCCCAGCACTTACTCCCCATGTTTTGCAATTGAGTATGGTACCAATCGAGGCCAACTTAAGAGAATACCTGTATAGTGAAGCGGCGCCATAGCTTGCGGCCGCTATCGAGAAGACTTTTGACTTGATCTAATATTGATAATTGTATTTTAAATCCACGGACACGATAACAGCAACAACAACAATTGATACTATTTCAATATTTACTTTATGTCTTTGTGGCGTAAAGCTATTCTACCATAAAAGATAGAAAGCAAAATAATATGTGTGTTTTTTCAGAGAATTTATAAATACACATTGTAAGTGGTAATTAAAAAGTTAATTCTTATTATTTAACATTTATACCCGATAATTACATATAAATATTACCACTTAATCCGAGGAGATACAATCCTTTCTATTTATTTATTTTACTTTTATTTATTTATTTATTTATATACTGCAGATTTTTGAAATATTTGCTTTTATTTTATACTAATAGTTGCATTATTTTATATTATTTTTTATTTTATAACGTAGGATTTTTTTTTCTTTTCTTCTCAGTATCACCTATTTCCCTGATTATTACTGCATCACTATGTTTCAGAAGCCATAGAATTAAAACGATATAATTGTGAACAGAAAAATGGGAAAACAGGATATGCTTCTAGATAAAATTGTAGAAAACGCGGCAACATTAGATGTTGTCTTTCCGTTCTTATGGCAGTAGCCAGATGTTTTCCACTTGGATACTTTTCTTGGCTTTCTGTTGAAAAATTGCTGGAACAATTTCCGTACGAAAGAGAATTTCTATCCGCAAATACAAACTGTTCTAAGCCCATTTGTTATAATTAATATAGTTGCGAATAATTAAAGAGTAAAGACAAATTGTATTGCCTAATTTTATAAATTAAAACAAAAGCAAATTTAATAGTTAGATATAAGAAAAGCATTTTTTCTTCAATAATTACACATTTTAGTATTATAAAATATTATAGAAGATTAGTGAAATAGATTCGTAAAAGTAACTGAAATATTAAAAATTTCCATATCTTCATTAGAATTACAGAATGAAAAATGCTATGATAATGTATCAAATTATTTTTAAATTGAATTGAATCTGCAAATTGTATCTGTACATGAAAGGTATCTAGATTTATGATACCTTTCATTTACATAAAAAAAAATAATTTTTTTCTACAACTCATATATAAAGATCTTAACTCTGGTTTGTTCGTAATAGCCTAGAATAAGTTGGGCCATTGTTGTTTCTGAGGAAGCTTTGCAAATTCAGTCAGTTTAAAATGATATATTGTTTATTGACAACGTGTTTTTCTTTATTTAAAATGTCTATGAATTAGCTTTAATTTATTTATTTATATGCATATATAATATGAATTATAGCAAAACACTTCTTGGTAAGCAGGTTCTTTTCTCAACATAAAGCTGAAATTACTGCATGTCTTTGTTATTGATTGAGTTGTATGACTGATCTTAAAGTCAATTGCCCGTGAAAAGTAAATTTTTTGTCATATTTAGCGTTTCTATCAAAAATAACAATAAAATTTTTTATTAGGAAAAATATTTAAAACGATATCGACAAAAAGATTTCGAATATCCCCCCTACACATAAACATATTGATTTCTTGACAAAAACTTATATTGAAACGGAAACTTTTTCACACAAAAACAGGCTACGATTAACATGGATAATGTAAGTACACATCACCTTAAATGGTTTTGTGAATGAAAGAGGGCATGATTTTGGTTTCTAATAAATGGCTACAAATACGGAATTATGAATAAGCGTAAATCCTACTACAATACATGCTTATATATTACATCATATTGACATATATCTAATAAAAATTATTTTAAAAAATTTTTAAATAAATAAACTCATTCTAATTAATATTTACCCTCATACTAAAATAATATTTACCCTCATTTTATAGATACATATTTATTCAGTTATATAATAAAATGACATAATCGATTGTAATAAGATAAAACTAATTCAAATTATATATGTTTTTTATAAATAAATGTTAAAGTTTATTATATATTCTTCTTTATCAAAATAATATATTGTGTTGCTTAAAAGTAGAATACAGTAAAGAAGGATTAATTTAAAAATTATTTTAAATATAAAAAAAATCGTCAGTATCTTATAGTATTTATCTTTCTTATAGTCTTTATTTATCTATATTTATTATAGTCAGTATCTTATAGTATACTTTGTAGATCATTCTAAAATTATTCAGCAAATTTTTTGTTGAATTTTTCTCAACAAAACAGTCACTCATACATAGAAAACCAATTTTGATGTTACATAAATAACTTATCTGTTTCTTTGCTAAATTGTATAAGTATTAAAAATAAATTGAAAAAGTATTAAAAATAAACAATAATTTTCTGAGTCACTATAAAATCTTTTTAAAATAATCTTGAATTTATATTTTGAAGCTTTTAATCAATTTAAAAAGAAAACTGAAAATCTTCATTTAAAAAGAAAACTGAGAATCGTCATTTAAAACACCAGTACTAAAGTACCATAAAAAGATTAATATTTAGTATTCTATGTATAAAAAGTAATCATTGCAAAATAAAAAAAGAAAAAAAATGGTATTTCATTTTTATGATATACATAAATTATTAACAACTTCAGAAATGAGCATGATATCATCCACAAACAAACTCTGAGCTGTGTTACTGAAATACATTTCCTCGTGCATTCTTTAAAAAAAAATTCAATGGCTGAAACAGACCATCTCACGGATTGTTTCAGTAAACAATACAAGATGGCCAGTATGTATTTTTGACTAGATACATCTGTAAAACAGATTGTATCTTCCCATGACCTTCTTTAAAGGAAAACATACTTCACTGCATTCTTTTGCTTTCATGTGAAAAAGTTAAAAGTAAAAAAAAAAGCTTTACAAAAATAAATAGGCAAACTAAAATTTTGAAGTTTCATCTAACTTTTTTTTTACTTTTTTTCAAATAAGTTTTTACTTTATTTTTGAAAATGTTTGCATCAAATTTCAGTTGTTTGTAGCGATTAAGGAAGAATTATTTTATCTGTAGATCTATTTTGTTGTTTTACTTAAGAAGAATAATAAAACAAAAAATATGTAATTTAATAGAAATTCGCCATTTTTTCTCATATGAAAATTTAGTCTTTTCACATATTGATTCTTCTCAAACTTTAACTTACATATGAATCTTTCTAAGGAATCAGATGAATATCTTATTAATAAAGGAGATGAATATCTTTCTAATAAATGAGGTGAATATCTTTCTATTGAATGAGATAAGTATATTTCTAATTAATGAGATGAATATATTTCTAATTAAAGAGATGAATATCGCTTAAAAATGCAATAAAATTTATTTATTATAATTCTAAGTATTACAACTGTAAGCTTAAATTATAGTAGTATTTAACTTTTTTTTAAATTTAATGTATATGTAAACATCATCATAAAATATACACAGATTTAATTAACATCAAATTAATTATTAAGAATTATAAAATATTTTTATTACGAATTCGTCAAATTTCATTTGATTTAGGAACTAACTCAAAAAATAATTTTAGAAACTCGTCTATGATAAAAGCGTATTGGATTAAAAACAAAAATGTGTTACAAATATATATTCGAATTTACTATAAACCTTCCATTTAAACTTAATATAATAATAATATTATTTATCTATTTTATTGGACTCTACGAATTAAATTATGTTATTGACAATAGTAAAGTTATAAAGTATAGCTTTTAGTAACATATTACCATTTTAAATAAATTTTTAAATCTTAAAAGTTTTCAGTCACATGCTTAATACACTTAAATTGCAATGTAATTTTACAATGCACAGAAAAATCAAATGACAAAACTAGTACTTCATAAAGCTATGCACAACTTTAAAATTTAAATGAAGAATTAAATATTAATTCATTAGTCTTGAAATATGATCTTGCCTCTTTATTTTTTAAGAAAAGACGTATTTATCATTTTCAAAAGGACGCCATTACCAAATGTTTGTCACTGGAATAGTGCTTCTCTAAAAAGAAGGATAAAAAGAGCCTTCATCCATGAATTTACATTTCTATTAATCCCTGCTTTCATTAAATATTGACTTCTAATCTTAATAATACCCAGTTACATTTTAAAGAAGCAAACCTTTTTACAATTCACACGAATTATATTAACTTTAAATCCAAACCAGTAATTATATGTTTTCATACATTAAAAATATAACAGTGGTATAATATTTATCCTTCAACACTTATTTTTCAAATTGCATAAATTTAATATACTACTATGTCAAATATTTCAGGAAATTTCGAGTTTTTTCAGTCATTGTTGCTAGTGCATGTTTAGTTTAGTTTATCGTTCTATAGTTTTTTTTTTGTACAATTTAGGCTAATTAGATCGGGACCTACAGTTTATTCAGAACCACTAACAAACATCCATGCCGCTGCAAGAAATCGAAGCTGAAGCCTATGGTACCAAAGGTCATAATGCTAACCAATTGACCATCACACTGCTGTAGTGCATGTCAGCAATATTGTTGCTAATAACACACGGAATTTACAATAGGTGACAGAAAAAAAATGTTTGCAGAGAAACAAGCAAAACATTGATGGGGGCGATAGAACTCTGTTAAAATAGTTTTGGTAAATGAAAGTGTATAGCCGGATTTTCAATAGAAACGAAAGTACAATATGGTGTTGCATATTTGTCATAGCACCAGGAGCATAAGTGGGTCAGAAATCTTATGTGATGATGTGACATTTTGAAATATGTTTGTTATAGTGGTAAAAAAATATGGAATTGTAACGTCATAGTATTACTGCTGGATTTTTATCTCTACGCATTGTAGAACTTGTTCAGGGTTCATAAAGTTATATAGATGCATAATGTATATGTAATTTTCATTTGTTCTTGACATTTTTTCCAAAATATTTTAAAGCTTTAATATGACTGGCACTCATACATATTAATCATACACTCATACTCATACACTTCATCCTAATAAATTCTTTAGATATAGCTGTACTTTAATAATCGAAAGCACTACTTTCAAGGTCAACGCAGATACTTACACCATTTTTATACGTGCATTAATACCTCTTTTTGATTGGAAATTAGTTATCACATTCAAAATAATATACATAATTCATTCGCGATATTTTTTTTTCAAAAGTGAACTTAAAATCGCAGCATAAAAAGAAAAAAATTCCTATTAAAGCAATTAACAAGGAAAAAATATTTTAACATATTTTAAGTATCAAATTGACATACGAAGAAAGGCGGCTAGCTAAACGAGATAAAAAAAAATACTCGAGCAGTTTCGATTAAAAGTCGCTTTTTCTCGACAAATATCGTAAGTACCCCATTCCAATTCTATGAAACATTCTAAAACCCATTACTGGAGCAAAAACATATTAAAAGAAAACATACGAACCGTAAAAGTCCACTATGATAAAAAAAAAATTCAAATATTTAAAGAAATATTTTCAAAAGAAAAAGAAAATAAAGAAAGAAGAAATCCAACACTGTTTCTGTTTGCCATGTTCCCTGCAGATAAAATCTCACTCGATAAGAAAGCGCCGGGGAAAAAGAAAGGATTAGCAACAGTCTTTTTAGCGAGTTCTTCATTCTAAATAATCGATAAGTGCAAGCGTTAGAGCTTTCATACATAATTGAATGCGTTGCTTCCTGATTAAAATCGAGCAATTCTGCGGAAGATTCGAGGAATCCGGGAATAGTCGAAAATGAAAATCTCGAAAAAGGCATTCTTTGTCTTTAAATATTCTTGTGTTGTTACTCCTTCCAATTCTGAATGGGAGTTCTTTGATGTTGTCTGCATTGAGAAGATGTGCTTCATTCGCCTAAGAAACAATGCTGCAGTCAGATAATGAAGGTACATGGAAAAAGGAAGATATCTTTGTGAATGGAAACATAATACCGTTGCTTCTTTCATTAAGATCGTAATTGAATCTCTGGTTTATCGTTAATGTAATTCGTATGAATTGTAGAAAGGATTGCTTCTTTAAGAGGTAACTGGGAATTATTAAGATTGGAAGTCAATATTTAATGAAAGCATGGATTAATAGCAATGTAAATGAATGGATGAAAGCTCTTTTTACCATTCCGTTTAGAGAAGTTTTATTTCAGTGACAAATATTTGATAATGGAGTCTTTTTGAAAATGTTAAATTCGTCTTTTCTTAAAAAATAAAGATGCAAGATCTAATTTCAAGACTGATGAATTAATATTTAATTATTAATTTTACTTTATTTAAGTACTAAAGTTATTCATAATTTTATGAAGAGCTTGATTTTGTATTTGATTTTCCTGTGTATTGTACAATTGCATTCCAATTTAAGCTTATTAAGCATGTGATTCAAAACTTTTAGCTTTAAAAATTTATTTAAAAGAGAAATATGTTAGTAAACGTTATATTTTATAACATTATAAATAAAATCATTTAATTCGTTAAGTCCAATAAAATAGGTAAATAATAATATTATTATATTAATAAAATAAAAAGGAAAGTTATAGTAAATTTTAATGAAAAATAAAAAAAAAAAAAAAAAAAATGAAAATTCAAATAAAATTTATAGATTTTTCCTTTATAGAATACTTTCAAATAAAAATTATGTAGATTTTTCCTTTATAGAGATACTTTCAAAATAAAAATTATATAGATTTTTCCTTTATAGAGATACTTTCCAAATAAAAATTATGTAGATTTTTCCTTTATAGAGATACTTTCCAAATAAAAATTATGTAGATTTTTCCTTTATAGAGATACTTTCCAAATAAAAATTATGTAGATTTTTCCTTTATAGAGATACTTTCCAAATAAAAATTATGTAGATTTTTCCTTTATAGAGATACTTTCCAAATAAAAATTATATAGATTTTTCCTTTATAGAGATACTTTCCAAATAAAATTATGTAGATTTTTCCTTTATAGAGATACTTTCCAAATAAAATTATGTAGATTTTTCCTTTATAGAGATACTTTCCAAATAAAAATTATATAGATTTTTCCTTTATAGAGATACTTTCAAATAAAATTATGTAGATTTTTCCTTTATAGAGATACTTTCCAAATAAAAATTATATAGATTTTTCCTTTTATAGAGATACTTTCCAAATAAAAATTATGTAGATTTTTCTTTTTATAGAGAGATACTTTCCAAATAAAAATTATATAGATTTTTCCTTTATAGAGGTACTTTCCAAATAAAAATTATGTAGATTTTTCCTTTTATAGAGATACTTTCCAAATAAAAATTATATAGATTTTTCCTTTATAGAGATACTTTCCAAATAAAAATTATATAGAGTTTTCCTTTATAGAGATACTTTCCAAATAAAAATTATATAGATTTTTCCTTTATAGAGGTACTTTCCAAATAAAAATTATGTAGATTTTTCCTTTATAGAGATACTTTCCAAATAAAAATTATATAGATTTTTCCTTTATAGAGATACTTTCCAAATAAAAATTATATAGATTTTTAAATGGAAAGTTTGTAGTAAACTTGAATATATTTGTAAAGCGTTCTTATTTTTGATCCAATATCATTTATCGAAGACGAGTTTCTTAAATTATTTTGAGTTAATTCATAAATCAAGTAAAATTTGACGCGTTTATAATAAATATATTTTATAATTCATAAAACAACATAATATTATAAATATTAACATTTAATTTTTTTTTAAATCTTACTTAGAAATTTTTTCTTTTTGGCCAATAATGTGTTTATAAAAAAATTTATAAAATTACTTTATAATTGAAGTTTTAATTTTATAATCTAATATAAGAATGAACAGAGTACTATAGAGTATCTCGTGTTTATTATGAAAAGATAAGAAAATATCATTATAAAACATTAAGCACTAAATAACTGATGACATATTACATATACTTTATTATATATATACACTTTATATAAATAAAATGTAAATTTTTGTCGATCGTGTTAGAATTTTGAGAAGTTCTCTAATCATTTTATATTAATACAACAATCTAAAGAAACGCAGATTGAATAATAAATAATACATTAAACTATTCTAATAAAATTGTTTAAAATTTAATAAAAGTAATTGGATACAAAACAACTTAAATTAATAATATTTTGCAAATATTAATTTAATTTTTGTACAAATTAAGAAGATACAAAAAAATATTAACAATTTCTGTTAATTTGTATATTAATTAATATAGTACAATTTCAACTCAAATAAATACTTTTCACTGATTTTTTTTATTTCTTTAAAAATACTACACTTTTATCAACATACTAGCTTTGCATGCAAACTAGAAAACCAACAGATGCACAGTAGTATTGTGCTCTCTATTATGTCATATAAGCTCAGGAAGTCATCAGACATTAAGAGTAATCGACTTACTTTACTACTGCCCCCTGTGAAAATATATGATGGCCATTTAGTGCTACAGTACCATGTATTAAATGCTGATATTGTTCAATGAATTATCCTAGGCAAGTTGATATTTCTTATAAATTTGAATGTACTATCAGTTAACTGCGTCAGATCGATAATATTTTAGAATTGGCATCCATTAAATACATACATACTGAATTAACTGGGATTGTTATAATTCCACAAAGTGATTATTTATAAAATATATCTACTAATAAGTTCCTATAGTTTCAACTTATGTGAAAACTTTAATTTCTGTATAATTAATATTTAAAATATCAACATTTAATAATAATTAATAATTAGTTAGCAAAATTTAATTATTTTGTTGTGAAAAGAATTTTTTAGTTGGTTTTTTTTCTTTGTTACTATTTTAGAATTGGCATCCAACATTAAATACATGACTGAATTAATTGAGATTATGGTAATTCTGCAAAGGGATTATTTATGAGGTATATCTACTTAGAGGTTTCTATAGTTTCAAACTATGTGAGAATTATAATTTCTGTATAATTAATATTTAAAATATAAATAGAAAAATTTAATTATTTTGTTTTGAAAGGATGATTTTTTTTACTCATTATTTTTTTCTTGTTTTATATTAATAACTATCTTTTGTTATGTTTCGGTATTTAAACCATGAAAAGTATTTAAAGGATATTTAGAGACACATTTTTTTTATTTCTAATGGCAAGGCAAATACAAGTAAAAAAAAAAAAAAAATACAAAACCTCCAAGAAATACAAAGATGACCGAAGTCATTGCCTTAAGAGTTCTCTATCAAGTCAGAAAAGAGCTGTCTCTGAGTCGCCGTCAAGTAACGCATATCGTTGGAGGTGGTCTCTGTTCATTGGATCTGCTAAATTACATAGGGGGCAGCCAGGGTTCGAAAAGATTTTAATGCGATGGAGATGCTTTGCTAGGCAATCATGGTCAGTCAGAAGAGGGAACTGGGAGACAGCATGTTGTCGTGGATTGTTAAAGATTTTCAGCTCTCCAACGCTTTTACTTAATCTCATCTTAAGTTTGTAACTTGTAACTTTTAGCCGTTATTTGTTTGATATTTTATGGAATGGAGTAACAGTGCCAAAGATCTCATTTGAAGTAGTCATGAGCCTATTTTTGTTAGCAATCGGCCTGTTCATTCACAAAAACGGCCAGGTCGCCAAAAGTGGCCAAGTATGCCACTCGTACAAATCTGAAGTACTACCTGTTTCATTTTTAAAGTCATTGCCCGTAAATGATGTCGACACTGGCAGATTCCTTCTGATGAGTGTGGCTTTGTTGAACCAATAGCCTGAATTGCGGCTTGGGAATCAGAAAAGACATGTTGACATGCTGAAAAAAGAACTGCCAGAAGTTGCAGATAAATTTGCCGTTACATATTTTAGTCTCGTATTGATTTGGCAAATCCTTCAAGAATTTAGAAATTATTTATCATATTATAATTGAACATAATTTGTTTGCATATTTATTCAAAACATGAATAAGTGTTGTACTTTATATAGTTCTTAAAATGCGAATTATCTTACTTTAATTTGTAAAATACTGCCAATATAATTGTGAGAAAAAGCAAGCAAATTCAGGATGGTTGGTAAATATTATTCAGTTTATATCTATTCTTTAATTCACCAAATTTTAAAATTGAGTAATAAAATATAATTTACTTTCACATTAAAAGAAAGGCTAAAAAATGTCACAAAGATTTTTTGGATGAATTACATTTTTAAACCAGATAATGACTTTAAAACATTTTATCTCAAATATAGTTAAACTACTGTTTAAAATCTAAAGTTATCTCTGCCTAATTATTTAAGCTTTCTGAAGTACTGTTCTGCAAATGTACACAATTAAGAAAAAAAGAAATGGTTATTTTTTTAAATTTAATAAATAGTTTAGAAAGATTATTAAAGATTTTGAATAAATTTACAAGAGATAATCTATAAAATAATAAGAAAAATAAATATAAAAATAAGTGCACTGTAAATTTAAATAAATGAACATTTTATGAAAATTATCAAACACATATTTAACTCAGTAAACATGTTTAGATTTTCTTTAAATTTATCTATAATGAATTCATTAACGTTTCAGAAACAAAAATTAATAATTAATACTTTCAGAAAGACTTTAAATTATTTTGGTAGCTCAATTGTTTTTCTAAATATTTTGATTATTGATAATATTACGAAGTCTTTATACTCTTAGATCTTTTATTGTGTGCATGCATAGAATAACCTCATTGTACTCATGATGAAAAATAACAGAGCATTGTATTCAAGAATAATTGATTTACTGATGGAACAAAACCATCTCATCTCCCTCATAGTAAAAAACTTCATACCCCACTTCTACTGAAACCATTGAATATTTTCCTTTGCTCAAATTATTCTATTGTATTAATTTTTTTAAATACCATTGGAACTTTGATTAATGGAGCAAACTATTCATAATATAAACACATGAAACATTTGTTACTTACGAAAAAAATATATTCCCAATTCCATTGAAAACGTTAGATATCTTTTTGTGCTTTTCCATTGTGTTCGATTTTTCTAAATTGTCATTTGCTTTGATTTGAAGTTTGATTAACTACTTCATCTAACAGCCCAGAAACTTTTGAAAGAAAAGTTCATGTTGTAAGACATTTTGAAATCACTCCTCGTACAAAAAGTTCGATCGATTTAACATGGAGAAAATAATTAAACGGCAAGAAGTCTCGCTTAATTTAATCGAGAGGCACTATCTCCTCCAATGATCTTGAACAAGTCGTGTACAAATAAAAGCCTTTTCCAACTGGGATGATTGAGATTTTTTTTTTCGTGTCCTGAAGCAGCCGATGGACATGACTGGCAAATTTGATTAGCCTCAAACAATTAACTTTGATTGTCTTCTACTTTTTTCCTTCCATCAAAAATAAAGAAGAGAATGAAATTTTTTAACTAAAAAATTGGAAATTTTTTTTTCGTCCTTCGTATTTTAATTAAATTTTAATTAAAATTGGAAAAAAATAGTTTGAGGCCTTCATAAATTTTTTTAAAAATTTTATTGGGAATTATTTATAACATTTGAAGCAATGGTGGTAATATACCGTGAAATAATTTGGAAGTAAATGGTTTAGTTGAGAAACAATTGTTCTAAGACGGTAGGATGAAGTGCAAATTAAAACAGTCTTAATTAAATACGTAGAAAGAAGGCTGTAATGAAGCTGTATATTCTTTCTTTTTAAGTGTCATTATAAAAGTCTGATTAGAGCAAATGAAATCGGAAATTAATTAGAAAAGATAAAAGGTTTTATGATTTAATATTAAGTGGTTAATTCATGTTGTCAAACATGAAATTTACTGTCAAAAATTAATATTTTCATTTGTTTTGTTGAAAATGTAAAATCTGTCAAAGGAGAAAAAATTAAGATTATTTACTACCATTTTATATTTGTCTGTGAAATGGTACCTTTATTATTTTCGTAATCACCCAATAAATTTTAAAAAGAATTTTGCTTTTACGGCTTATCGAATTTTTTTAAACTGCTTTTGAATAAAAATTAATTTTCTACTTTTCTCAAATTTCGTACAATGATCTATCTGTATTTTAATGTTTATCAACAAATTTTGTTTGTTTAGTTTGAATGAAGAATAAAATCAATAACTTGCTATATACTATATGACTTCTAGCTGCATAAAATAACCTTCAAGTTTTAAATTATCGTTATTAAATAATATAAAAATATAAATAGTATATTTTTAGTATGTCCATTTTATAAAATGTTTATTTAATGCAAAATAAATGCAACGTTTTTTACTTAGATTTCAATGAGGAAATTTAATTAATATTTCAAAATGTGTTTTTCCGTTTCGTTATTTCTATATCAATCCTTATTTCATTTTAATAAATCAATAATAAAAATATTTTTTACTATATCAATTAAATAACATTTCTTTCTTTTTTCTAGAAGATTATTGCTAATGAATTACTTACACATATTATAATTCATGATGGCTAAATAAATTTGTAATTATTTATCAAATCAGTATAGATATATAATAGATAGCAATTATATTTCATTTTATCTCGTGCATAAATACAATGACAAATTATAATGTTTTCTATTAATGTTAATCTTTTTGTTGTTTTGTTAAAAAAATATAAATAATATAACAAAAACTTATTTTAACTAACTCTATTAGAAATTGTCCTCTTTTCAGAATATACAGATACAATGCAAGCAGTTGTTACACCTTTCATATGTTCTACATAAATTTCTTAATAACGTCACAAGAAGAAAAAAAACACTGAAAACACTCGATATCTTTTCAATACATGTCAATTTCTTTAAAAGTTAAAACATGCTGATTGATAAATTTTTTTAAAAAGAAAATTGAATAATCGTTATTTTCTTGTAACGATGCATTTTATTTAGATTCCAGTTACAATATGATATATGTAATATTCTGTAGTATAACAGCTATTTTTGTTACTGACAGAATTGAAAAATCTTTTTTTTTCTGTCTCATGTTTAATAGATATATTGTTATCGAAATCAGTTATTTATTTATTTATTATTTTATTTCGAGTTGTAAAGATTGAAACGCAGAGAAAGGATTACATTTTATAATTAGTTTATGGCTTATCTCATGGAAATTTAAACTTAGATTTCAGTTGACAGAAATCAATTTGTAAGCATCCATTCAATTTCATTTTCCATAATTCCTTCCAAACTATTAATCAGTATACAATTATAAATGTATTAATCAGTGATCAGAAATGTACCAATGTGCTTGTTATTTCAGTGGGAAGCATTTTCCTATTCGTTGTGTTTCTGCAATATTCTCAGTTTCAAAATTAACTTCTATTATTTACTTATATGAATCTTACTGCATTTTATAGCAAATAATGTATTTCTATTAAAAGTATATTCAGGTTTTATTTTTTTAAAAGCAAATGTGTTTATTTATTTTCTCTTTTCAACAATTAACTTTATCGATTGATAATTCCACTCTAGGCAATTACTTTTTAAGTATTATGCAATAAAAATTTACAATAATTTAACTCAATATCTTTTCAATATTTATTCTTCTTCTCAACAAATTTATCCTTACCATTGTGTTCAGAAAATAATACGGTTTAATAAAATAATAAGTTTCTATCTAAAATTCAAATACATGATTTTTACGAAATACCAATCTCATACATATCAAATAATCATAATTAATTTTAACCAGAATCATTCGTCGTTTAATCTAACTGCGGAAATGATAAAATATATTCAGGATAGATAAATACAAGATATATAAAGACAATTACAGTCATTAGTGGAAAATGCTTGCTTTGAAACGCTGAAAAACTTATAATTGGTACACCGAGAAATTGCAGGTATGTACTTATAATTTTTTAAATGTAATGTATATGTAAACATTAAACATTATTATACACAGATTTAATTAACATGAAACTAATTTGTAAAAATTATAAAATATTTTTATTACAAATTTGTGAAATTTCATTTGATTTATGAATTAACTCAAAATAATTATCTATGATAAAGGGTATTGGAACAAAAATAAAAACGCGTTACAAATATATTCAAACTTACGACAACTTTTCCATTTAAACTTAATATAATAATATTATTATGCCCATATTTGACTTTACAAATTAAATTATATTATTAATAACGATAAAAGTTAAACTTTCGATAATATATTACCATTTTAAATAAATTTCAAAGGTTACAATTTTCAATCACATGTTTTATACTTGTAAATTGAAATGTAATTTTATAGTACACAAAAAAAGATCAAATGCCCTTATGTGTATTTGTATGAAGATCTTGTCTTGACAAAATCTTCATAAAACTATACATAACTTTAGAAATTAAATAAAGAATTAAATATTAGTTCATTAGTCTTAAAATTTGATCTCGCATCCTTGTTTTGTAAGAAAAGACGAATTTACCATTTTCTAAAAGACTCCATGACCGAATGTGTGTCTCTTGAATAACACTTCTCTAAAAAGAATGATAAAAAGAAATATGGTTTTTCATCCATTCATTTACATTGCTATTAATCCCAGGTTTTGTTTAATATGTATAATATAATCCAATCTTAATAATTCCCAATTACCGTTTAAAGAAGCGATCCTTTCTACAATTCATACGAATTGCATAAACGATAAACCAGAGGTTAAATTACAATCTTAATGAAAGAAGCAATGGTATTATGTTTCCATTCACAAAGATATCTTCCTTTTTTCCATTTACCTTTATTATCTGACAAAAGCATTGTTTCTTAGGAGAATGAAGCACATCTTCTCAATGCAAACAACATCAAAGGAACTCCCATCCAGAATTGGAGAGTCAGTACACAAGAATAATATAAAGACAAAGAATGTCTTTTTCGAGATTTTCATTTTCGACTATTCCCGGATTCCTCGAATCTTCCGCGGAATTGCTCGATTTTAATCAGGAAGCAACGCATTCAATTATGTATGAAAGCTCTAACGCTTGCACTTATCGATTATTTAGAATGAAGAACTCGCTAAAAAGACTGTTGCTAATCCTTTCTTTTTCCCCGGCGCTTTCTTATCGAGTAAGATTTTATCAGAAGGAAACATGGCAAACAGAGTGTTGGTTTTCTTCTTTCTTTTTTTTTTCCTGCGAAAATATTTCTTTAAATATTTGAATTTTTCTTCTTTTTTTTTATCATATTGGACTTTTACGGTTCGTATGATTTCCTTTAGAAGGTTTTTTGCTTCACTAATGGGTTTTAGAATGTTTCGTAGAATTGGAATGGGGTACTTAAGATATTTGTCGAGAAAAAGCAACTTTTAAATGAAAATGCTGGAGTATTTTTTTATCTGATTTTGTTAGCCGCCCATCCCTCGTATGTCAATTTGATACTCAAAATATGTTAAATTATCGTTTCATTGTTAATCGTTTTAACAGGAATTTGTGTTTTTTATTCTGTGATTTTAAATTTACTTTCGAAAAAAATTTCGCTAATGATGTTTATATATTATTTTGAATGTGATAACTAATTAACAAAAAATGTGTATAATGTACATGTAGAAATTGTACGCTAATTAAGAAAAGTATTTGCATCGACTTTGAAAGTAGTGTTTTCGATAGTTAAAATACAGATATATATCAAAGATTCATTTGAATTATGTACTTGTATGAGGATCAGACAAATGAAAACTTGAAAAATCTTTTTAGAAAAAATTTAAAGAGCTAATGAAAATTGCACATACATTATGCTTCTGTATAGCCTTCTTATGTCCAGAACAAGTTCTATAAAGCTTAGAAATGAAATTCCAGTGATAATTCTATGACGCTACTATTCTATATTTTTTACCAGCAGGAGAAATGTCTTTCAAGAGATGTCACACCATTTTAAAATTTTCTGTTCCATTCATGTTCCTACTGCTGTGACAAATGTTCATCACTATATTGCACTTTCATTCCTATAGAAAACCCGGCTATACAGTTTCATTCCTATTAAAAATCCGTCTATGCCGTTTCAGTAGTCAAAATTATTTTAACAAAGTTTTATCCCCCTCTCCTCATTCTTTTACTTGTTTCTCTGCAAAAATTTATTTTCGGTCACCTATTGGAAATTCCTTGTGTTATTAGCAACAATATTGCTGACATGCACTACAGAAGCCTGATGGCCAGTTGTCTAACATTCTGGCCTCGATCTCATAGGCTTCAGCTTCAGCTTCGAATCTGGCGGTGGAATGGCTGTTTGTTCATGATTCGGAATAAACTGTAGGTCACGATGTAATTAGCCTAAAGTGTACAAAAAAGTAACCGTACAGCGACTAACTAAACTAAACAAGCACTAGCAGCAATGACTGAAAAAACTCAAATTTACCAAAAATATTTGGCACAGCTGTATATTAAATTATGCACTTTGATAAATAACTCATGAAGGATAAATAATGCATCACTGTTATATTTTTAATGTATGGAAACATAATTGCTGATTTGAACTTAAAATTGTTTACTAAGAATATTAACGTTTATTTTTTGCAATCTCTTACTTTGAAATGTTGTTGTTGTTGTTTCTTATCCCACTTGGCTGCCCAAGCCCACGAGCCCATATGGACTCATGATTGAAGGGGAAGGAAGCAGCTTCTGTTGTGATGGAGCACCCGTAGGTAGAAGCCTGACTTTTGCTCCGTGACGCTCTTACAGTCACAGAAGACCGGGACCTCCGGCTTAAAGGGGATTCCGAACCACTACAAACATCCATGGCACCGCCGGGATTCGAACCCGAAACCTGTGGCACCGAGCGCCAGAGCGCTAGACACTCGGCCATTCAGGTCCCAAATTTGCCAACGGCACGCAGTGTTCCCAGGTGGTCACCCACCCAAGTACTGACCGCGCCCAATGATGCTTAACTTCGGTGATCTAACGAGAACCGGTATATTCAGCATGGTACGGCCGTTGGCATTAAATGTTTCTGTGACATAACTAAAAATATGTTCATAAAACAATTTCATAAAATGACTTTATAATTTAAGTTTTAATTTTATAAGCTAATACAAAAATAAATAAAGTACTATACAGTATCTCGTATTTGTTATGCAAACATGAAAACTAAAACTAAACATTAAGCACTAAATTAATGATAATATTATACATAAAATATTATATATATTTATATATACTATATTATATATACTTATGTATAAACTTTATATAAATATAATGTAAATCCTTTCTATTTATTGCATTTCATGTTAAAATTTTGAAACATTGTCTTATCACTTTGTATTATTGCAAAAATCGAAAGAAACACAGACTGAATAATAAACAATACGTTAAACTATTCTAATAAAATTGTTTGAAAGTTAATAAAAAAAACATATAAAACAACTTAAATTAATGTATTGCAAATTTAATTTTTTTAAAAATTAAGAAGATACAAAAAATATGAACAATTTCTATTAATCTGTATATTAAATAATCTATATAATAAAATTTCAACTGAAAAAAAAATTCTATGATTTTTTTCATAAAAACACTACATTTTATCAACTTACTAGCCTTACATACAACCAGCAAACCAATAGAAGCACAATAGTATTGTGCCCTCTATTATTTCATATAAGCTCATGAAATCATCAGACATTGAGAGTAATCGAATTACATAAATACTTCCCCTGGGAAAATGTATGATCGCCATTTAATGCTACAGTACCATGTATTAAATGCTGATATTGCGCAATGAGTTATTCTACCCATGTTGATAATTCTTATAAATTTGAATGTACTATCAGTTAACTGTGTCAACTCGATAATATTTTGAATCGAATTGGCCTCTAACATTAAATATATCACTGATATGACTTGGATTATTATAATACCACAAAGTGATTATTTATAAGTCATATCTACTGAAAGATTTCTATATTTTTAAAATCTGTATATTAAAATAAATTTAATGAAAAAAATTATTTATTCTTTATTTATATTAAGAAATCCTATTATTTCTGCATTTAAAACATGAAAAGCATTTAAATGAAAAAAAAAACATTTTATTGAAAAAAAAGGTTAAATTTAAAATTTTTTAAATTAAAATATTCTGTTTCATAGCGCATTATAAGTAAATATATTTTTTAAATGTCTATATTCGTCCATAATTTATGAGCTTTGTATCATTTCGTTGTGTTTGATGGTCAAAAATAAATAAAAAATAAAACTATCAATATCGATTACTGACTGGTGTTTAAATAAAGTTTGGGATAAATTACTTTAACATATTATATAAAATATAATAAATTAAGTTAATCTGCCTAATTATTTAAGCTTTGTGAAGTATTGTACTGTAATAGTACACAGTTAAGAAAAAAGAAATGGTTAATTTTTAAAATTTAATAAATAGTTTAGGAAAGAATAATATTGATTTGGGATAAATTTACAATAGATAAAATATAAAATAAATTTATTAAATTATTTATGAAAAAATATTATTGATTTTGGATAAATTTACAATAGACAATAAATTTACAATTAAATATAAAATAAATTTATTAAACAGTTTAGGAAAAATATTATTGATTTTGGATAAATTTACAATAGATACAATATAAAATTATAAAAAAATAAATATAAATGTAAGTGCACTGTCAATTTTAATAAATGAACAATATATAAAAATAAGCAAACACAAAATTTACTTCGTAATTTTGCTTATATTTTCTTTAAATTTATCTATAATGAATTCCTTAATGTTTATGAAGAATCAATTAATAATTAATACGTTAATGACGAACTTAAAGTATATTCGTAAGACATTTGCTTTCAACGTATTTTGGTTATTGATAATATTACGAAGTATTTGTTCTTGGAGTTCTTTTGTTATGTGTATGCATATAGTAATCTCATTGTATTCTTGATGATAAATAACAGATTATTGTAATTACGTATAATTGATTTATTTCTGATACAAAAACTATTCTTATCTCGCTAATAGTAAAAAATGTAATATTCCACTTCTATTGATACCATTGAATATTTTCCTTTACTCAAATTATTTTATTATATTAATTTTTTAAAAATTATCATGGGAGTTTTGATTAATGGAGCAAATTATTCATCATATAAACACATCAAACATGTCTGTTACTTATGAAAAAAAGGATATTCCCAATTCTATTGAAAACGTTAGATATCTTTTTGTGCTCAAAGTCTTTCATTGTGTTCGATTTTTCTGAACTGTCGTTTGGTTTGATTTGAAGTTTGATTAACTACTTCGTCTAACAGCCCAAAACTTTTGAAAGGAAAGTTCATGTTGTAAGACATTTTGAAATGCCTCCTCGTACAAAAGGTTCGATCGATTTAACATGGAAAAAATAATTAAAATGCAAGAAGCCTCGCTTAATTTAATCGAGAGGCACTATCCCCTCCAATGATCTTAAACAAGTCGTGTACAAATAAAAGCCTTTTCCAACTGGGATGATTGAGATTTTTTTCGTGTCCTGAAGCAGCCGATGGACATGACTGGCAAATTTGATTAGCCTCAAACAATTAACTTTGATTGTCTTCTACTTTTTTCCTTCCATCAGAAATAAAGAAGAGAATGAAATTTGTTAACTAAAAAATTGGAAATTTTTTCTTGTCTTGAGTTTTCTAGCGCAAACAATGGAAAAAATAATTTGAGGCCTTCATATTTTTTTTTTTTCATTTTATTGGGAATTATTTACAACATTTGAAGCAATGGTGGTAATATACCTTGAAATAATTTGGAAGTAAATGGCTTAGTTGAGAAACAATTGTTCTAAGACGATAGGATGAAGTGCAAATTAAAAGAGTCTTAATTAAATGCGTAGAAAGAAGGCTGTAATGAAGATTATATTCTTTTTTTTAAGTGAAGTCTGAATAGAGCAAATGAAATCGGAAATTAATTTGAAAAGGAAATAAGCAGGCTTTATTATTTAATTTTGTTTAGTTGATTCATGTTGTAAAATGCGAAATCTACGTTTTACACATTATTAATATGTTCTTATTGTGAAAAACTTAATTTTTTCATTTGTTTGACTAATGATTTAAAAGATGTTAAAGGAGAAAAAAATGAAGATTATTTATTACCATTTTATATTTGTTTGTCAAATGGCACCTTTATTATTTTCGATAATCACCCAATAAATTTTACATTTGTTTTTTGTTTTCTTTCATGGATTTCCAGTTTTTTTTTTTAAACTGCTTTTGAATAGAAAATGATTTTCTACTTTTTTTTAAATTTTGTACAATGATCTATATTTTATTGCTTTTTCAACAAAATTTGTTCGTTAAATTCTGCTGAATAATAAAATCAATAACTTACTATTTATTTCTTCTAACGGCATAAAGGATACTTAGAGATTTAAATTACGATTTTTTAAATAATATAAAAATATACATGTTATATTTTTAGCATGTGTATTTTATAAAATGTTTATTTAATGAAAAACAAATGCAATTTTTTTCTCATTAGATTATAATGACGGAATGTTATTAATAATACATAATGTATTTTTCCTGGGGTTTTTCCCTATATTTTAAATGACTCTCTATTTTATATCAATTAATCAATAATAATACTTTTTTAAGTTACTATATCGAGTAAATAGTATTTATTTTTTTTTCTTTCAAACTATTTCTAGTTAAATACTTACTGAACTTAAGTTAAGTAAGTATAAAGTATAACTTTTAGTAATATATTTCCATTTAAATAGATTTTTAACGTTTAAACATTTTCAATCACATGTTTCCTAAGACTAAATTTCGATGTTACTTCACAAAACATAGAAAAATCAAGTACCAAAACAAGCTATTCAAAAAAGTGTGCATAACTTTAGAAGTTAAATAAAGAGTTAAATATTAGCCGTATAAAACATTTTCAAAAAGGCTCCATGACCAAATGTTTGTCACCGGAATAACACTTCTCTAAAAAGAATCGTAAGAAAAGCTTTCATCCATTCATTTACATTGCTATTAATCCATTCTTTCTTTAAACATTGACTTCTAATCTTAATAATTCCCAGTTACCTTTTAAATAAGCAATCCTATCTACAATTCATACGAATTGCATTAACGATAAACCAGAGATTCAATTACAATCTTAAGGAAAGAAGCAATGGTATTATGTTTCCGTTCACAAAGAGATCTTCCTTTTTCCATTTAACTTTATTATCTGACAAAAGCATTGTTTCTTAGGAGAATGAATTAAATTATGCTATTCATAAAATTATAAAACATGACTTTTAATAACATATTTCCATTTTAAATAAATTTTTAAACTTTAAATTTTGAATCACATGCTTAATAAGTATAAATTTCAATGTAATTTTACAATACGCAGAAAAATCAAATACCAAAACTATCACTTCATAAAGCTATACACATCTTTAGAAGTTAAATAAGGAATTAAATATTGATTCATTAGTCTTCAAATTTGATCTCGCATCTTTATTTTTTAAGACAAGACTTATTTAACATTTTCAAAAAGACTCCATTATCAAATATCTGTCGCTGGAATAACTCTTCTCTAAAATGAATGGTAAAAAACAGCTTTCAATCATTCATTTACATTACTATTAATCCAAGCTTTCATTAAATATTGACTTCTTATCTTAATAATTCCCAGTTACCTTTTAAATAAGCAATCCTATCTACAATTCATACGAATTGCATTAACGATGAACCAGAGATTCAATTACAATCTTAATGAAAGAAGCAATGGTATTATGTTTCCGTTCACAAAGATATCTTCCTTTTTCCATTTACCTTCATTATCTGACTGCACCATTGTTGCTTAGGAGAATGAAGCACATATTATCAATGCAGACAACATCAAAGGAACTCCCATCCAGAATTGGAGGAGTCAGAACAGAAGAATATATATAAAGACAAAGAATGTCTTTTTTGAGATTTTCATTTTCGACTATTCCCGGATTCCTCGAATCTTTCGCGGAATTGCTCGATTTTAATCAGGAAGCAACGCATTCAATTATGTATGAAAGCTCTAACGCTTGCACTTATCGATTATTTAGAATGAAGAACTCGCTAAAAAGACTGTTGCTAATCCTTTTCTTTTTCCCCAGAGCTTTCTTATCGAGTAAGATTTTATCTGAAAGAAACACGGCAAACAGAAACAGTGTTGGATTTTTCTTTCTTTTTTTTTTCCTTCCAAAAAATATTTCTTTAAATATTTGTTTTTTATTTTTATCATGGTGGACTTTTACGGTCGTATGATTTCTTTTAATATGTTTTTACTCCAGTAATGGTTTTAGAATGTTTCGTAGAATTGGAATAGGGTACTTTACGATATTTGTCGAGAAAAAGCGTCTTTTAATCGAGAATGCTGGGGTACTTTTTTTTTTTTATCTCATTTTGTTAGTCACCTTCCGTCGTATATCAATTTGATACTTAAAATATGTTAAATTATTTTTTCCATGTTAATAGTTTTAATTGGAATTCGTCTCTTTTATGCTGTGACATTAAATTCACTTTTGAAAAAAACTTCGATAATGAATTAGACACATTATTTCGCAGGTGATAACTAATTAACAAACAAAAAGAGGTACATAATGAACTTATTAATAATATATACTATAGATTGTATATAACAGATAGATAATACTATAGATTATATATATTAGATAGATAATACTATAGATTATATATGTTAAATAATATAAATTATATAATATATACAAAAGTAAGTGCACTGTTTGTTTAAATAAATGAACAATATATAAAAATTATCAAACGCATACTTAATTAAGTAATATTGTAAACATTTTCTTTAAGTTTATCTGTAATGAATTCCTTAATGTTTCAGATCCATCAATTAACAATTAAAACGCCAATAACGAATTTAAAGTATTTTCGTAAAGCATTTGTTTTTCAACGTATTTTAGTTATTGATAATATAATTAGTCTTTATAGTCCTAGTTCTTTTATTGTGTGTATGCATATAATAATGTCATTGTATTCTTGATGAAAATAACAGAGCATTGTATTCAAGAATAATTTATTTATTTATGGAACAAAACCATTCTTATCTCGCTCATAGTAAAAAAATTAATAGTCCACTGCTATTGAAACCATTGAATATTATCCTTTGCTCAAATTATTCTATTGTATTAATTTTTTTTTAATATCACTGGAACTTTGATTAATGGAGCAAACTATTCATAATATAAACACATCAAACATATTTGTTACTTACGAAAAAAATAGATTCCAAATTCTATTGAAAACGTTAGATATCTTTTTGTGCTCTAAGTCTTCCATTGTGTTCGATTTTTCGATTGTCGTTTGCTTTGATTTAAAGTTTGATTAACTACTTCATCTAACAGCCCGGAAACTTTTGAAAGGAAACTTCATGTTGTAAGACATTTTGAAATCACTCCTCGTACAAAAGGTTCGATCGATTTAACATGGAGAAAATAATTAAACAGCAAGAAGCCACGCTTAATTTAATCGAGAGGCACTATCTCCTCCAATGATCTTAAACAAGTCGTGGACAAATAAAAGCCTTTTCCAACTGGGATGATTCAGATTTCTTTTTCATCCTAAAGCAGCCGATGGACTTGACTGGCAAATTTGATTAACCTCAAACAATTAATTTTGATTGTCTTCTACTTTTCTTTCCATCAGAAATAAAGAAGCGAATGAAATTTGTTAACTAAAAAAATTGGAAAAAATTTTTTGTCTTTAGTATTCTAATGTAAACAATGGAAAAAATAATTTGAGGCCTTCATGTTTTTTTTTTAAATTTTATTTGGAACTATTTATAAAATGTGAAGCAATGGTGGTAATATACCTTGAAATAATTTAGAAGTTAATGCCTTAGTTGAGAAACAATTGTTCTAAGACGATAGGGTGAAGTGCAAATTAAAAGAGTCTTAATTAAATGCGAAGAAAGAAGGCTGTAATAAAGATTATATTTTTTTTTAAGAGAAGTCTGTATAGAGCAAATGAAATCGGAAATTAATTTGAAAAGAAAATAAGCAGGCTTTATTATTTAATTTTGTTTAGTTGATTCATGTTATCAAATGCGAAATCTACGTTTTACACATTATTAATATGTTCCTATTGTGAAAAACTTAGTTTTTTCATTTGTTTGACTGATGATTTAAAAGATGTTAAATGAGAAAAAAAAATGAAGATTATTTATTACCATTTTATATGTGTTTGTCAAATGGCACCTTTATTATTTTCGATAATCACCCAATAAATTTTACATTTGTTTTTTGTTTTCTTTCATGGATTTCCATTTTTTTTAAACTGATTTTGAATAGAAAATGATTTTCTACTTTTTCTTAAATTTTGTACAATGATCTATATTTTAATGCTTTTTCAACAAAATTTGTTCGTTAAATTCAGCTGAATAATAAAATCAATAACTTACTATTTATTTCTTCTAACGGCATAAAGGATACTTAAAGTTTTAAATTACGATTCTTTAAATAATATAAAAATATAAATGTTATATTTTTAGCATGTGTATTTTATAAAATGTTTATTTAATAAACAAATGCAATTTTTTTCTCATTAGGTTTTAATGATGGAATGTTATTAATAATTCAGAATGTATTTTTCCTGGGGTTTTTCAATATATTTTAAACGAATCCCTATTTTATATCAATTAATAAAAATTAAAAATACTTTTTTTAAGTTACTATATTAAGTAAATAGTATTTATTTCTTTTTTTCTTACAAATTATTTCTAGTGAATTACTTACTTAACTTACGATAAAGTATAAAGTATAACTTTTAGTAATATATTTCCATTTAAATACATTTTTAACGTTTAAACATTTTCAATCACATGTTTCATAAGACTAAATTTCGATGTTACTTCACAAAACACAGAAAATTCAAATACCAAAACAAGATCTGAATAAAAGTGTGCATAACTTTAGAAGTTAAATAAAGAATTAAATGTTAATTCATTAGTCTCGAAATTTGATCTTGCATCCTTATTTTTTAAGAAAAAATATATTTAACATTTTCAAAAAGACTCCATGACCAAATGTTTGTCAACGGAATAACACTTCTCTAAAAAGAATCGTAAAAAAAGCTTTCATCCATTCATTTACATTGCTATTAACCCAAGTTTTCATTAAACATTGACTTCTGATCTTAATAATTCCCAGTTACCTCTTAAAGAAGCAATCCTATCTACAATTCATATGAATTGCATTAATGATAAACCAGAGATTCAATTACAATTTTAATGAAAGAAGCAATGGTATTATGTTTTCATTCTCAAAGAGATCTTCCTTTTTCCATTTACCTTTATTATCTGACTGCACCATTGTTTCTTAGGAGAATGAAGCACATCTTATCAATGCAGACAACATCAAAGAACTCCCATCCAGAATTGGAAGAGTCAGTATACAAGAATAATATAAAGACAAAGAATGTCTTTTTCGAGATTTTCATTTTCGACTATTCCCGGATTCCTCGAATCTTCCGCGGAATTGCTCGATTTTAATCAGGAAGCAACGCATTCAATTATGTATGAAAGCTCTAACGCTTGCACTTATCGATTATTTAGAATGAAGAACTCGCTAAAAAGACTGTTGCTAATCCTTTTCTTTTTCCCCGGCGCTTTCTTATCGAGTAAGATTTTATCTGAAAGAAACACGGCAAACAGAAACAGTGTTGGATTTCTTCTTTCTTTTTTTTTTTTTCCTTCTTTCCTTTTTTTTTTTTTCTTTAAATATTTGATTTTTTATTTTTTATCATGGTGAACTTTTACGGTTCGTATGATTTCTTTTAATATGTTTTTGCTCCAGTAATGGGTTTTAGAATGTTTCGTAGAATTGTAATAGGGTACTTTACGATATTTGTCGAGAAAAAGCGACTTTTAATCGAGAATGCTGGGGTACTTTTTCTTTATCTCATTTTGTTTGCACCATATCTCGTATGTCAATTTCATACATAAAATATTTTCCTTGTTAATCGTTTTAACAGGATTTTTTTTTTATGCTGTGATTTTAAAATCACTTTCGAAAAGATTTCGCGAGTGAATTATGCATATTATTTTGAAGGTGATAACTAATTAACAATTAAAAAGAGGTTTCGTAATGTGCGTGTAAAAATTGGGCGTTAATGAAGGACGATATCTGCATTGACTTTGAAAATAGTGTTTTCGATAACTAAAATACTGTATCTAAAGGACGTATTACAATGATGAACTACATACATGAGGGTCAGCCAATTGAAAACTTTAACAAAAATTTAAAGAGTTAATGAAAATTACACATATGTCTTTCAGAAATGCCACATCATTTTTAAATCTTCTTTCCTAATTATGCTCCTACAGCTGCGACAAATATGCATCTCTGTATTGCACTTTCATTCCTATAGAAATTCTGGCTATACAGTTTCATTCCTATTGAAAATCCAGCTATACAATTTCATTTGCCAAATTATTTTAACTTACACTCAAGAGCCAAAACATTATGACCACCTGTCAATAACGAGTTGGCCCACCTTTGGCGCGCAACACAGCTTCAACCGGCCTTGGCATGGATTAATACCACCACTTAATACCAGTTAAATACCACTTCCACCTAATCACGTGCCTTCCACGTCATCCAGGCGAGTTCATTGCAAAATGTAGGGGTGGTCATAATGTTTTGGCTCTTGAGTGTATTTATATCCCTTTTCCCTCAATATTTTTCTTGCTTCTCTGCAAAGACTTATTTTCTATCACCTATTGAAAATTTCTTGTGTTATTAACAACAATATTGCTCACATGCACTACAGCAGCCTGATGGCCAATTGGTTAGCATAATGGCCTTGATACCATACACTTCAGCTTCGTTTCCTGGCGGTGGCATGGATGTTTGTTAATGGTACGGAATAAACTGTAGGTCCCGATCTAATTAGCCTAAAGTGTTAAAAAAAACTGTAGAACGACAAACTGAACTAAACATGCACTAGCAACAATAATGAAGAACCTCGAAATTTCCTGAAATATTTGTCGTAGCATAGTATGTTAAATTCTGTAGTTTGAAAAATAACTGATGAAGGATAAATATCGTGTTGTTGTTGTTGTTGTTGTTTCTTATTCCACTTGGCTGGCCGAGCCCACGAGCCGATACGTACTCATGATTGAAGGGGAAGGAAGCAGCTTCTGTTGTGATGGAGCACCCGTAGGTAGAAGCCTGACTTTTGCTCCGTGACGCTCTTACAGTCACAGGAGACCGGGACCTACGGCTTAAAGGGATTCCGAACCACTACAAACATCCATGGCACCGCCGGGATTCGAACCCGAAACCTGTGGCACCGAGTGTCAGAGCGCTAGACACTCGGTCATTCAGGTCCCAAATTTGCCAACGGCACGCGGTGTTCCCAGGTGGTCACCCACCCAAGTACTGACCGCGCCCAATGATGCTTGACTTCGGTGATCTAACGAGAACCGGTATATTCAGCATGGTACGGCCGTTGGTATCGTAAATCGTATCACTATATTAGTGAATGAAAACATATTATTGATGATCTAGATTTAAAGTTGTTTTCTATAAATATTAAAATCTAATTTTTGCAATCTCTTACTTTTAAATGTTTCTATTGCATGGCTAAAAATATGTTCGTAAAGCAATTTTGTAAAATTACTTTATAAATTAAGTTTTAATTTTATAAGCTAATGCAAAAATAAATAGAGTACTATACAGTATCTCGTATTTATTATGCAAAGATAAAAATATCAAACATTAAACAATAAATAACTAATGATACATTATATATACTTATATATACTGTATTATATAATATTTATTGTATTTCATGTTAAAATTTTGAAACTTTCTCTTATCATTTTGTGTTATTTCAAAAATCTAAAGAAATATGGATAATAATATTAATAAACAATAAATTAAACTATTCTAATAAAATTGTTTGAGATATAATAAAAATTAATTGGATATAAAACAATTTAAATTAATATTTTGCAAATTTTAATTTTTTTACTAATTAATAAGATAAAAATAAGAGCAATTTCTATTAATGTGTATGTTAATTAATATATATAATAAAATATCAATTCAAACAAATAATTTTTCGCTGATTTTTTTTTTTTTTTAATTTTATTTTTACAAAAACATTAAACTTTATCAACACACTTACAATCACAAAACCAATAGTTGCATAATAATATTGTGCTCTCTATTATGTCAGATAAGCTCATGAAATCATCAGACATTGAGAGCAATCGAATTACTTAACTACTGCCCCCAGAGAAAATATATGATCGCCATTTAATTCTGCAGTACCATGTATTAAATGCTGATATTGTCCAATGAATTATCCTAGGCATGTTGATAATTCTTATACATTTGTATCTACTACCAGTTAACTGTATCAGCTCGATAATATTTTAGAATTGGTAAATAACATTAATTAATTAAGAGTATGGTAATTCTGCAAAGTGATTATTTATAAAGTTATACTGAGAAGTTTCTATAGTTTCAAACCATGTGGAAAGTTTAATTTTTTGCATAATTAAAATTTAAAATATCTAAGAAAATTTAATTATTTTGTCGTGAAAGGAAATTTTTTAACTATTATTTTTTTCTTGTTTTATATTAAGAACTTTCTTTTGTAGTGTTTTTGCATTTAAACCATGAAAAGCATTTGAAAGGTATTTCTTCTCTTCTTCATTAGATGATCTCTTCCCCATGATAGGACAAGGCTGTCTGCCTGCTGGTATATTTCGAAACAGAAGATAATCAAATAAGAATATCGTCACAATTTTCATAGTTTTTTCTAATAGTTATTATGCTGAAATTTGTTACAATATTCTGTTTCATAGCGCATTATAAGTAAACAGTTTTCTAAAAAATGTCGATATTCGTCTATAGTTTATGATCTTTGTTACATTTCATTGTATGGGAGCTAATAGTTCGATGGCCAGAAAGGAATAAACAAATAAAACTATCAATATCAGTTATTGTCTGTTTTTTTCCCACCAATTTCAAATGTTTTTTAATTTTAAAACTACAAAACATATTCTTCTCTTTCATTGATGCAACTGGACCATGGTGTGCCAAAACTGTCTGCCTGCTGGAAAATTTCAAGACCTGGAATGTTTACGGTACGAGGTAGGACTGTTAGCCTTACGCACAACAGTGATATTAGACCTGGACCTACGGTTTAAAGTGGATTTCAAACCACTATAAGCATTCATGACACCACTAGGACTCTAACCCTAGGGCACCGAGATCCAGAGTGCTGGTCATTCAGTCATAACACAGCTTAAAGGATATTTAGAGTCATATTTAGTCCGTGTTGATTTTACACGCCCTTTGGGAAAATAATTTCCATCAAAGTTTTTAAAATTAATTACCATATTTTAACTGAACGGAATTGTTTTACATATTTATCCAAAACATAAATAATTGTTATATAAATTTATACAGTTCTTAAAATGTGTATTATCTTACATTGATTTGTAAAACGATGTCAATATAATTGTGAGTGAAGACAATAAATAAGGAATGTCAGTAAATATTGATCACTTTATATATAATTGTAAATATATATGGTAAAAATTATTCACTTTATATATAATTGTAAATATATATGGTAAAAATTATTCACTTTATATCTATTGGAAAATATATAAAGTAAATAGTATTCACTTTATATCTATTGGTAAATATATATGGTAAATATTCTTTATTTATATCTATTCTTCAAAACACCAAATTTTAAAATTGAGTCTTAAAATAAAATATGTTACAATAAAAAAAAACGCTCAAAAATGTCACTTAAAAATATTTTGGGTAAATTCCATTTTTAAACTAGATAATTACTTTAATATATTTTATCTCAAATATAATTTAATTCTTTTTTCACATCGAAAATTAACTCTGCCAAATTATTTAAGCTTTGTGTAATACTGTTCTGCTAATGTACGCAATTAAGAAAAGAGAATTGTTTATTTTTTAAATTTAATAAATAGTTTAGGAAAAATATTATCGATTTTGAATAAATTTATAATAGATAAAAAAAATAAAGTAAATAACTAGTTTAGGAAAAATAGTATTGAGTTTGGATCAATTTACAAAAATAAAATATAAAATAATAAGAAAATAAATGTAAAAGTGCACTGTCTATTGAAGTAAATGAACAATATATAAAAACAAATACACAACTTAAAACAACAACTTTTACACAACTTAAAACACATACTTAACTTAGTAAGCATGTTTATATTTTCTTTAAATTTATCTATAATGAATTCTTTAATGTTTCAGAAACATTAATTAATAAATAATACTTTCCCAACGAATATAAAGTATTTGTTTTTCAACATATTTCGGTTATTGATAATATTATGAAGTCTTTATAATCGTAAATCTTTTATTGTGTGCCTGCATATAATAATCTCATTGTATTCTTGATGAAAAATAACAGAGCATTGTATTCAAGAATAATTGATTTATTTATGGAACAAAACCATTCTTATCTCGCTCATAGTAAAAAATTTAATACTCCACTGCTATTGAAACCATTGAATATTATCCTTTGCTCAAATTATTCTATTGTATTAATTTTTTTAAATACCATTGCAACTTTGATAAATGGAGAACACTATTCATAATATAAACACATCAAACATGTTTGTTACTTATGAAAAAAAAATATATTCTCAATTCTATTGAAAATGTTAGATATCTTTTTGTGCTCTAAGTCTTCCATTGTATTCGATTTTTTTCGATTGTCGTTTGCTTTGATTTGAAGTTTGATTAACTACTTCGTCTAACAGCCCGGAAACTTTTGAAAGGAAAGTTCATGTTGTAAGACATTTTGAAATCACTCCTCGTACAAAAGGTTCGATCGTTTTAACATGGAGAAAATAATTAAACAGCAAGAAGCCTCGCTTAATTTAATCGAGAGGCACTATCTCCTCCAATGATCTTAAACAAGTCGTGTACAAATAAAAGCCTTTTCCAACTGGGATGATTCAGATTTCTTTTTTGTCCTGAAGCAGCCGATGGACATGACTGGCAAATTTGATTAGCCTCAAACAATTAACTTTGATTGTCTTCTACTTTTTTCTTTCCATCAGAAATAAAGAAGCGAACGAAATTTGTTAACTAAAAAATTGGAAATTTTTTCTTGTCTTGAGTTTTCTAGCGCAAACAATGGAAAAAATAATTTGAAGCCTTCATTTTTTTTTTTTTTTTCATTTATTGGAAATTATTTATAACATTTGAAGCAACGGTGGTAATATACCTTGAAATAATTTGGAAGTAAGTGGCTTAGTTGAGAAACAATTGTTCTAAGACGATAGGATGAAGTGCAAATTAAAAGAGTCTTAATTAAATACGTTGAAAGAAGGCTGTAATGAAGCTGTAAATTCTTTCTTTAAGTGAAGTCTGAATAGAGCAAATGAAATCGGATATTAATTAGAAAAGAAATAAGCAGGCTTTAGTGTTTAATTTTATTTGGTTAATTCATGTTGTCAAATGTGAAATTTACGATTTAAACTCTATTAATATATGTCTTTCATATTTTTTATCATTTTTTGGCCCATGATTTAAAAGCTGTTAAAGGAGAAAAAAATTAAGATTATTTATTACCATTTTAAATTTATTATTTTCGATAGTCACTCAATCAATTTTAAGAGGGTTTTTTTTTCTTTCATGGATTCCCAGATTTTTTAAAAACGCTTTTAAATAGAAAATAGTTCCCCACTCTTTCTTAAATTTTGTACAATGATCTTTATTTTAATGCTTTTTCAGCAAATTTTGTTCATTTATTTTGTATAAATAATAAAACCAACAAATTACTATTTATGTCTTCTAACTGCATAAAGTAAATTTAAAGTTTTAAATTACTGTTATTATATAATATAAAAATATAAATAACATATTTCCGCATGTGTATTTTATGAAAAGTGTATTTAATGCAAAATAAGTGGTATTTTTATTTCAGTAGATTCTCATGATGGAATGTTATTAATAAATCATAATGTATTTTGCCTATATTTTAAATGAATCTTTATTTCCTTTTAAATAATAAAATATAAAAGTTCTTTATTAATGTTACTATATTAATTAAATAATATTCATATATTTTTTCCCTCAAATTATTTTTAGTAAACCGCATTCCATTTATAAAAATTCATAATGCCTAAAAAATTTTTCAATTATTTCTTTATTCAGATCACTGTAGATAGATAATAGATAGTAGCTATGTTATTTCATTTTATCTGCCACGTTATTTCATTTTTTTTTTATTTCATCATATTATTTTTCTAACCTTGTTATTTTATTAAATACAATAATAAATTATGAAGTTTTCAATTCGTGTTAACCTTTTCGTTGTTTTTTTAAAAAAACAAAAGGGATTTGACAAAATTCATTTTCCTTTACTCTCTAAGAAAATGTCCTCCTCATTCTTTTTAGTAGCCATAAATAGCAGAGAACAATCAACTTCCCCCTTTTTCCAACATTTTAGATACAATGTAATTATGAATGTATTTGCGGATTATAATGTAAGTATAAATATATTTACAGATACAATGTAAGTATGAATGTCTTTACAGATACAATGCAAGTCTGAATGTATTTACAGATACAATGTAAGTTGTTGATGCGCCTTTCATACGTTAAACATACAATTTCTTAATAACTTCACAAGAAAAAAACACTGAAACCGCTTCATATCTTTTCAATACCTTTCCATTTCTTTAAAATATATCACCCGCTAATTGATATATTTTTTAAAAAGAAAATTGAATAATCAAATTTAAACTGGTATTTTCTTATAAAGGTACAATTTATTCTAGTTACAATATAATGTGCGTAGCTTTCTGTTGTACCACAGCTATTACTGTTACTAACAGAATGGGAAAATCTTTTTTCATGTCTCATGTTTAATATATAGATAGTTACCGAAATTAATTATTAAAAATATCCTCTTATATGACATTTGTTAATTATTGGCAATTACTAAATAGCTTTTGATTAAATTTATTTTGTTGTAAATTTCTTTTCATACAGAATTCAAATTAGTCAAATAAATTAAGTATTAACTATAGTAATTGGTTATGTTGGAAACAACATTAATTATTCTTTTACCTAATGTGCATGCTATTCTTTAAAATATGGGGAAGGCTATACAATAGAAATAGATGTTTTAGTGATGTCAGTTAACAATAACTTCTAGAAATTTCAAATCAGAATTAAATAGACTTAATTCTACCATTATATTTCGATCGCAAATGTTAAGATTGAAACGCAGAGAAAGGATTACATTTTATAATTAGTTTACGGCTTATCTCATGGAAATTTAAACTTAGATTTCAGTTTACAGAAATCAATTTGTTAGCATCCATTCAATTACATTTTCCATAATTCCTTCCAAACTATTAATCAGTATACAATTATAAATGTATTAATCAATGATTCGAAATGTGCCAATGTGCTTGTTATTTCAGTAGGAAGCATTTGCTGATCAGTTGTGTTTCTGCAATATTCTCAGTGAGAATCTTACTGACATATTTTATGAGAAGTATATCAAAGAATTTCTTCTATTAAGGGTGTATTTATATTTTTTTTTTTAAAAAGCAAATGTGTATTATTTATTTTCTGTTCTCAACAATTAATTTTATCAATTGATAATTCTACTCTAGGCAATTAAGTTACTACACTAGGCTTTTTTAAGTATTATGACCTAAAAATTATACAATAGTTTTAACTCATCATATTTTCAGTATTCATTCTTCTTCTTAACAAATTTTTCCTTACCATTAAGTTCAGAAAGTAACACGACTTTGAAGCTTGCATCTAAAATTCATATACACAATCTTTACGGAATACGTAACTCATACATATCAAATAAACATAATTAATATTTGTCCGGAATCATCCGTAGCTTAATCTAACTGCGAAAGACATAATGTATGTTGGATATATAAAGATAATTATAGGTGCTGGTGGAAAATAACATTCTCAAATGATTTGAAATGCTTAAATAATAAAATATTTATAATGGTAAACTGAGGTAATAGGTACACCGATCAGTTTCATGTGAATATTATTTCTTTGGGCTTGAATGAATAAGGAAATACGTTGATATTCACACTTTTGTTATACTTCCAACTACTAAATCCTTAAAATTATAGCAATATTGAATAAATTTAAGTAAAAACAATGTAAGCAATAATTTTTAATTAATTAATTTTCATAAATTATATGTCAGGAAACAAAAATTAAACAATATTATCACCTATGTAGAATAGTTAAAATAATATACTAATATTAAATAATTACTAATAATTCAGAAGTTACCCACAATATAATAATATTAACTAGTTTTAATAGATACAAGAATACCTACATATACAGCTTTTTGAATATAAAATTTTGTTATTTCAAAAACATGCACACAATAAGCAACGTTTCCCTCCTGGGTTTATTTCGACTGGATTTTTGAAGTCATTTTTTCAATTCCTTCTATTAGCTCACACTCTCCCTATATATATCTTGTTCAAATTTTCCATCATTCATAAAATACTTTTTATTCATCCACTCACGTTCAAATACATTTTTTTTTATCTTATAGTGGATGACACTGGAGGTTAATACAGTTTGTTTCAAATGTTAATTCATTCATTAAATTTAATTAATTAATTTTAATTTTTTTTTATTTAAGTTACATGTATCTAATAACAGATGGCGCCAGATAAACTTAAAAAAATTAATCAAAATTATTTATAAAGGACTTTCTGAAATGTAGTGAAAAAAAAGTAGGAATTCACTTTAAAAATAAATTTTTTATATTACTTATTTTAAATAAAAAAAAGGTTCTTATTAAGTGTTAAAATTTTTCTCTAAGTTGATAATGTTGTTAATATATTTATAACAATAACATTAATTTAAGATTATCACTATTTAAATACAGTTAATAATCATATTTTAAATGATAATACTACTAATATATAGCTAAATTTTAAAAATTAACTATAAATTAATATTTGATACATCAAAATGCCTTAATTTTACTTCAAAGGGTATAACATGAGTTATATTAAGATTGGAATACAATTGTCACTAAACCAAACATTCAGAAATTTTTTTTTTTTTTTTTTTTTTTTTTTTTATAAATTTAAGCTTATATTATTATTTACCGTTATACTATAAAATAAACCTTTTCTATTCATTTGTATACGTTAACAAAAGTATAATTTATTTATTATCTTTATTTTTTACTTCATATTTTGTAAATATAAACAAAAAAATCAGTTTAAAACTGTAAATCAGAAACCTAAAAAATCATCTTTAATCAACATATTTTAAATGATACTAAAACTAATATATAACTAAATTAAAAAAATAATATTTGCTACATAAAAATGCCTTAAATTCATTTCAAAGGATATAAAAAGAGATTTGATATTAAGACTTCAATACAACTGTCATTCAATCAAATACTCAGATAATTTTTATAAATTTAAGCCTGTATTATTATTTACCCTTATCATATAAAGGAAACTTTTTCTCTTCATTTGTATAGATTAACAAAAGTATAATTAATTACTTATTTTTATTTATTTAATTTTAAAAGCATAAGCATACACAAAAAAGTAAGCATACACAAAAAATTTTGTAAGCATACACAAAAAATTCAGTTTAAAACTGTAAATCGAAAACCTACAAAAAAGTTTTTTAAACTTTTTTTCTGCTTTGAGTAAAAATAAATAAATCTAAAAGTGTCCAAAAATGGTTTATAAATAATTTATCATTTGTCAATTACACATATCTTTTTTAACTCCAGAGTAATGGGATATTTTTGAAGAAAATAACTTGAAAAATAAAACAAAATAGAAATTGAAAAATTTAATTCGTTTTCTTTACATTTTCGAAGCATCGTCTAAATTCTGTAATACAAGAATTATTTTTTTTTTCCTTTTTTTCTCTACAACCGTACCTGACACTCAGCAGATAAATTGCGTTCTTCACCTTTAAAAAAATCTACGCTGCAGAAAAATTCAATTACAGTTCACCTAAAAAATTTTATCTGAGTCCTAACAACTAAAATTGCGTGGAATCAAGTGCTTTCGATCTTTAGATTTAATGCTACTAGACCTGTTTTTTTTCCCCTTGTTCTTTTTCGTTTATAAGTTAAAAATTTATTTAATTCCCAAATACCATTTGTTAAAGACTCAGCAATTTAGAAAGTTCTGCTTTAAATAGTAATAGTAAAAAAACTTTTATAAGACATAAATATAGGGCATAAAAAATAGTTAATTTGAATAAATTGTAATCCAGATACATAAATTTATATTGAAAAAAATGGCTAAGCATTTAGTTTAGCTATATGAAATTTAAATAACTTTTTAATAATTTTTTTTTTAAATCTATAAAATAAATTTTATAATATATATAAACATATTGTAGTGTGCAGCTTGGGCAACTGGATTGTACTGGATGTTGTTGGGTTGAGATACTTGAGGTTCAGTTTAAAGAACGCACAGTTTTATTTACACCAGCACAAACCCCACACGCAGACAATTAGACGCAAACAACATGCAACAAATTTAAATACATATAGTTATATATTCGTAGAACGATCCCATTTCTAAGCCATAAACCCTATACTCGGGTATGTGCAGGATGGGCTAAATATATTTCATCTCCAGATGAGAGTCAATAAGTCAATGAGTTTCAAGGACTACTGACCATTTTTCCAAATCGCCACAGGGGACGCTCTTCATAGTGTTTAGGAGGAATCACGGTTACAATATATGTATTTTCTTTATAAGCTGAAGGATTTAATTTACCTTTATCATTTGAAAAATCGTTATTTATTCTGTTCCATTTTGTAATTGTAATATTTTATAATATATTGATATAGGGTATACTATATTATGATTAACCTATTCCTTAAATAAATAAATAAATACTTTTTGGCGAGAATATGTATTTAAGCATTTAATTACTTAACATAAACAACAAAATAATTAAAAATTTTGCATTATTTTATAGTATCTTTATTAAAACAACACTTTATAATATATTATATCACAACACTTATTTCATATTGCTTAAACATATACTAATAAATGCATTTTACAGTTATTTTTTATTTTCGTGTTGATATACTATAAAAATATCAGTAGTAAAATTTTTAATCTAAAAATTAATTATTTTTATAAACAGTTTAAGTTTTATCAAGTTTAAAGTTCTGTACAATTTCTTCTGACAGAGTAATAAAGTTAATCTATAAATAAGGAAATTTAAGTTAAATCGGATAAGATTTTCGGGTTAACTGAACCATATATTGCTATGTAAATTTCAAAAATTAGTAAATTATAAATATTTTTACAGTAAATCAAAAATTTATATTAAAGAATTATCAGAACATAGTTTTTTTCTTTTTTAAGAGGAAACATCTTTTATTTGTATCCCTCATTTCATATTGTGTTTGTCGTATTAATTTTGAAAGACTTTCACAATATAATCTATTTGTTCATGCATTATATTACACATGTCTTGTCGCTTTCGAAATCATTGGCTATAGAGATGCCCCAAAAAAAGATAAATTATCATCTGTTTAGAAGATAACATTGGGCGTGTTACCACCTAGCCATTAGAGAATCTAATTGTTGTACAGAATAATTAATTGTACAATTCTTAATTAAATCTCTTAAGAATTAGAATACAAATGGGTTGTAACCAATTGACATGTAAATTAAAACTAACGTAAATTAGTAAATTTAAACTACATTTAAAGGAACTCAAAAAAGGCAGCCACAATCAACGAATTTTAGTTATTTCTTAGCTAATTACAAACGAAACGTATATAAATATCTTATTAAAACAATTAAGTTTTACTTTTATATTCAAAATAAGGCCAGTTATCATTTTTTTAATACTACCTTAAATTAGGCTGATTTAATACGAAATTTTAATTATTTGCATTAAATTAAACGAAATATTTAAAAAGAATAACACCAAGTATTATATTAATTATAAAAAAATATTTGATGTGTTTAAAATTTGTGTCCTGTCTTTAACAGGCGTGAATTAATATGTTCTAAAGGATATTTCTATAAAAAATAATTTTGAAATTATTTTTTATGTCTTCAATGCTATTTTTTTTCTCAGAATATGATACAAAATGTTTATTAAAAATTCTAAGCATTAAAGAAAACACTTTTTTAAAAAAAAATTATATTCTATTTCTTCCATGCCTACATGTATGGAATATTTCTTGATGAAATTCTTTTTATGCGGTTTTAAAATAGAGTTTGTAAATGTAAATGCATGTTTTCTATCAACAGAGACGGGAAATTTTTTTAATATTCGAAAAAAATGTACAAAAAAGAGTAAACATGTTCAAAAAAGAGAAAGAAGTAGGTACAAAAAAAGTAAACATGCTCAAAAAAGAGAAAAAAATTTTTCCAAAAAGTGTAAATATGTTTAAAAAAGAGATAAGTAAAAATAAAAAAGGGATATTACGGAAAGTATTTTCAGTAACTTTTAAGTAAAAAGAAATATTTCAATTATTAACAAACAATGTTACACTCTCTTTGTCTAGTATGAAATAAGTATAATATCACCTCATATCTTAAAATATCATGTCTTTAAAAACATCATCTACGATATTTAAGTTTATATCTATAGTAAAACTATAAAAATAAAATTGGATAAATATCACGAATCATGGAGTAATTCACTATTTAAGTAATATTTGTGTAAGATATGCTGTAATAAAAGTATATATTCATGTTTTAATGATATTAAGTTATTATTCAATTAAATGTTTCTTTTAGAACTTTAACATTGACTCATTATCAATATGGAATTTAAAAAATTCAATAATTTATTTCAATGAACTAAAAATAATATTTTAAATATACACTGTATTTCTCTTTCCAGAATTTAAAATAAATTTTAATATGATTTTTTTTGTCGTAAAGCAAAATTATCAACAACGCCACCTTTTAAAGATAACGAAAAATTAAAATCACCTGAAAGTTTTTAAAAAAATTATATTTGTCACTGGTGACTATTTAAGCAAATATAGATAATTTACACAATAATTCACTATTTAAGTAATATTATTAAAGTAAAAAGAAATATTTCATTTTTAGTTTAGTTGTTTCATTTTTAGAATGTTTAAAATATATTGTACTAAAAATATATATTCGTGTTTTGATGATATTAGGTTATTATTCAATTAAATGTTTCATTTAAGTCATTATTACGTTGATTCATTATGGCTATGGAATTTTAAAAATTCCATAAATTATTTATTTTATTGAATTAGAAAAATATTTTAAATATATACTGCATTCTTCTTTCTAGTATTTAAAATAGCTTTTAATGAGAAGTTTTTTTTTTTCCTAAACGCAAAATACGATGATTTGCCAGGTTGGCGGAGAACCTTGGTTGCATATTAACCTCTATTTCCTGCTTTGTGAATGAGTGAATTTTCTTAAGCTTTAAGCCCATTGATTAGATAAAAAATGAGCAAGATATACTACTGTACGGAAAACAGTAAGACCAATTTTTTTTTTCCAAAACTCTTTATTTATTCCTCCAAATTTTTTTCATCGCTCTTAAAGTAATCCCCTTCGGACAAAATGCACTTATGCCAACGTTTTTCCCAATCCTCAATGCATGCTAAAAAGTCGTTGGCAGGGATGGAATTCAAAGTGCGCACCGATTCATTTTTAATCTCTTCATTCAACTCAAAACGTTGTCCACGGGGTGTTTTTTTGACTTTAAGGAATATCCAGATGGAATAGCACGATGCTAAATTAGGTTAATATGGTGATTGTGGAACGATATGGGCTTCAGTTTTGGCGAAAAAGTAACGAAGGATCAATGCAGTGTGAGCTGGTGCATTATCATAATGCAAAAACCAAGAGTTGTCTTTCCATAAATGTGGCTTCTTTTTGCGAATAGCTTCACGCATAACACTCAAATAACATTCCTTGTTGACAGTTTGGCCCGGCGGAATAAATTCATAATGCACCACACTACGGTAATCTAAGAAAACAGTCAACATGACCTTGATTTTTGAGCGACTTTGCCGTGCTCGTGCGACTTTTGCTGAAAGCTTTGCTTCACCTTTGTCACGATATTAGTTCGATTGATCGGTTGTTTCGAGGTCGTAAGCATAAATCATACCAGTTATAATGCATTTCAACTTGTCCCGATAGTCAGAAAGCATTGTTTCACAAACTTCAATGCGACAATTTTTAACGATTTTTTTTAATTTTTAAGTAAGGAATAAGCGCAAAATAATCAACATTGCCACCTTTTAAAGATTACAAAAAATTAAAATCATCTGAAAGTTAAAAAAAAAAAAAAATTATACTTTTCATTGGAGATTATTTAAGCAGAAATAAAAAATTCTTTGAATTTTATGTTTTGTTTTATCACTTACTGAAATGTAATTTTATTTAAATATTTTTATAGATTTTACATTTTCGTAACATTGGAATTGCAATCATTATTATTTTTTTTTTAAAGTTATGCCTCATTAACATCATTTTCTCTTTTCGCTTTATTCACGCTCGTAATATTTTCTTTATCAATTTTAAACTGCTGTTTGAACTAAAATAAAAATGTTCTTTACCAAACCATTACGTTTATGATTTTTAAATGGATATTATTAAATTACCCAATGGTTTCTTAGTTTTCTTTTAGAGGCTGTGTTTTTTTATCGACTACATCATAAAACTACATCTAGAAATTCTCCTTTCACATAAAATAAATATAACTTTCTTGAAAAGATATGTAGTGATTTATAATTAACTTTTAATTAATTGCTTATGTATATACTAGGAAATTTTTAAAAAACAAATAAGAAATGTAATCTTGCCCTATTTTGTTAATTCAAAATTCATTCAATAATTCGCAAATAAGCAAATAAAAAGACATCGATAAAGAACTTGTACTTTGCATTCTATTTCATAAGATAACAAAAACTTTTGTATAAATAGTTGGTAAATTAAATGCAACATACCATATATCATATATTTATTCGGATAATAAAGTTTTAATGTGTAAATTCTTGAATATATTTTTTTTTACGTTTTCTTGAAAACTTCAAATATATAAGCTGAATTACTTTTCATGTTGATGTTAGATATGTTCACAGTTTTGAAAGTAATTTAAAATAAACAACTATTTCCAAGTAATCAAAAAAAATTACATTTAACAAATTAAATAAACTTAGAAAAAATAATAAATAGAATTTTTGATTTATGAAAATTTTAAAAATAATTTCTGAGAAATTTTAAATATATTTTATTATTTATATTAATAAAATACATTTAAAATAAATTAAAATAATTTTATTTTAATTTAAAATACAAGAGAAAAAATGTTAAAATATGCTCTCCTTTCCTTCCTGTAGCATTATTTTACCGTCCAGAATCAACTTGAAGTTTTCTATCTGCCATTTACAAAAGAAATAAAACTGTATGTCATGTTTCTAATTAAACATGATAATATTCAGAAAAATTAATAGCAAAATTTTATACCTTGTTGAATTTTTTTTTCAAGTATTTCGTTAACTATGACTCCAAAATTACGTATAAGATATTACATTGTATTTATATGATTATTAGGCGTCGACCTTTATGTAATTATTAAATATACACATTATTAAAATAGGCAAAGATTACCAAAATTTGCTACCATGGCTTAAATTTAGAGTGTTTATTGGTATAATGTGAATATAACAGATTAAATGAAAAACAAAACCCTCTTTCACAAAAATTTAAGTGAAATAACTATATAAAAACGTCCAGATAAACAAAAATAAACACCTGCCTTTTAGTTCCATGTATAAGCTGAGAATTTTTAGAACTTTTTTATAAAGTTAGAGTACTATGGTCGGATTATATACTGAACCGCTAATCTTTCAAAAAACACGGGTACTTTTCCGTTCTCTGAGCAATAGCAATAAATCACTTAATATAGCACGCATTTATTTTTTAAAATTTATGTAAGTATATGAAAAAATCAATTTAAATGAAAGGACTTACCCTTTTTATAAAAATGAGTTATTTTAGATATTGTTTATAATACTGATTTACAGCATCGCCGCCGAAACAAAAAATCTGATGATGGCGAAATTTGTTACCGGCGAACGTACAATAATAATAATAATAATAATAATAAAATACCATAAATAATTAGCGCATAAAAGTAACAATAGAATGGAAAATTATGCTAATCTTTTTTAACTTAATTTTTGGTTATTTTGAAAAATAACTTTATACAAAATGAAAAAAAAAAAAAAAGTCACAAAGATCCTGCAAAGTCGGTGTATAAATATGAAAGTTCGAACAATACATCAAATTCACTTAAAATCATTGGAATTTCTGGGTGCAAAACATCATCACTTTCGATGAATTCTGTACTAAAGTTTATATCTTCATATAGAAAAGCGTATTAGCTATCATCTTTATGGTTACTGATGCCTTCAAGGCGACCTAGCGTTACAGCAATTTTTATTTCGGCTTATATGCTTTATACATTTGTTTTTGAAAATTTTCGAAATTTGTCAGTAAGCAGACGGCTTTGTACCACCAAGAGGCTGTTGCACCAATACAGAAGAAAAGGAAGTATATGTTATGCTTAATCTCTTCAATATACTTTACATTTCATGGCTGAGTTAATTGTTGATTTTGAGTTCAAATTATATTAATTGAAAAGCAAATTATTATCTGCCAAAAAAATCCCGTAAAATAAAATGATAAAACTCGTCATATATATATATATCTATCTCATTTAAAACACAAACCAATATCTTCACTACAAATATTATACAAAATAAAATGGCTAAATTTGTAAAAACTGTACAGAAGAATAAAAGAATTCTGATGTGTAATTTTACATCTTACTTCATAATATACAAATGCAGTTTTTAATGTTTATTGTTTTAAGTTTATTGTTTATTGTTTTATTATTTATTTATTATTTTATTATTGCTTATTGGTTTATTATTGTTTTCTGTTTTAATTTTTCCCAATTGTGCTGGGTTTTTATTGATATAAAATGAACTAAATAAATTCGTTTACTTTTTATTTATGAAATTGCTTGCGGAGATAACATTTAAAAATTGTCTGTTACGATTGTAATTCTTAAACAATAGTAAAATAAGTTGTAGATCATAAAAAAATCTCTCCATTTTGGCATGCTCCAGAAAGCCTGCTCTTTTCCTGGAGAATAATACTGTTTGGAAAGCAGTTGTTTTACAGCCTTTTGATTCTTCGGCGTGGAACGGGCAAATTACGTTCATAAATCCTGATACAAAAATGAGTCTTCTACGAATTAGGCTGGAGAATTCATTGGCACCAAGTAATAAATTGACTCCAAAAGAAGCAAGTCGTTTAACAAACTACTACTGTTTTTTTACTGGCGAAAAGAAAAAAAAGAAGAATCGTTCAATCTAGTAAATAAAACAAAGGAGTAAGATTGATTGAAAAGTACTGTTCTCTCGTTAAATTTTAACTATAAAGAATGTTCTTGGTTATTTCTCTAATGGAGGAAAGACAATTTTCTGCAAAAGTAATATACTGAGATATGTATGATTATTTTAAATTAATGAACCTTCTATAATAAAAAAAGATTTGTCGTATAAGTTAAATTATTGATAATATAATTCGCCAATTCTTAAAATTATGTCATTATTTTACTTAAAGGTGGACTTAAGATTTATTCAAAATTTTAAGATTTATTTTAAAGTGTTATAGTATTTAGGAGTTTGTTGAAATTTATTTAATCATTTTATTTAATGTGAAACTGATTCATTTTTAAATAAAACTAAAATAGAAAAATTAGTTTTGTTAAGAAGTAAACATCTTGCAAGATAATTATGTACAAAATGAAAATTGAAATTAATTTTGAAATCATTTTTATATTTTGAATTTTATAAATTTATAAAATAGTTCAGATTATGATGTGCTGCCTATTTTTTTTTTTATTTATTTGTGGTTTATTATTGTTTATAATATTTTTATTTTAAATGTATTTATTTTTTTTGTGTTATTTATTTTTAAGTGTTATTTTATGTTATATTTTTGTTTATTTTATTTGTTTTATCTGTTTTTACGAATGTTAAAAATTTGACATACATTGATGCAACATTACATCTTGTTAAATAATTAGTAATGCGATAAAATGTTTCTCTTTATCTAAATCTATTCTTACCCAAAATCGAATTATTAAATATATATTGGATTTACAAAAGCAGATAAATTAGATAAATAGAAATAGATAGAATAAAAAAAAATAATAGATAGAATAAAATTCGATAAATTCAAATTAATTGGTAACCACAGTAATGTTGAGTAACCACAGTAATGTTCTATATTATTTAAATATTACTTTTAGTATTATTTAAATAAAAAACTTTCACGTGCCTGATGGCCAGTGGCTAGAGCTCTGGCGCTCGGCACTACAGGTTTCGGGTTCAAGACCTGACGGTGCCATGAATGTTTGTAGTGGTTCAGAATCCACTTTAAACTGTAGATCTCGGTCTAACATGATCGTAGAACTTTGTGGGGTTAGTATTACTCGCGTCCGTGGCATATCTTCAAGCTACACGTGTCCACTAGGCAGTTCTAAATGGGTAACAGCGGTGCAGCCCTTGCTTATCGCATAAAGATTAACTGTCTCTGTATTGCCAACTGCATTAGAACAACAACGTACTCTTTAAATATTTAAGCTTTTAATCTTAAGTGGTATTAAGCTAAACGTATTTTATTTTCATTTAGTATTTTTTTTAATCCGATATAATTTTGCAAAATATTTTTCGAATCAAATTATACAATCTCAGTTTTATTTAATATTTTATTCCTTTCTTCTTATCTTATTGTGGGAAATGTCAATTAACTTTAATAATTCCTTTTTTGAAATTTGTTTCTGAAAACAATTTTCAAAATAATCTCAATCAACCGTTATCACAATTAATATTCAACCAAAAAAAAAATCTTTTTTTTTATTCTTTAAAGAGATTTAAGTTTAGAGATCGAAAAACAGATTTAAATCATGCATTTAATCTTTTGAATTAAATCTTTTAATCTTTAAATCTTTTTAAATTAAATTTTTTTCAGTTAAAAACCTTTTTTTTTCTCTCTTGGAATTTTCTGAGACTAAAAATTATTAATAAATTCTTTAACAGTTTTGTTGTCCACCGTTATCAACATATTTCAAAATATAAGAAATAAAGTAAAGACACTGTTTAGTTAAATTTAAAACATAAAAAAAAATATTATTATTCTGTTTTCTTCACTATTTATTTTTTGAAAATAAATTTAACTTTAACATAAAAAAAATTTCAATTTTTATTTTATAAAATTTTTATAAAATAATACTGCGTAGTACTTATTTAATAAGTACATAATAAATGCCTATATATGGTAACTTAAATAAGAACATTTAACTGTAATTGCTTATTTAGCTAAACAAATTCATATCATGTTTGACTTAAAATAAAACATGATATGAATTTAAAACATTTAAATTTAAACAATTTAAAGTTTATTTCATTTGACAAAACAACATGTATATGTTAGACGTCTGGTTTACCTTATATAAGAACATTTAACTGTGATTAGCATTTAACTAAACAGCATGAATGATCTGTTAGATATCTAGTTAATTTTGATTTACTTTTTTTTATTGGTGATATTTAATGTCCTGAATCTCAAAGATAAAATGTTATGAAATTAACGCTTCCATTTCTTGTTTAAGAAAGCAACTTTTTCTTGGAGAAAAATCCCAAAACTATTCTAGAAACAGCTATCGTATCAATGAAATTTGATGATATTTTAGCTTAATGATAGATGGCATTTCATTGCAACTTTATGGTAAATACATCAATTGCATGGTTGATGATATATTTTAAAAAGCAACTAGATTGAAATATAAAGCAACTACGATACAAAGCCAGCTAACATTTCTATTCTTGAACATTAGATGAAGCTTATTTGAATATTATTTATTACTTACAATGTGAGAAGAGGATTAAATAACTTCTGTAAGTGATTAATGATTTTTATTTTCAGTAAATTCTAATGAATAATATATTTAAACCAAAATCAGAAAAAAATGAAAAAAAATCATTATTTTCTTTTTCAAAGCTGGAACTACCTGAAATAAGCATACGAACACCCTCACAAAGACTAAATTTTTACACTATAATTGCTTATATTTTTATAGTTAAAAGATTTATTAAGCGATTTTGAAATATTTATTCTTCATTAGAATGTTATAAGAATATTAATTATTTGTTCATTTTTTCTGCGGAAAATAAATTCCAAATCATATTTTAGAGTTCTTATATTGCAATTTAAAAATCTTCTTTATTATATAATCAAAGATAAAAATAGAATGGGCAAAAACGTAAGGATAATAGAGTAAATTTAAAAACATAAAATAGGGAAAGTAGAAATAGGGATTCATTGATCAATGTGTCATAGTATTTCTTTCCAATAGAGAGGCATTTAAGCTACTGCTCATTCGATACATAATTTTATTGACAATTGTTTTTTACAAATAAGTATGCTGTCAATTCACATATATGAGGCATTATGTAAGAAGGATTAGATTACTACTGTAATAGAATATATTGATATTGAATTTGGTTTCACAGAATTTAATTTTATCTTTTTATTTTAATTCTTTAAAAAATTTATGTTATTTATTGTCTATTTTATCAGTTAAGTTTATATATGTGCGATTTTATTTTAGAGATGTTTGTAATTTTTGGTTTTGTAATATTTTTTGTTTTAAATATTTTAACCATTTATTATTTTATAAAAAAAAAATATGCATAGTTTGTATTATTCCTAACCCTCAGCTAAAGTATTTGTATTTGAATCATTTTAAAAGTATTACAAGATTGATGATAGCGTTTTTGTATCTCTATAAACATTATAAAATTTATGTCTTCCCTCAAACTTAAAAAAAGAAAAGTTTTTTTTTCTTTGTAATGTTTTTTTTCTTTTGAAGCTCCAAACAATGATATCTTCTCTCGATAAGTAAGAGCATTGTAAAATGTCTTCCTTTTTTATTTGTTTTTATTTGTGAACAAAGAAAAGTCATTAATTCTAGTAAAAATTTTGTATAGCGACCCTGATTATAAAGACCCAGATAGGCGTTCTTTACAAGAAAATAAATTTACAGGACTGGATAAAAATAATTACTATCTTTACAATAATAATAAATAAAGACATGCTATAATAGATTGCTAATTTGAAAGCTTTTTACCATTTTAATCAATGTAAAAAAATATAAGAATAGTTTCAATCCCAAAAACTCAATTAAAAAAAGTTAATTATAGTTTTTAAACTGTGTAATAAGTGTAAAATTCATTATGTGAAACATTTACAAAATATTACACTTGCTTTAATATTGCCAATAATTTGAAATATCTGAACTATTTTCCCATATTGAATATTTAGTTTTTATTTGAAATGTCGTATTTATAATTATAACTTAATAATTATGACTAGAACTAGAACTTTTACGCAGAATTATTACTTTTACTTTTACTTATTAATTATTACTAGAACTAGAACTAGAACTTATCTAGACTATAACATTTTGATTATGACTAGAACTCATTTAATATGTTAAAATCATCGAAAACATTTTGATAATTAAAACAATAAACTTTTAGAATCAGTTAATATTATATTTAAAAAAAAGCAGTAAAAAGTAATGGAATTGACACAAATAGGTAATACATCCATATATGTCTGCATCATTATATAACAAAATTCTATTTCCAGACAAAAAAATATAATAAATTAATAAAATCTGATGAATATGCTATAGATATTTTGCATTTAAATTGTTTCTTTTTGTTAAATTTAAATTAAGAATTTATAAATATATATGATCAGCAGGAAATTCCAACAAAAAGTTATTTAAGTATAAAAAGAAAATAAAAGTTAAAAAGGAATTCACGTAAATAAAAATGTATGTTATCCTTTATAAGCCCCTTGTGTAAATTAAACATATTTTATATACCATTTATTCGCATATTTATTTTTAAATGAAAGATTTCTGTAGTAAAAATAATTTTTAGTGGGGGGGCGGGGGGATAAGGATGCATATTCGTTTGAGAGAGTGACATCAAAAGTTAAAAATCTACTTAATTAATCTGCTATTTGCCAAATATTTAATTTGGCCGTAGCTAAAAGATAACACGAACACAGATGCAGAATTATGTGTTTATTAATGTTATAAGAATGTTATTTGTTTTTTAACTCAAATTTAAATTAATAATTTATATATAATTATAATCAGCAGGAAATTCCAGCAAAAAAAAAATTGAGCAGAAAAAGAAAATAAAAGTTAAAAAGAAATTCACATAAATAAAAATTTGTGTTATCTTTATAAGCGTCTTAACTAAAACAACTGAATAACTTAAACATATTGAATACATTATTTATTCCCATATTTATTTGTAAATGATTTGTAAATGTTCCTGTAGTAAAAATCATTTATAGTATGTGTGTGTGCAGATGTATATTCGCCTAAGTGGGTGGGATTTAGAGTTAAAATTCTGCTTATCTAATCTGGTATTTACTAGAAATTTAATTTTTTAATAACTAAAACATAACACGAACACAGAAGAAGAAATATTTGTTTATTAGTGTTACAAAAAAAATGCTTATCAAAAGCTAAAAAACGCTGTTAGCATTCTTCAAGTAAGAAATGGACAGAATAAATTCATTTCGAAATACAAATTCTTAACATATTTGTTATTAATTGAATAACCCAATTATTTAATCATCATTAATTGTTATTCATTCATTTAACCATTAATTGATCATTTATTTATTAGATTATGTATTCAAATTCTATACCTCCGTTTACAGCGTAGAATGTTCAAATCACTTCCTTCTTAATCTATCCCGGTGAATGTACTTCACAGAAGTGGATGTCTATTCACTTTAGGACACACTTACATCACAAGTCAAGACTTAATCACTCATCCTTTGCAAATACGCTTTGGACAATTGCGGGATTAATTGTAGAGGTGACCGAAATGCTCGTTAATTCAGGTTGGTCATTGTACACAGAGAACGTCTAAGACATCGACGAATCTCCATTAGGTTCTTAAAGATCCGCAGCCTAAAGCCTAAACCTTATATATTAAATGGTTGGGATTAGGTTTTGTCATTGATAAATTAGATATTTGTCTTAATTTAGTATTTAGCCTTCGATAAATATTTATGAACTTAATATATTAGAATAAACCAATTTATTGGAAGAAGACGGATAATAATAGAGACAGTAATTAAATGATGTCCATGATGTTATTTAAAGTATCTTAATGTAATATGTAATTTAATGTTAAATATATATTCCTTTAATGTATTTAACGTTAAATATTATTTTTTAATGCATTTAATGTCAAATGTATATATTTTTTAATATATTTAATGTTAAATGTACATATTTTTTAATGTATTTAGTGTTAAAAATATATTTTTAAATATAAAGTTATTCGATAAATATAAAGGAAATTTCTGATTTTTAGATATATATGTTTATACATATAACTATTATGGTACTATTATAAATACTATACTAAGTATAGTACTATACTAATAGTAGTATAGTATAGTATAATACTAATAGTAGTATAGTATAGTATAATACTAATAGTAGTATACTAACTATAGTAACTATACTATATAGTACTATTCTAACTATTATGGTACTATTGTGTGTTTCGTCAGCTTATGAGTATTTTTATAGCAAAAATATAATTATAACTTGAGTTTTAAACCTTGTGTAGTAACTCTGAATTACATTTTTTTATTATTAAATATTTGCCAGCCTGATAATATTTTTAAAAAGTTTGATATTTATAAGTTATGCTGGAACTGTATGGTACATTATTTTATTTTATGGCTATTACAAGATAACCTTTTGAAAAATTGTCTTAAAAAAAGTCACGTACACATTAAACTAGTATCGTGTTCGTAAAGCGGAAAATAAATTGCTTCCAATCTCAGATTTGAATCAAATGACACGAAAAAGTAACAAATCAAAAAATTTCTTCAACTTTTGTGAAGAACTAGGAAAGAAAACAGTTATAAGAATGTCTGATTTTTCATAAATTCCGTTGGTCTTTTGATATCAAATTCTTGTTTGTTGAAAATCTTATTTTGATTAATGTATTATTTTCGATCAATACAATACTTTGTAAATGAATGTTCCTTTTTATTTTTTATTTTTTTTTCTGAATGGAAAACAACATGATTTACAGTTTATAAATATTTATGCTAAGAAATTCAGATTCAATAAAAATTCAAGAAATTTAGATTCTAAGAAATTAAGTTTCAATAAATTCTAATTGGAAAATTATCACTGATTTATCTTAAACAAAAAGTCGTAAAGAATTTCTAAAATTGTATTTTTATACTCAATATATATCACAAAATATATTAAACAAAGATTTATTTTGATAAACCTGAACTTTATTGAATTATTTCCCCAAAAAATATCCATGCTTCTCCAAAAGGTTTTACAGAGTTTTTTGTAAATTTAGCCTTACCCTTAAACTTATTAAATCTCCATTTGTTTGCATAAAATATGAGGATAGCGGTAAAATTAGGATTGCTTGAAATTCATTAAAAATAAACTTCTCTAAAAAGTAATTAAAAGTATATTATTTATTATTTTTTTCTGGCATTATAAGATATAAATAATTTATAATAGATTTATTTTAACGAGAATAATTCATTTCTATAAAACACTGATCATAAGTTATGATATATTATATTTTATTGCTTCACAAGAATTATACTCCATTTTATACTACTTTAGACCCTCTGGTTTAAATATATAATAAAATAATTAAAATTCAATTCATATCTTTCTATGTCACATAAAGAACTATTCAATTATTCATGTCATCAACATGATTCACAATCTTAAATTAGTATATCCAATCAAAATAACTAGAAGTATGTTTAATTTTGTACATCAAATATGTGAATACATTAAACTATATAAACTATTATCATACCAAACATGAATTAGTGTAACTAAATATTTTAAAATAGGGATTTGATATTTGCAAATAGTGTTTTAAAAATATAAAATGATATTTTAATTTAAAACAATAATTTAGGAATAAAAATCTTAAAACAGCTTTTTTAAAAGCTTTTATTTTCAAAATTTAAATCGTTTTGAGAGCTGACAAAAATTCAATGTGTGATCAAATTTAAAAAAAAGGAAAGTACTGGAAGATTTTAATAATCGGATCAATTTCATATTTAAGAATTTAAGTACTTCAACAAATAAAAACATCCCTCCATTATTTTATGATTCCTTCAACAGACTTTATTTTTTAATGAATTTTTAATTTTTTTAAGATGATCTTTAAAAAAATAATTTTTTATAGTAGAAAAAAAGTTTTTTTCATAAAGTCGACTTTGTTTAGATTTTAAAAATAAAATCAGTGCAAAATAATTAAATTTTAACAAGAAATAAAAAAAGTATTCACAATTAGTAATCGTATCAAAATTTTTATTTTCACGAAAAAGCTGAAAGAGCAACAAATGATCGTTTAAATAAGTCTGGAAATTATTCAAGTATTAAATATTTTGCTTTTTTCAAATAAAATGATTTTAGAAATATATTACACTGCTATTATTATAACACTATTTTCAAATATATACATAGATTATTTATTATTTATTTTAAAATACATTTATAAATTTAAAATTATATTTTGATAATAAACTTATTTTATATAATAAATTTTATAAAACAAATTATAAATAAAATATACAGATTTTGTATATAGAAAAAAAATTTAAAAATATAAAGATTTTGATAAAATATGTTAATTACGTACTCCATAGAATGACATCAAATTTAAATATTTTTCGTAGAATTTTAACAGATTTTAAATAAGTATTTTTCAAATGCATTTCAAAAATTCTGTTAAACTACTGAATACATGGCAATTTTAAATAAAAATTCGTTAATTAAATTTTAAGAAAGATCACTTTTAGATATGTATGCTAATTAGTTTAAAAGCAAATTATCTTTTTTTTACTATTCTGTGTAAAAAAATAAAATTACAATAGTTATTTTCCTTTTGCGATTATTTATATAGCAGATTTAATTAAATGTTATTCATATGATACTCCTTTCTAATGTAATTCTGGATTCTCCAAAAGGAAATATTTTACAAATTTAAATGCATGAGTAACTATTTAGTTTAAACATAAAAGACCTAGAAAGTAATTTTCATTAATTAATTTAAATTTAAAGATTTTTTGTCATAATTCAATTTTAGATAGTTATTTAAAAGTCCGTTTTGAATGAAATAAAAATATCATAATGCATTTTAATACATTTATAAAATAAAAATATAAATAAGATATATAAATATTTTGAAAAATGTGAATAGTAAATGTCATACTAAATGACTACATGGTTTTTTTTAAGGATAAAAAGATAATGAAAGATGAAAGAGAAGATAAAAGATATTATTTGATATTCATAATTTCTTCATGAAAAGAGCATTTCACATAAGAATATGCCATTTTGAAAGTTTCATTAATTCCATAACTTTTGCAAAATTTTAATTTGTATTTAAAGAAAAATTAAAAGTTAAAAAAATTAAAAATTAAAATGTCATACTAAAATAACTACATGATTATTTTAAGGATGAAAAGATATTGATAGACGAAAGCGAAGTTTAAAAAAAAAGGAAATTATTTGATGTTAATCATTTCTTCATGAAAGGAACCTTTCGCATCAGAGTATTTCATTTTGAAAGTTTTATTATTTTCTTAACTTTTACAAAATTTTAATTTACATTTATAGAACTATTACAAATTAAAAAGAAAATTGAATAATAAATAAATAATGTGTTTATTTATTTTTTTTTTTTTTTTTTTTTACCTTTGAGAGTTCAGCTTTTACCTGTTCAAAAAAATTTTAAATCCTAAAATTATAAAAACATGAAACAAAAACAATGTCAGTATGAATCATATTTAACTTGTGAATATTAACAGAAAAACAAAAAGGTATTAAAAATAACTCTACCAAAATAAAAAGGATTTTAAAAGCTTGCAACAAACATTAAAAGTTATCTGCTATTCTAAATTATTTTTTCATATCCATGCAAATATAGACATTCTTCACTTTTACAAAATTTTAACTTACATTTATAGAAAAATTAAAAATTTATAAGGAAACTGAATTACAAACAAATAATGTGTTTATTTAATTTTTTTTTACATTTGAAAATTCAGTTTTTACCAATTCAAAAAATTTAAAATCCTGAAATTATAAAAACATGAAACAAAAACAATGTCAGTATGAATCATATTTAAATTGTGAACAATAACAGAAAAACAAAAAGGTATTAAAAACAAATCTACCAAAATAAAAAAGGATTTTAAAAGCTTGCAACAAACATTAAAAGTTATCTGCTATTCTGAATTATTTTTTCATATCTATGCAAATATAGACTTTCCTTAAAAAGTAAACTTTTGCAGCGTTAAAAAAAATATAAAATACCATGATTCGGTTGCAGCAAAATCTTCTAGAACCGAATCGATATTAAATAAGCTGCCAATGCCAAAAAGAAAAATGTCGAAAAATAAAAGCATTCGTCGTAAGAAAATTCGTTTTACTAAAATGTTGTACAAAATATAAATAATGAAAAAAAAAAACATGTTCGTTCCATTAGAAGCGTAGCTTTTCACTGATGGAAGAGTTTCAAACATGCAAGCAGAAAAAAATAATAATCGTGAAGCTGTTTTCCATTCCATATCTACTTGGAAGCTTCGCTGACATATTTACTTTACCCTGCATGAAGCAAAAAGGATGGTTCTTCAGTAAAGTGTGTTTGACATGCTACAAATATATTAACGTCATTTGATAACGGAAAGAGTGTATGTTTTGTTGAGTGGTATGAGAAAGAAAATGCTGAAGCATTAACGTACAAGTTGCATTGTTGTTCTGAAGAAGTACAGTTGCTTCATTTTAGGCTTAAATCAACAGGAATGATGTTATAAAAATTTAAAAATGGTTTTTCGTATGTTTAAATCAAATAATTAGCGATAACATATGTCAGGTAAAATAAAGAGAAAGTCTGAAAAGGGAACTATACATTTATTTATTTACATCGAGTGAATAGGTACTAATTGTTATATATTTACACTCAAGAGCTAAAACATTATGACCACCCCTACATTTTGCAATGAACTCACCTGGATGACGTGGAAGGCACGTGATCAGGTGTAAGTGGTATTTAACTGCTGCTGGAGATATATATATATATATAGCAAATATATATATTGTATAGTCTTCCTTTTTTTGCATTAATTTTCTATGTGCAAATATTTAGCATTTAAAATAAGCATCAAAGCTAGTTCAAGTGTTTATTATAAATGTTAGCCATTAGCCTCGTACTGTTTGGAATTCAATGGATGAGGGGAACTCATTCAATAATTAGCAATAACCTATATCAGGTAAAATAAGGAGAAAGTCTGCAAAGGGAACTATACATTTTACTATTTATTGACATTGAATGAATGGGTGCTAACTGTTATATTGTTTTCGACCTTTTTTTCATTAATTTTCTATGCGCAAATTTTTAGCATTAAAAATATGCATTTTAAAACGAATTCAAGTGTTTATTATAAATGTTAACCAGAAGTTTCATACTGTTTGGGGGTTAATGGATAATGGGAACTCTCAATAATTAGCGATAATGTGTATCAAGTAAAATAAGGAAAAAGTGTAAAGGGAACTATACATTTATTTATTTACATTGAGTGAATAGGTAATAATTGCTATAGTCCTTTATTTTGCATTAATTTCCTATGTGCAAATATTGACACATTAAAAATATGCATCGAAGCTAGTTCATGTGGTTATTATAAACTAACCATTAGCCTCGCACTGTTAGGAATTCAATGGATGATGGGAACTCATTCAATAATTAGCGTTAACGTATATCAGGTAAAATAAGGAGAAAGTTTGATAAGGGAACAATACGTTTTATTATTCATTTACATTGAGTGAATGGGTACTAATTGTTATTTAGTATTCGCCCTACTTTCTTCATTAATTTCCTATGTGCAAATTTTTAACATTGAAAATATACATTGAAAGCTAGTTCAAGTGTTCATTATAAATGTTAACCGTCAGTTTCATACTGTTTGGTAGTTAATGGATGATGGGAACTCATTAAATTATTAGCTAAAAAAACAACCCCACCAACCAAATTTTAACCAACAGCTTCATACTTAGTGGTTAATGAATGATGGGAATTCATTAAATAATTTGAGGTAAAATATATCAGGTAAATTAAAGAGAAAGTTTGCAAAGGGAATTATACATTTTATTATTTATTTACTTTGAGTAAATGGGTATTAATTGTTATATAGTTTTCGCCCTTCTTTCTTATGCATTAATTCCTTATAGGCAAATTTTTAGCATGTAAAATATGCATTGAAAGATAGTTGTGTTAATTATAAACGGCCAACCACCAGCTTCATACTGTTTGGTGCATAATGGATGATGGGAACTCATTAAATAATTAGAGATAACATATATCAAAAAAATAAAGTAAAAGTCTGCAAAGGGAACTATGAATTTTATTATTTATTTACATTGATTGAATGCGTAATAACGGTTACATATTTTTATTTATTATTTCTTTTGCATTAATTTTCTATGTGCAAATTTTTATTATTAAAAATATGCATTGAAAGCTAGTTCGTTTATTATAAATGTTAACCATCAGCTTTATACTGTTTGGTGGTTAATGGATGATGGGAACTCATTAAACACAATATACAATATTTACCAGTTATGGCCTCGGAGAAATGTAAGCCAGAGAGTTCTTCCAATAAAATTTTAAGGGACGAGTATCTCGCCAAATGTTCCACTGAAGGCTTTCGTTACAATTTATGGAGACAGTACAGAACAATGTTAGCATAACGAAGTGATGCTGTTATTATAAACTAGTCCGCTAGTTTATCAAGTTCATGGATTTAAAATATAATTATAAACATTGTTTAGGAGGAATTGTGAAAAAAAAATTTTAAGCTTTGAATTTATGCTAGTGTAATTTTAGCATGAACAGTTTTAGAAAGAAAGTTTAGTTTTAGAATCTTTCATTAAACTACATTTACTAAGTCTCAAACCACCATAATTATCCTGTTCACTTATTTTTCTACTTGAGTTCAATAACTTTCAATCTTTCTTCCAATATTAATTCGCATTAAATGTTTTTCGTTTTAATTGTTTCTTTCTTTTTTTCTTTTCCCAATTCATACGATTACTATTATCTATTCATCCTGACTTTTCTTTCCTACTTCCATCACATACCATGGAGTAGATGAACGCTTCGCTTTCAGACACTCGATCTCTTTATTCAACTTAGTAATAACTACATTTACTAGATTTCTTTAATTTTTCATATAATGGGCTTTAAAAAATTATGCATAATTATTTGCATTCATTAGTATCATCTCTAGAAAAAATTACAATATTAAAATTAAAAATTAATTAATTAGTTTTATTGATTACCTTTTGAGATGCGGTTTTTAAATCATCAGAAATTTAGAATTCATTTTATTTGAAAATTTAATTAAAGATATATTGAAATAAGATACATTTTTAAGAAGCAATTTATCTGATTCAGTTGAATACTACTATTTTTTTTACATCGAAAGAAATAATTCTAGTGAATGTGTGATCTCCTGTTTCTGAATTTAATTTGTAGGAATGGCGACGACTCTTGACTCCATACCTCTATCCAATCAGCTTAAGGAGGCTTGCATTATACTTCCTTTACTAGATTTTTTTTTTAATTTTCACATAATGCGCTTAAAAAATTATGCATTATTACTTTTCATTCATTGGAATCATCCCTAGAAAAAAATTAAAAATTAAATATTTCAATAATAAAAGTAAAAATTAATTAATTAGTTTTATTGATCACCTTTTGAGATGCAGTTTTCTTAATATTCAGAAATTTAGTTTATTTAAGATATAATATAATAAGATAAATTATTAAGGAACCAGTTTATCTGGCTTATTTGTATGCTAATATTTATTTTATATCGAAAAAAAAATTGTAGTGAATATGAGATTTCCTATTTCTGAATTTAATTCATACGAAATGCAACGATTTTTAACTCCATACCTCTATCCAATCACCTTAAGGAGGCTTGCATTATACTTCATTTACTAGATTTTTTTTTTTTTTTTAATTTTCACATAATGTGCTTAAAAAATTATGCATTATAATTATTAATTCATTAGAATCATACCTAGAAAAAAATGACAAATTAAGTATTTTCAGTAATAATATTAAAAATTAATTAATTATTTTTATTGATTACCTTTTGAGATGCAATTTTCTAAATATTCTGAGATTTAAAAATTGCTTTAATTTAATTAAGATATATTTAAATAAAATAAATTTTTAAGAGACAATTTATGTGGTTTAGTTGAATACTATTATGTTTTATGCAGAAAACGATGATTTAGTGAATATTTGATCTCCCATTTCTGAATTTAATTCATACGAATGGCAGCGATTCTTGACTCCCTACCTCTATCCCAGCAGCTTAAGGAGGCTTAATTAATTGGCATCGATTTCAGCAGCCAAGGCGCCGCGGTGCATTTTATTAATCTTCTTTGCAAAGCTGAAAATCACGCCAACAGCTACTAGACGGATGCTTCCATGCGTATTGATCAACGCGCGCCACTTGGACTAGCTGCAGCATGTGACGGGTTGCAATAATGTACGGCAGGAGCACTTCCATTCAAAAGGGATTTTAGTTTCCCAGAATTGTGCTTTGTGTTTGAAGATGGTGAGAGAAAATGAGCAACTGAGGATTTGTTTGGATTTTGAATTTGTTGGTTCAGTGAGGGAGTTAAGAATCTATTGTTGGGGTGGGATTATGATTTCCATATTGTCTCATCGATTTGATTTATTTATAATAAAATTCAGATTAGAATTTATGAAAACAACAATTCCTGGTTTCAAACAATAAAGTCACTGTATTCTTGACTTTTTATTGGGTTATTTAAAAAAAATTAAATAGCAATAGTATAACTTAAAAAAATTAATAAAGTGTTTTCTAAATATATAGCATTGTTCATCGAAACAATTTCCATAAAATAAATTATTTTTCTTAGAGTTATACACAGAACTTCACATTTGAAGGCATACAATTTTAGCATAACAAACTGTTATTCTTCAAACTTTTTTTTTGTTGTTTTAATTCCTTTTATATTAAATTATTCATTTATTTAATATTTATAGAATTATCTTATGAATTTTTTCTTTGTTATTTAAAATTGAGTCATTGGGTTAGTTAATATTTGAAAAGTTATTTAATACTTAAAAGGGATGCTAAATATTCCATATTTCAAAGAATTTGATAGAATTTTAAAGTAAGGAAAAAATTTTGTTTTTAACAATTCGAATATAAAACGCCTAGAAAATGTAAAAAAAAATTGTTATTAAATTAGTAAATCAGTAAGTTGACATATTATAAGAAGACTGAAACTGGAGTGTGTTATTTTTAATTATTAATTTTAAATATGAAGATATAAGTGTTTGTCAAAATAACTAACTAATGTTTTCGATTATTTTGTCTAACTACTGAAAATTTAATACGTAGTTCATGCACAGAATTTTTATTAAGATATTATTATTTATTTTATATTATTATGATAAAGATATCACATGTAAAGATTTTTATTAATAAATATAAGTTAGTTTAACGAAATAATTAAAATTAATTTTAATTCAGTTGAATAAATAGCCACAGAATTAATAGAAAATACGTCTAAAAAACTCCATTTTGCAATTTAATTTGGATAATTACAGATGAGCGCATACATTTAAAGTTAAAATTATTTACATGCAACTACAAATTAGGTTATTAGAATCATTCAATGTCAACACCACACAAGATATTATTAATTAAATAACTAATGATTAGTGGTGAGTTTTATATATTTTTTAATTTTTGAAACAATTAAAAATCCATTATAACCACATTAAAACAAAAATCACTCTTTATGATATTTTCCAAACATACACTCAAGAGCCAAAACATTATGACCACCCCTACATTTTGCAATGAACTCGCCTGGATGACGTGGAAGGCACGTGATCAGATGGAAGTGGTATTTTAAGTGGTGGTTCCAAATTGTTGTGGGCCAACTCGTTATTGACAGGTGGTCATAAGATGACTTTTGTATTAAATTTTGTCGTTTAGATAAAAATGTCAATGAACTTTCTATAAGTATTTCAAAAATAAAATTTAATTAAAAAATTATTATTTCTTTCAACAAATTTTTTCTTGAATAATTTTATAATTGATAAATTACTTAAAAAACATTTTGCTATGGACTGAAGAAAATTATTGACATGATTGCTTATCTTATGAAATCAAATAGTTTTAATTTTTCGTCTAAGTTCTTTGATAGCATTAAAACTGTCATGTGATACTGAAATAAATATTACAAAGATTCATTGAAAAAGACCTTTAACATTAAAATATAATTTAATTCGTAAGAAAGAACTATGCATTAAATTTTCCAGTAGTTAAACAAAAAAACTGGAAACATTAGTTATATTTATTTTAACAAACATTCTTTGTATTTTTATATTTAAAAATAATAAAAAAATTACACAATCGAATAAAAATAAATCGATTTATTAACTTACTCATTTAATAAAAATGATTTTTTTTCCATTCTCTTGGCGTTTTATATTCGGATTGTTATCAACTAAATTTTCTTCCTCCTTCCTTTAAAATGATATCAGATTTCGTGATATAGTGCATTTATTTTGTTGATCATTATCTTAAAATTTAAATCACTTGTTAAAAGTGTCATATGACGCTAACTCTATTCATAATCGTTACACTGATTCATTTAAAAAGACCTATAATCATGTAACTCATTAATATTTCTTATAGTTAAACAAAAATTCTGAAACATTATTGCTTTTAACAAATATATAATATAACCTCTTATAAGGCCTAAATGGCCGAGTGGCTAGTGCTCTGGCGCTCGGTGCCACAGTTTTCGGGTTCGAGTCCCGGCGGTGCCATGGTTGTTTGTAGTGGTTCGGAATCCACTTTAAACCGTAGGTCCCGGTCCTAATAGGATCGTAGAGCGTTGCGGGGGTATTGTTACTCCGCGTCCTTGACTTATCTTCAAGTTGCACGCTCCCCCTGGGTAATGCAAAGTGAGTAACGTCTGTGCAGCGCTTGGCTTAAGGCATCCAAGACCAAGCTATCTAAGTGTTTGCCCTGCATTAAAAAAAAACCACACCTCTTATTTAAAAAAAATAATTACATAAATTACAAAGTCGAGTTCCAGCCAATTTATAGCAACATCAATTTACTCACTTACAAATTTAATAAGAAACTATTTTCTTATCTTTTTGCATTGGAACTGCTACCAACTAAATTATCTTTGGTCTTATGAACTTACTTCTCCAAAATGAAATAAGATTCTTTGCGTTTTCCTTCTTGATCATTAAACTTTAAATTTATAGCAGTGATTATCCAGAACATCCGAAGAGCTCCTATTGAATTCCAACAATTGTGCTTTTTAATAGCATCCAAAGAAAGAACAGATCTTCTAAAAAAGGAATATGGTTAAACCTTGTGGTCGTTTAAGCGTAAAAAGGAATCGAGGTCAGGAAAAAACTTTTCACAAAGAAAAGAACAAAAACGGCATAAATTCTCATCTGAAATTATGGATTCTCTTACAGTCCATTTCCTTTTTCACAATCGAAAATCAGTTATTTAAAAATTCTATTCGTTGAGTGATAGAGGAATTGTTCAAGTCAATAGAGTTTTTAATTGTTTCTAAACGAGTTATAGTGCTTTTTTGATTTGACAAAAGAAAATTAAATTTTTCCACAAAAGTCAATCAAAAAACAATTAAAACCTTATGTTGTTATATATTTCCACAAAGAATGGATATTTAGGACGACTAAGACATTTATGCTTTATCTACTAAGTAAAAAAAAAAAAATTTACTAAAGGAAGTTTAAAAATTGCTTTTAGAAATAAAAATTGATTCCGTATTTTTCTGCAATGAAATATTTCCACGAAGAATGGATATTTGAGATGAATATGTCTTAAATGCTTTATGTAAGTATTATTTTGTTTTATGTTGGATTATCATTCAATTTCTTGGTCATTTTCTTTTTCACAATTTGAAATCGATTATTTAAACTATTTATAAAGTCATTAGATAGATTTGTACAATAATAGGGTTTTAAATTGTTTTTAAACAAATTTTAATGTGGTGCTTTTTTTCGATTACTAAATAAAGTTTGAATATTGCTTTAAGAAAGAAAAATTGCTTTTGTATTTTTCTACAATGAAATATTTCCACAAAGAATGGATATTTAGGACGAATATGCCTTAAATGCTTTATACAAGTTTTGGAATTTCATTCACTTTCTTGGTCGTTCTCTTTTTCACAATTTGAAATCGATTGTTTAAACTCTATTATAGAGTAATTAGATAGATCATATACAGCAGTAGGGTTTTAAATTCTTTTTTAAAAAATTTAATGTTGTACTTTTTTTTAATTTGACTTCTAAATAAAGTTTAAAAATTGCTTCAAAAAAATCAATTGACAACTTTATTTTTTTAATTAGAATTTTAAACTGTTATGCATTTTATAACAAACTTATAAGGTAAATATGTAGTTAAAATTTTCATTAGGGGACTGAGAAATATTCGAGTAAATTTTATTTTAATCTTTACAAACAAGAAGAAAGATTTTAAATTTTTTATTTTCCAGTCAACCATTTCTTTTATTCAATTAACTCACCAGATCTTTATCTATATTTCTGATTATTATATTTTCAACAGTTTTATTTGGCTTTTCCTATGCTAAATGAAATCATACAAAACTCTCTCTCAAAATTTCACTAAAGCTCAAAATTAAATGAACCTGAGGATTAACAAAAGAATTGAACAGGGTAAGAGCCTTAGTTTTATACTTTTAGATTAATTGGAGAAGAAACATCTTAATGCCTGTTTGAAATTTGTAGTAAAGGAAAATATTTTACTAAAATCACACCGTTCACTAATATATTTCACATTAAAGTGCCAAAATTAAACACAAAAGCATTTAATTAAAAGAAGATCTTAAGGATTAATAAAGGTATTGAGTATTAAGCCTTAATTTTTCAATTCCTTCTATTAGCTCACACTCCCCCTATATATATCTTGTTCAAATTTTCAATAGTTAATAATAAAATACTTTTATTCATCCACTCAAGTTCAAATACATTTTTTTGAACTTGTAGGGGATGACACTTGATGTTAATACAGTTTTTTCAAATATTAATCCAATAATTTAACTTAATTAATTAATTTTAGTTTTTATTAGGTTTAAGTTGATAATATTTACCAATAGATGGCGCCAGATAAACTTAAAAAAATGAATGAAAATTATTTATAAAGGACTTCCTGCAATAGAGTGAAAAAAAAGTAGTAATTGACTTTAAAAAAAAAAAATTTATATTACTTGTTTTATCTTTAGTTTAATTGAACAATAACTAATCTTAATGCCCCTTTAAAAATAGTACGTGAGTGAAAATATTTTAAGGAAACACACACCATTCACTGTCATCTTTCATGCAGACTTTAGTGTAAGGGAATCATTCACTAAAACACTTAATGAAACGAAGATGTTGAGAACGATTAATAGGGTAAGAGCCTTAGTCATTAAATTTTGAAAATACATGTAAATTTAATGTAGTTTACTAATATCGATATTCAATATTCATTATCAAATCTAGTATAATTTAATTTTATTTAATACTTATCATAATAAAAAAAAAATAGATTGGAAGGTTTTACCTTATAAAATTTTTAAAAAGGCGAGCTGTCAATATTTCATTATGCATTGCTACTTTTTTTTTATAAATCTCCACTTTTTTTACTACTTCTTACTATTGAATTAATACTTTCAATTATGAATTGATTTTTTGAATTTTAGTACTACTTTATAGGGAATGGTGCAGTAGTAAAATATTCAGATATACGTATTGATGGCAAACACATAATTCATAATAGCACTTTAGTATTCAGGCATACCCCATTATACACTTATTGCCAGTTATAAGTTCGTTAGTACTTCGTAAAATATGTATCGGATATTCAACTCATTAACCTTTCTACAAGCTTATTAAACATAATAATCTGTTAATGACATTACTATAATCGTGCAAAGCTTCTACCGTTACAAGAGGAAAATTTTTCCAGTTTCCCTTTGATTAAAAATTGATTTATATTTCTTCATCTACTTAAATAGTTTTAAGAATTGAAAATTATTTTAACTGGTTTGTAAGTAAATAATTACTTTGTTATCAAATAAATTTCATTTTAAATATAAACATTTATGAAAAATAATTTATGTATATATAATATTCGTTAAACTCATATCACACGATCTTATTTCGTATCCTTCTACATGAAGCAACTAGCTTTGCAATTCTTGCAATAAATTTGCGATGTGCATAATATTCAACGATCTTTTTACAACTTGTTTGCAAATCATGTGCCCAGAAATCTCGCTGTCCTTGGTTCTCTAAAACTGAGCGATATAAAGCTTCAGGCAATTGAGTTACAGAGGATAAATGTTGGATGTGTGCATAGCTATAAACTCATTACTTGAGGGGTATTTCTGATTTGTTTCACATTGGAGGTAACGAAACAAGACCGTCTGATAATGCCTTAAGTAGAGTAAATAACAAATTTTTATAGTAGGGATGTTCAACTTTTCAGCTTCTTCGGGTAGAATTTGTAAGGAATGAAACTGTCAGTACCCTACATGAGATATATTTATAATTTATTGGTTGATTTTTAAGTTAATAAAAATGTACATTTTAAGATATCTGCCATAGTTAATATACAGAAATATGGCAATTTCGAGCAATTATTTTTTGTAATCATTAAGGAAATCAGGAAAATTTAATCCCTGAAATTAGAAATATCATTTAGACATTAAAATAAAATAAAAACTTCATAGATTTACTTATTTTGTAAGAATATTTATGTAATTAAGGATGAAATAATTAGTTTTGATGAGAACATAAAAATGATAAAATTTACGATTTAATGCTAATTCAATGATTGAATACCCTGTTTTACATATAAGGGCATTAAAAATATCCTCATTCTTAATAGCGGCCTGATGGCTAATTGGCCAGCGCTCTGGCCTTTGGTGCCACATGCTTCTGGTTTGAATTCTGGCAGTGGCATGGATTGTTTAAGTGGTTTGGAATCAACGTTAAACTGTAGGTCCTTGTCTAATTAACCTGGAGTGTGCAAAAAATGACAGTACAACAACAAAGCAAAGCTATTTTTAACAATCACTACATATTTAAATGTTTGCATCTAAATTACAAAAGATTACAGGATAAATTTTCACGTGATTTAAAAAAACTATGTCTGGCTATAAGACTCATAAAGCTTATCTGAAGATTCCCCAAGTTTTTGAGATATATCTGGTAACTGAAAATTTAAAAATGATTCAATTATGCTATCAATATTCAATCAAATTAATTATAAATTTATAGGATTCTACTATTCTAAAATTTATAGGATTCTATTGTTAATTTGAAAATTAACCTGAGTTTTAATAAATAAACTACTTTTACTACTAATTATTTATTAACAAACTTAATCATTGTCTGTTAATAAATTTCTTAGTTAAAACTAAAATGAACTTTCACTACAAAAGGCAATACTTTTAACATTTGTTAACCAAAAACTTTCGAAATGCTTGTTAAATTGGTAAGACACAACTGTCGGAAAAAGCCGACAATTTTTCTTCGTTTACTCGATCAAGGAATTATTTCCAACACCTAGAATTTCGCTAATTCGTTTTATTTATTTCTGGTCATTCTGCCTGTAGGTTCTTAACGAAAATAAAAAAAACAGTTTTTCCAATACCCTAACAAATGATGTTATGCAAGGAGATGGAAAGATCAGATTAAGGCGTTTAAAAAAATGATTATTCGATTAGCACAAAAGAAAGGAAACTTAAGTAAACGTTTTCTTTTTGTAGTATCGCCATTTATCATTTAGGTACATTTAAGATCAAGCATTTGGAAATACCATTAAAAAGTTAGAACCATTAGAAATACCATTAGAAAGTTGGTTCCCGTATTGATTAATCGGAATTCGAAAATTGTATAAAAGCATTCATCTTTTAATGTTTTTATCCTTGAAAGCAAATCGATTTTTATCTATTGCTTCTACTATATAACACGAAGGATATGCAATAGATATTCGAATTCGACTTTTTTACTCACTTTAACAGCATAAATGATTTATGTACAGGTTCATACACAGTATACGTATGTTGAAATTTAACAGATGGTGTGTAAATAGTTTAAATTAACCAGGTTGGTCTAATCTAAGATTGTCTCCAAATTTGTGTCGAAACTAGGTTATCATTCGAGGATGTTGGTAGGAATGATTAATCAATGCAGTACACCGAGTCAAAAATACAGGGATCGATTTAAAGAAACCACAGAATATGTGGACATAGCAAGCAGCTGGTTCTTCAACAATAATCCGACTTTTAAAAGACTATTAATAGGCGACCTAAAGATCATGATTTGATCTTACAATATCCATTGCGCCTACTACTTGCGGCACTATCAAGAGCCACATTTACAGTGGTGCCTTGATCGTTTAATTGGTATATGACTGGAGAATGCAAATTTCTTCATGTAATGAGTCCCCCATAGAATTGAATCCCGAATTAAAACCAGCAAAGATGTGTTAGACGATGTCCAGATAATGTAAAGGTTGCATCCTTCTACAGAGGTTGCCAATTGTTAGTTCTGGATCTGGTTTGACATTTACTTTGATAATTGAATCCCATTAATTGACATTTAGGAACCCTTACATCTTGACAATATGTCAACGATGTTTTATTTCTTGTTTTGTTTCCTTCTTTTTATTACATTCCTGGCTAAATTTCGGCTTCCTGGCGTTTTACCTGAACTTTCAGCAAAATTAATCTCAGTCCCACATTTCGATTTCTACTTATTATCTATATATTTATCAATTATTTCTCTGGACAGATAGGTTCTAAAGATCTCATTTCAGTAAAGCACATTTCAGGTCTGATGAACTGGCGCCATCAATCTTTATACACTGAAGTGACAAAAGTCATGGGATACCTCTTAATATCGTGTCGGCCCTCCTTTCGCCCGGCGAAGTGCAGCAACTCGAAGTGGCATGGACTCAACAAGTCGTTGGAAGTCTTCTGCAGGAATATTGAGCCATGATGTCTCGATAGACGTCCATAATTGTGAAAGCGTTGATGGTGAAGGATTTTGGGCACGAACAGACCTCCCGATGATGTCCCATAAATGCTCGATGGGATTCATATTGGGCGATCTAGGTGGCCAGATCATTCGTTGGAATTGTCCAGAATGTTCTTCAAACCAATCGCGAACTGTTGTGGCCCGGTGACATGGCGCATTGTCATCCATAAAAATCACATCGTTGTTTGGGTACATGAAGTCCATGAATGGCTGCAAGTGATCTACAAGTAGCTGAACATAAGCATTTCCAGTCAAGGTTCGATCCATTCGCACCAGAGGACCAAGTCCATGCCATGAAAAAGCACCCCACACCATTACGGAGCCACCACCAGCTTGAACAGTGCCTTGCTGACAGTTTGGGTCCATGGCTTCGTGGGGTCTGCGCCACACTCGAACCCTACCATCAGCTCTTACCAACTGAAATCGTGACTCATCGGACATGGCCACGGTTTTCCATTCATCTAGGGACCAACCGATATGCTCACGTGCCCACGAGAGTCGCTGCAAGCGATGTCGTTCTGTCAGTAAAGGCACTCGAGTCGGTCTTCTGCTGGAATAGCCCAAGAAAGCCAAATTTCTCCGCACAGTTCTAACAGACAAGTCCCTTGTACGTCCCATTGATTTCTGCGGTTATTTGACGCAGTGTTGCTTGTCTGTTAGAATTTACGACTCTTTGCAGACGTCGCCGGCCTCGGTCGTTAAGTGCAGGCGGTCGACCACTGCGACATGCGCTGTTATGCCTGAAATATCATACTCTCGGCACACTCTTGACACAGTGGATCTGGGAATGTTGAATTCCCTAACGATTTCCGAAATGGCATGACCCATGCGTCTAGCTCCAACTAACATTCCGCGTTCATAGTCTGTTGATTCCCGTCGTGCGGTCATCATCACGTCAAAACCTCTTCACATGAATAACTTGAACAGAAATGAAAGCTCTGCGAAAGCACTGCGCATTTATACCTGTTCTACGCGATGCTACTGCCATCTGAAAATTTGCATATTGCTATCCCATGACTTTGTCACTTCAGTGTATATTTCTCCTATATAATTCGAGAGAGAGAGAGTGTATGTGTGACAAGAAAATCCTCAGACAGCAGCCACCAACTCTACGAATCACTACAAAGTCTAATATGAACTTGCTTTCGGGTTAAATATAGGCCATTTCTTTTTGCCTATATAAAGCTGTATCTGTAAAAAAAAAAAATTTCAGTTCGTTAAAAATTTTAATTGTTTTTTTTTTCCTATTCATATGCATCACATTTAACAATTTCCGTCTAGTTGGGAAAACTCTTTCTGTATGCTGATTTTTTCATAAAGTATAACAATAGGGAATACAGCTTTTAAATTTCGATGAATTGCCTTGCATTTCAATAATTTCAAGAATAAAAAACATTGTTAAATTTTTACATTTGAATTCTGCTAGTTATTAATGTTTTAACAATTAGTTAGGTTTAAATAACTGTAATTATCTTGGTGACAAATGTTATATGCCCGCCATGTCCGTCTGTCTGGATTATAATTATTTATCACTACAACAAATTCTCGTTATTTTATTAAATGCTCAGTAAAAGCATTCTGTGAACCAAAACCATTTATCTTTTTGACCTTTAAGTTAGCCTTCCGAAAATACTTTGTAAATCACCCTTATCTTTTTAACATTTAAGTAAACGTATTTCGGAGATCTTTTATATCCTTCTGTTTGTTTCATCCACCCACAATTTCCGCTTTTGATTTTTTTCTTTTATCTGCTAAGCAAATACAGCCTTAACATGTCACTAATTTATGTGTGTTGTCTGGAATAGTTGCAAGTTTTAAAACCTTCTCTTCCAGAATAAACTCTAATGTAAAATGTAAGCTTTAAAGATGGTTTAATTGCTTCATCATGTTCATTATATCTCATTGCTAAAAGGAATTGAAAAAATGAAATTTTTATTTACGCATTCAAGGACACTGACACATGCGTTTAGGTTTAGTTTTTAGTTACTATCTGGAAAAACATTTAAATATGTTACATAATTATTTACTACAATGTAATCTAAGTGTCAAAAATATTATCATAAATATATCTTTTAATACTACGAATTAGCATTGATTTGCCTAACTCATAAGAAGGCTCAGATACAAATTTCCTTGGGCCATCCGTAGCAGTCACTACTTTCAGAAACAAGAAGATTGAATGGTGATAGTGTCAACGTGTGTAAAGCATCTCACTTCGATAGTCAATTTGCATGCACGTTTTCGGGGTTTCATCTTATACAGCATACAAATGTGGCGCATTTATCCCTACAAGTCTTTCTATAATCACTTGTCGGTGTAGTTTTGTAGCATACATGAGTGGAACCCAAGCCCACGAATGTTAAAGAAAGCGGCATGATGACCAAGTAGTTAATGAACTGGCTTTTGGTACCACAAGTTTCAGATTTAAATCCTGGGGGGGGGGGCATGGATATTTGTTAGTGGTAACTGTAGTCTAGTAAACTGTAGGTCTCGATCTAATTAGCCTAAAGTGCAAAAAATGACCGTTGAGCGACAAATCAAACCAAACCCACCAGAGTTCAAGAAAGCGGCTTGATGTACAAGTAACTAGCGGTCTGGCCTTTGATACCACAGGCTACAGTTTCAAATCCTGGCAATGACATTGATGTTTGTTAGTAGTTCGGATTCAACTTTGTATATCCTGGTCTAATTAGCCCTAATGTCTAAAAAATTAACACTGTTTTATAAACAATGTAGTTCTATAATATTCAACAAACTCGATTTCAATATAAACAAAAATATCATAATAATAAATTGTTTAATACGAACTCATTTTTTTTTCAAACGGTTAAAGAACTGATGTGCCTTGCAAATGTTATTGCTTCGGCATGCCAAGCATTTTGGACTGCTGGTCTCTAGAATTACAGGTATGTAGTAGTCCATATTAGTAATAGATAATAAGATATAATAACAGAACAAATAATAAGGAAAACGAAGAAGGAAAGTAGTACATTATCCTCTAATAATGCGCGATTTAAATATACCCACGAAATGAAAAACATCTTATATTTAACAATCAGCTTTAAATGTGGTTTTGTAACATAAGTGTCGAGGTAAAAATGCAGTTGAAATGTGTATGAATTATTTACATCTACAGCCGATCCTTTTGCCATCTCTTTTAAAACTTCAGTTTCTAAATTTTCATATTAAATTAATGCAATAAAAATATGGCACGCTGCTTGACAAATTGTGGTTTTATTTGATGGACTAATTGTGTTTACTCAACTGTAATGTTTTTCTCTCTATTTCTATAATTCAGAAGTGTCTTCTAAATAAACCAAAAAAAAAATCTACTCAGTTAAAGACAATCTTGAAATCATCGACAAGGTTATAGCGAGTCAATATCAATTTAGCTTACTTGGAATAACTATTCGTGGCAGGTTAAAAGAGAAAGATAAGAGTTATTTCATTGATACTATGAATAAAACATCGGTTACTACACTGTCTTTTCAATTCTCTAACTAAAGTGCTATATGTTCAATTTAATAGCTGCAGTACTGTATTTTTATTTTAGTTACTATAACTAAACTACTGGTTTTCATTTCAGTTACTATTGTTCAGTTACTATTGTTCAGTTACTATTTTCAATAAATAAAGTGTTTAGAAGATTGTTTAAAAATAGTTAGTTATAACAAAAAATAATGATTAAGAAATGAAATATAGCTTCAAAATAAGTTTATTAAGTACCAAGCATTATTTTTTTTATTACTTTTTTTATCAAATAAAATTCTTATTTTTAAATGGAATATTGGGATATATTTTAATAGTCTTAGAATAAAGGCAATTTTCTTTAAATGGATATTGTATAGAGATTTCTAGATCGATATTAAATAGATATTTCTTTAAATAGAGGGTGTTGTATCGCCTTTAGAATTGTCAGAGAGGATCGAAGGGGCCTAATGATCAAGTAACTAGCCATAGGTTTCGGATTCGAGTCCAGGCGGTGACATGGATCCTTGTAGTGGCTCAAAATCCTTTTTAAACCTTTGGTCCCAGTCCAATATGATTTAGAGCGTGTGCCGTAAGGCTGACAACCCTACCCCGTAGAAAGAAAACATCTCTCTCTAAATCTGCCTGTAGGCAGACGGCTTTGGCCCACCATTGGGCGCCAAAGAAGAAGCGAAAATAAAACTGAATTAAGGTGTTCCTTAACAAGATTTTCTTGTTTATTAACTACGCTTTAAAATTAAGCATAATCATACATCTCAAAGTACCAAGTTAAGTCAAATTTAAACTTGTAAATATAAATAATTATGAATGAATACTTTGAAATTTTCATAACTATGAAAATTCTTGCAAAACACACATAAATGTAACCTGTAATACAAATTATAACACAAGCATTGAATAATTCATTTAATTATTCAGTTTCATGTTGCAATTTGATGAAATGATGAATATAATGTAAATCAATTAAAAAATAGTTTTTAATTGTAAATTTTTAAAATTTATGTGAGTGATTATAAAAAATATATATTTTATTTATTTCAAAATTCATTTTATCTATAAATAGTTGTTCCTAATATTTATCCCTCTACAATTTGCCAAACAATAATTGCACTTTTTGCCAATATTTCTTACAAAATTTTCCGAAACTAGAAATGTCTTATTTTATGTAGTCAAGTAACACCGAATCATATCTATTATTTAATATTTAAATAACCAGATATATACTACAGTGCGATGGAAAAACGACTACTATTTTTTTTACCATCCGATTCTCACTGATCACTGAATTTCCTATTTGCCCAGTTACTCGAGTGAATAAAAAGAACTTAGGCAAGCCAACCATTTATGCAGTGACCATTACAAGAGAGAACGCTTCGCAGACTTCCTCGCATGAGCGATTTCAAGATAAACATTAACCCTCTCACCAAAGATTAATTCCACGAAACCCGACTCCGAGCTTGTCCCGGATCCCTGTTAACCGGACCCGCAACATATCCGGCAGGGCTCTTGAGTGCCTTCCGCATCGTTTCCGGCGTCTGGAACTGCCGGACTCGAACTGTGGGATTGTTGGCACTTTATTCCTGTCTCTTATCTCGCCCACCCTGAAACCTACTCTGCCCCATTCTTCTTTTTAAGATGAGAGGAAGAGTTCTTAGAGGGGAAAATTACGGGTTGTATAAGGAACATAACGCTTAGAAGGATGGGAAAAAGTGGCTGAAAGCTGCCATCTCTTCCTTTGAGGTCAGCTAAGTGAGATTCGTTGTTCGGAAAGATTTATTTGGCATATATTTTTAGAATGTAACTGATTTATATTGTGAAGTGTTTTAAAATTGCGTCTGGATGTATGCCGACTTGTTGTCTGCTAAAGAAGGTTAAATTATTTTAGAACAATTTTGCAAATTCTAGATTTCTGAATATTCTTTAAATCTACCTTTTTACTCTTTTGTTTGAGGCACCCGAATAAATATTTTGATCTTTTTAGCTTAAGAAAAGATTATATAAATAAATTTTAAAAAAAGATACTATTTAAATATGTTTAACTTTATGAAGGTTTGGCGACATATAAATGTTCTGTAACTGCAGTTTATGTCCCTGAATGGCCGAGTGGATGGCGCTCGGTGCCACAGGATTTGGTTTCGAGTCCCGGCGATGCCATGGATGTTTGTAGTGGTCCGGAATCTGCTTTAAGCAGTTGGTTCCGGTCTAACCCGACTGTAGTGCTGACAGTCCTACCACATAAAAAGTCAGCGTAGTGGAGCCAAATAAGACTTCTTTCTTGATGTTCCATTACAAACAAAAGCTGCCGTCCACCCTTTCCCTCCTTCCACGAGACCAGATGGACTTGGCCTAGATAAGAAGCAACAAAAATTGTCTTTAATTTGTAACATTTTTTGAAGTTTATGTGATGTTTTTTTAAATATATTTTTTTCATTTCAAAATTATTTTTATCTATAAATAGTTATTCAGAATATTTTTTCTTTTACAATTCACCAAACAACGATTTCATTTTTTACCAATATCTCTTTTTTAGCTTTGATAAACTTTATTAGGAAGAGTCTTATTTTATGTAGTCGGGCAACACCGTATCACATCGACTATTTTTTTTTTTAAATCAGATATATACTACAGTGAGATGCAAAAACGGCATTTCTGCTATTTTTTTAGCATGAGATCCTCACTGATCACTGAATTTCCTATTTTCCCAGTTATTCGAGTGAATAAAAAGAATTTAGGCAAGCGAACCATTTATGCAGTGACCATTACAAGAGAGAACGCTTCGCAGACTTCCTCGCATGAGCGATTTCATGATAAACATCAACCCTCTCGCAGAAGATTAATTCCACGAAACCCGACTCCGAGCTTGTCCCGGATCCCTGTTAACCGGACCCGCAACATATCCGGCAGGGCTCTTGAGTGCCTTCCGCATCGTTTCCGGCGTCTGGAACTGCCGGACTCGAACTGTGGGATTGTTGGCACTTTATTCCTGTCTCTTATCTCGCCCACCCTGAAACCTACTCTGCCTCATTCTTCTTTTTAAGATGAAAGGAAGAGTTCTGAGAGGGAAAAATTACGGGTTGTATACGGAACATAACGTTTAGAAGGATGGGAAAAAGTGGCTGAAAGTTGCCATCTCTTCCTTTGAGGTCAGCTAAGTGAGATTCGTTGTTCGGAAAGATTTATTTGGCATATATTTTTAGTTTGTAACTGGTTTAGATTTTGAAGTGTTTTGAAATTGTGTCTGGATGTATGCCGACTTGTTGCTTACGAAACGAGGTTAAATTATTTTAGAACATTTTTGCAAATTCTCATTTTTAGAATATTTTCTAAATCTTCCTTATCAGTCTTTTTTGTACTCAAGAATAAATATTTTTATCTTTTCAGCTTAAAGAGACGTATATAAATAGGTTTAAAAAATGACTTTCTGAATATGTTTTAACTTGATAAAAGATTGAATGCATATAAATTTTCTGTATCTTTAGCTTAAATGTGCAAAAGCTTTAATTTTGAGTCCTACAAACGTTTAATGCGTTATAATGGGTTTACAATGATATGTAATGTCTCATTAGCAGCGAAATTCATATTCCGTAACAATAATGATGATAAATTAAAATCAATGAAGATAATTAATCAGTGATTATAATTAATCAGTGATGATAAATTAAAATCAATGAAGATAATTAATCAGTGATGATAAATTAAAATCAATGAAGATAATTAATCAGTGATGATAAATTAAAATCAGTGATTATAATTAATCAGTGATGATAAATTAAAATCAATGAAGATAATTAATCAGTGATGATAAATTAAAATCAATGAAGATAATTAATCAGTGATGATAAATTAAAATCATCAGTGATGATAAATTAATTATAATCAGTGATGATAAATTAAAATCAATGAAGATAATTAATCAGTGATGATAAATTAAAATCAATGAAGATAATTAATCAGTGATGATAAATTAAAATCAATGAAGATAATTAATCAGTGATGATAAATTAAAATCAATGAAGATAATTAATCAGTGATGATAAATTAAAATCAATGAAGATAATTAGTGATGATAAATTAAAACTTACGAAGATATCTTGACATTACTACAAAGATGTCTTGACATTACTACAAATGACGATTACAAAGCCATGTTGCCTAACTGTTGTTCTCAATTGCCAGAATTTAACCAGTGTCATTTACCACTAGAATTGATATGTAACAGATTCAAATGAGAACCACAAAAATGTCTCATAAAATTGTGGCTGTAAATTAGATTGGAATTTTCATGTTCTTTGCACTAGCTTTTCGTTGTAAATCAGGTATTCTTAAGAGCTATCACCTTAAATTTATTTTTGAATTGGTTTTGAAATGAGTTTTATAAAATATTACTTTTAATAAATCAGTGTCTAAAAGCGCTTAATGCTTCATATTAAATTTCATCATTTACTGTCAATTAACTTAATTGCATAGAATGCATCCAAATCAAATCTAATGAAACATGCTTCTTTACTCTCATAAGCATGTTGTCTACATCCTACAATATTATATAATCTTCTGTATTAAATAATATACAAAACTATTGATTGGATTCCATCTAATTAGATAGGCGTTTAGTTGCTGAGGTGGTTCTTAGCGATGTTTACCATGTACTTGAAATGAATAATTTTTCTTTTTACTATTTTCTCAATAAAAATTTCCAATTTCAACTTTCGTTATCTAAATTATTTTGAAAGATTCTTTAGTAAGTTTAGGAAATAAGTTAAACACTTTAAACAACTGAAAATAATAGTTTAATTTTCTTTTTGCAATGCTTTTATTTTGTAGTTTAATGTAATTTTACATTTTTTTTGTATTGAAGTATATATGATATAACAATATGTGTTAAATCAGCATTCGATAATTTTAGGTTTTCTAGTATCATTGACGCAAAATAAGGTTATAATGCTATTTTTAAGCTTCTTTTAATTACTTGCAAATACTACTCATCATGTGTATTTGAGTCAGTTTCAAACTCATCACAAAAGAAGAATTGCCATTGTTTAAACCAAAGTTCAACTTCTTGGTGCCTTCAAGATTTGGAACAAAATACATAATAGTCCAGGCACATTAATGTGACCAGCTGTCAAAAGCCAGAATATGCACTCTTGTATATTCCGGCTTTAAGTGGAGTGTGGTATGAAGTGGTATTAAGTGGAATTCTTTATATACACTCCACTGCAATGTGCTGCCACCTGCCTTTTGTGATTGGTTATTTCACGTTGACGTCGAAAGTAGGTGGGGTCACATTAATGTGATTGGACTGTGTATATTAGAGGAGGCTTAAATCCACAATAGCATCTAATGATTTCTGTTTTTATCTTATATTATCAATCAATTATATTAATGCTAAACAGGACTATGATGCTACTGAATTAAAGCTGCTCCTAATCACTTACAGATATTGATATTGTATGAATTTAAAAGTCACCATTGTAGAAGGTTTACCATTATCAAAACCGTGGTGAAACGTTTTGGTGTCATCATAATTTGGAAGGAAAATCTCTCGTGTATTGGAATCTAAGAAGCCCTGCTCTATCCCAGCAAAATGATTATCATGTCTGCAAATATTTCGTCATAAATTCCTGTCATAGATAATGGAGCTTTCTGTTCGGCTTCAGTTCTCGAGTTTCAAACCTCCCTCCTTTATCTTGTTAACTCGGGATGGAGTGATCTGGTGGATAGTTCAAAGAGTTTCTGAACTAAGAGTATTTGATTCGAAATTCAACAATCGATGCTGAAGTTTCAGTGTTTATACCAGGAATGGTAATCTAGAGGTTGGAATTTCCTTCCATTTGCTGAAGAGGAGTACAGTGAAAAACCGCCATTCAAAAATCTCGGGGGAGTTCCCGTTGTTGCAACAGATTGTAAATTGTTGTAGCAGATCTTCATACCCATTATTTTCGAAACTGTAAAAGGATATTTCAAAACAGAGCAAAGTTATTTTGTGAAGCGTAATAGTTGCATTTTATAAACTCTACATGCTATCCACCAAGCCAGTCTGGCACTACATTACATTGATTTTTTATATCATTCTCTATTTCCAACAATTTTAAAAATATCAAAAAAAAAAAAAAATTTTCTTGTAATTTTGTTCATAGAAAGAAAATTGATATCTAGCTAACTTAACATGTATCTGCAAATAAATTATTATTTTAAGTTTAAATATTAGTGTCATTTTCTAATTACCAACAGTAGAGGTTTGTTATAGATTCCACGGTTCAGGCATGATAATAGTAATTTTGCAAGATTAGTGGTATAATTTCAGTGTTAATGGTGCTAAACCTGTTTGAATTTTAAAGTCAAAGAATTCTCTAACCCACGTTTATTTTGTAGCAATCATTAAGACTCCACAGTAGAAGTATACGACGGAAACAAATAAAAGAATAGATGCTATCATCATGGTAAAAGGCATGATGGCCAATTGGCTAGAGCTCTGACCTTTGATATCACAAGCTTCAAGTTTGAATCCTGACGGTGGCATGGATGATTGTTAGTGGTTCGGAATTCACTTCGGATTCCACTTTGTAGATTATTTAATTAGCCCCAGTGAGCAAAAAAATACGAGTTACAAACCAACCCATTGTTAAAACAATTAACACTGATTTATAAATACTATAGCTGCATAATAATCAACAAACTTGATTTCAAATATAAACAAAGATATCAAGGCGGAGATTGTTTAAGGCGACGTTTTATCTTACATTTTTAATTGTAGGTCTCGGTCTAATTAGCCTAAAGTGTACAAAAAATGACCGCTGAGCGACAAACCAAACCAAACATCATGGTAAAAAGCATCTCGGTCAAGAAATGCCGTAGTTAGTTTATAGGTATTGTTACGGCATTAGTAATTTAGAAATTCTCGTATTATTTTTTTATATTATCAGTGTAACAAATTAAATTTTGTAAAAATGTTTGTATCTATATTCATCACTGATCACATTATACTTAATATATGCCCTCCGGTGATGTAATCTGTCTGTTAACGTTTTTTGATCTGTTTAACGTGTTAAATGTTTCGATCTGTTCAACGTTTTGCAAATTATAATGCATATTAATTAAACACAGAATATTTCTAACATGCATTTTCCTTTTCAATATCGCACTACGAAGTTTTCGCGTAGAAATGAATATATACATAACTTGTATATCAAACACTGCCTTTTAAATCTTTATTCAATTAATTTTATTCATTTATTTGATTATTGTTTTCTAAACCTTTAAGGCGTTTGAATATATTTCTAACGTTATACAGATATAACATTGAAATATAATTATTATTCATTTATAAAGCATTCTGTTATGAGAAAGATACGTATATAAAAGACATTCTAGTGATCAATCATAAAAACTTAAAGGATAGAATAATTATTTAATTTTTCCTGATAAAATAAATATTTTAAATACAAATAATATTAATATTTATATCTAATAAATAATTTTAATTCTCTTTGCTTTTGTCCCCAAAAAGTTATATTAATATAAGTTGAATAACAAAATTGTCTCCATATTAACATTAATGTGAAATAATATAAATATTTCTGAATTTTGACAGTATGAAAAACATCTATAAGAAATAAAATTTATAATAATATTCCGTATTGGATTGCTTCCAAACCTCAGCTGTATGTTTGGCAGACATTTTTGAAGTATAAATATTTCTTCTTTCTTCATTTTCCATTCTATTTTTGATCCGCAAGAATTCTTTCGGTTTTGATGAGCCATTTTTCTTTGCTCGTTCGCATCTCTTAGAGTTCTTTCTTCTTGTTAGAGAAAAGAAAGGTGTCTCCTTTTTTCCAGAAAATTGTTGTATATCTGCCTCTCAATGGTACTAGCGAAAAATTCATTGGTTTTTATCCACTCTTTTATTTCAGTGAAAATACCTTTACTTTATGACGTCCTTTTGAAAACTCAGATTTATCAAGTAGCTTTAGCGATCAAAGAGTTTTGTTGTTAATCTTCTGTGTCTTTATTTTCTTCCATTTTCTCAAGTTATAAGTGAAAGTTTCATAATTCATACTTTTGTTTCTAAATTATTTCTCTGTAAGTATAAGGTGTTTATTCTGCCATTAATCTTAACTGTAAATGTAATTGTTAAGACATGTAATCATTAATAATTAATGTAATTGTTAAGACGTTTAAATATTAATGATTAATGTAATTGTTAAGAGTCAATGTATCTACTTACTCGTATGCTAAGTTTTAAATAAGAAAATTTTGTAATTTCAAAATCATTGGTGCACTAACAACATGAGCAAAATAGATTAGAATCCATTGTCCCTGCTTTGTGGAACAACATGAGAAAACATATATAAACGTCTCACATTTATAATGAGTCAGTCTGGGAAACATTGGTGCAAAATCATTGCAAAACATTGAAACATTGCAAAATCATTGGTGCACTAACAACATGAGCAAAATAGATTAGAATCCATTGTCCCTGCTTTGTAGAACAAAGAGATTTTATGGCGATATGAGAATGAAAACATATATAAACGTCTCACATTTATAATGAGTCAGTCTGGGAAACATTGGTGCAAAATCATTGCAAAACATTGAAACATTGCAAAATCATTGGTGCACTAACAGCATGAGCAAAACAGATTAGAATCCATTGTCCCTGCTTTGTAGAACAAAGAGATTTTATGGCGATATGAGAATGAAAACATATATAAACGTCTCACATTTATAATGAGTCAGTCTGGGAAACGTCCCAAATTTTCTTCCATATGACTGTCCAATACAGTAGGGTCACTCCCGAAATTTTTCCCAAAACACAATATACTTCCCTTAACTTTAATATGCAACTTACTATAAATGTTTAAACAAAATATAAAAATAATATAAATTAAATATAATAGTTAAAATAATTAAAGGTGTAATAAATAAAACACATTTTTTCCCAACTGTGTCCAAGTATAAATTTAAAAATTGTTCTTAAACTAATTTTTCAAGTTTCAAAGTAAATCATTCATGTCCATTTTTAAAAAGGGTACTCGATTTTAACGTAATAAAATTTAAGTAGAATGATTTCAGAATAATTTAAAACTGTTCTATTGTAATGTGATAATTTTCTTTTGTAAAAGCATTTGATTTTACATATTTGGCTCCTATGCATCATAGATGCATGGCATTGGGGCATAAAGAGGGAATACAAAACAACAAAACAGTAACTCTTAACAATAGAAATAATGATACAAATAATGCATCAAAATTGTGACTACATAAAAATAAAAGAAAATTAGTCGCTGGATGCCAGCATTAAATGCTAATATCTGCTATATAAATTTTCTTCATTCATTGGAGAACAACTTAACAAATGATCAATCTTTATCCATCTCAGAGTTCTGGTTGCACAGAGGATTGTTATTATATACCAATTCTGTGTAGGTTATTTAGCAAGACAATCATGTCAATCTCTGGGCGAAAGGCCGCTATTGCAATGGATCTAGGAGAGACTGGGATTTTATAAAGCGAATACCTCCACTTCTTTTTATTAGTTTCTTCTTATAATTTGATGTCATAATTTCCCGTATAGTATTTTTAATAATTCTGTTAATTGATGAAAAAGTAACTCTTAACAATAGAATAATGATACAAATAATGCATCAAAATTGTGACTACATAAAAATAAAAGAAAATTATTTGATTGTGAAATTTCAGTTCCCTTTTTAGCTAATTTATCAACATATATGATATTTATAATAATTCAGAAATTGTGATAAAAAAATAATTCTATCTGAAACATTAGTTCACTATTAAAAAAAAAGGAAAACTTAAGTATTTTAAATTGTTATGCAAATTTATTAAATAATAAATTTAAAAAATGCTTTGAAAACCTAAAAATTTAGTAAGAATATTATTTCTACTCCATATTTTAGTTAAAAATATGTTTCGTTTTTTTTAAAAGGATGTTTAAGTACTTTTTTTTTTCTGTTTTAAGTGTTAAAATAATTTAGCATTTCGTATATTTATGCAATTAGATATCATTGTATCTTTCCGTTTGATTATCGTCTTAATAATATTTTACGTAAAAGACTTTTGTATAAAAAGATGTACGAAGTACTTATTTTTGAAATTTCATTACCAATATTTTTTAATTCTTTGTTAAATCTTAAAATAAAATTGTGTTTTTTTTAATTATTAACAGCCTTAAAAATTTTTATGAAATATTAACTTTCTTTTAAGTTGCATCATTAAATAATGCAAAATGATGCATAAGTGATTTAATTATAAATACTTTTAGCAAACAATATAATTGTATTAATCAAGAAATAAATAGATAAATGCATTTTTCAAAATGATAAATGCAAATCAAACATTATGTGTCAAAAAAGAATTACGAAAAATTCAAATTTTTTCCCTGTATACAAATAACTTGAATCCAAATATTGGATATCGTCATCTTGCTCTCACTTTGAACAAACTATTGAACATTATTTATTTATTTTGGTAACATGTATTTACTGGATAAAAAATTATTGGAACGGAACTTTTATGCTGTCACTGATCGCTATCCCAGAAAAGAAACAAGATAGCTTGAAATTTATGAAACATACTAGTATTTTCTAAAACCTTCAAACTCAGCGAGTACATTTCACGTTTTTCTTTGTGTAACTAATAGCTCTTCCCTTTTATTTTTGAATGGAAGATCACAAATCTTCAAACATTCGAGAACATTCGTCACTTTATGTGTTCTGCACCATTTTTTTTTTCTCTTTGTAAACGCAAAATTTTAGAATCAACTGAAAAGGGTAAAAAAAATATTTGGAGCTAAAAATCCAAAGTAAACGATTTATCACTCAGCAGGAGTGTTTTTCCAGAAAAGAATAAGTTTCTAAATTAAATATAATAGTTAAAGTAAGTAAAGAATAATAAATCAAACTTTTTTTTCCAGTATTCCAAGTCAAATGTTTAAACTTTTTCTACATTAATTTCTAGTAGTCGAGCGAAGTTATACATCGTTAGCCGCATCATTTTTTTAAATTCTATATTTTTGTTTGTTTTAAACAATGTACTGGCACATAGTAGAGAGTGTATAGAATTCGGAAAATTCTAAAACTTTATACAGTACAGAATAAAACTATATATATTATTCAGCAAAGTAACGTTTGTATTATCTTAGGAAATATTAGATAGAATATTTTCTAATATGTATTTTTCATTTCTCATTGGACAAAAGAGAAGACATGTTGCATGTTATTTTAATCGAAATTTAAAATTTATTTTAATAATGAATCTAATTTATTTGGCATTTTTATTCTAATTTATTATATTTGATATTGAGGGAGTATGTTTCAAATTATTTTATAATGTTTAGAGCTCTATAATCAATTTTATGTATGTTGTAACATTTTTCCCACTAGAAGAAATATAGCATTTCTGCTACCAGGGTAAAAAAAATGTATTTTGTTTGACAAGTACATAATAACAACTTAGCACTCAAATTTGACAGCAGATAAGCAGTATCGTGGATATTTATATTACATGCAATAAATGCTTTGTACTAGTGAAAACAACCAGTCACTCAAATCTGATCGCAACTAATCAGTGTCCTGGATAATGAGACCTCACGAAATTAGCGATAGTTGTTAGATCTTCACAGGTCGAAACAATTACAGATAGGATATGGATTACGCCATGAGTTATTGCATCGTGATTGGTGATAGAACATGCGCAGAAAGTGTCGATTTCCATGAGAAGTGAGGGAAGCTCCCCTCCCCCCCCTCGATTTTCTTAAAGGGTGGTTTTTGGAGAAGAAAGAACAGAATTCTACGGTGAATCGACCAGAAGTGTTGTTATTCCATTTTTCTGAAAGTGACGGAACAGACCGGAGTTTCTGCTTGTTTACAAAATGACCCCCTATGGTTTCGTGTAATATGCTTTGTGAAAATTAAGGTCTGCTGCAGACTGGTACATTAGATTCGTCGTAGACTCGAGAATTCTGAAAATCTCCATCCTTGGAATGATTAAATTTAATTCATTTTTAAATCAAATTTAATTCATTTTCCAATTTTTAATAGTAATAATAATAATTTTTAATAAATAGAATTATATATAAATTAGCAAATAAAGTTTTTCAATGAACCTGAAAGTGGTCTTCTTGAAGCCATTATAAGTCTTGTATAGGCAGAGGCTACAATGCTTAAAAATTTATGCGAATTACTTTTAGATATTCGGATGGTATAAGTGCAAAACATCTTTTTCAATTTTTTTTTTTTAAAGTATAGAAACATTTTTATATTTCTCAAAGTGTATTATGTTTTTAAAAAAAAAAAAGTATAGAAACATTTTTATATTTCTCAAACTATATTATGTTTTTTGAAAAAATGATAAAATGGATTACAAAGATTACGAAAGTAAAATGGGAAAAATGTGTGCTTGTCATAAACACCAGAATACTGATAACATTTAAAATGTAACAGAAGGGATTTTATAGCTGCATAGGGAGTGACATTCATTTCCTGGCGGTAAAAATGGCAAAGTTTATGTGATATTGTATCAGAAACCCTCTCCTAAGCAAATGTTCCGTATCTTTTGGCAGCACAACATTCCAGATGCACATCAGTCACCTAAGTAATAAAAACTCACTCTCATCCATGTTTTCTCGCATCATGAACAATTTACAATTTCTGAGAAAAGCATATGGCCCTGCTCTTAGTTCTTCTTAAAAGCTATCGTTTCTAGCGCTAAAGAATTAAACTTGTGGTTAGATTTATTTATAGATAAAAATAAATATGTTTTGTCTTTGTGGTTATTTTTCTATCTCGAAATATATTTGTTATACGGTGTTTCTTATAATTATAAAGACCTCACACATTTCATTCATTCACTGAAACAAAATAATTAAACTAATTGTGTATTCAAATTATATGTGATATACAAGAAATATATATTTTGTTCTTATTAATTTAATAAATTTATAAAGGGTTTAAATTTCGGTACAGATGTTTTGTACTTGCCATCAAAGTATTTAAAGGTAGTTTGCATTATTTTAAAATGCAAATGAGAAAATATTGTAATTGTAAAGATCTAATATTATACATAGAATAGTTCGTAACATATTCCAGTAATGGAAGTTATGAAAAGTTAAAATAGATTGCAAGTGAAATTCATAATTATAATAGATTTTAAATTTTGACTTTAATATTACAGAACATGCTCCTTCTTTTGTGTAATAATTTTTAAGAGAATTCTGAATTATAACTATAGTATAGTACTGTTTTTCATAACTAATTAATGTTATTATTTAATATTTTAACTAGTATAGTAGTTAGCATCATAATTTTAATTTATAGTAGTTAGTATTTAATTTTTTTAAACTAATTTGAGACATTTCTAGCATATTTTCAAGAGTATTTAGAAAGAAATTCATTATATTTTATATAATCGCTTTTTGTAAATTACGAAGAGGAAGCATATTACTTTCCATCTGCATATATTCGTTTCGCAGAGAAATTTCTATAAAGACCACATTTATGGAAATTTTCAGCCCAAATTAAAAGTTTAATCTTTCTTTCAATCTTATATATGATGCGTCAGAACTTTGGCCTTACACTACATCTTATTGAAAAGAAATCATTCCCTTTCCACTAAAAAAATTGAAAATTCTAAAAGTTGTACCTCTAAGATTCGAAAGTATTCTTATACGTAGCAACTACAAAGACGAAATCCTTGTTTCTATTGACAAAAACAGCACTCTAGAATATTACAGATCCACTTTTGCAATGTCTTCTTTTTCAGTGTTTATTTTTTACTCATACAAATAATAGTTTTAGCCATCAAACAAATGTAGATTTAACATTTTAATAGACTGAAAATGTGATATTTGTCAAGTTTCAATTCTTCAGTCATAATGTCTTTTAGTACCTCTATCAAACATGGTTTTATTATTCATTTTGAAATAGTTCGTGACATCATATTTATTCAAAATACGTATTATAGGTACCTAGAAACTTTTCCCTTTCAAATTTCAAACGATTTTAAAAACAGGCAGGATAGACTCATATAGATTAATAGATGATGAATTCATTAATCTATTAGATAATTAATCTATTCATTAATCTATATAAAGGATGAATTCCTCTATATAGATTAATAGAATCTTTTGAGATAACTTTGATTTGAGTTCTCTTTTGTGCTAAGTCGTATATTCTTTGTTCAATATTATTTTCAACAGCACGTTTACAGATAACTTCTAATATACTTTTTCCTTTCCCAGCAAGTTTTATACATATTGCACAGATTTCAGTAAGGTTTTTTTTTGTATTTCAACTATAGTTCTTTTGACAACTATACTGAATGGAGATAAAAATCATTTCAGGTCCATAATTTAAAAATTGCACAACTGAAGTTACCAATAAGTTGATAAATAAAGCATATAATTCAGCTAACCTTCTAAATCTGAATCAAGCTGAAAATATATTGTTTTTGTATATTTTAATAGTTTTATTATCTTACTTGAAGGAAGCTCCAATTTAAGTTTTTTGAATAAAGATTTTTTTTAATTCTTCATAATTAAATATTTCCAATGCAATTTCATAAAAATTTGATTGTTACGATCACGAGAAATAGTGTAGAATTTTTCAAATAGACTTTTATATTAGGTAATATATTTTCTTATTAGTTTCACTTTTGAAGGCTAATTTTTTTTTTTCAACAATGATGCCAAGTGATGTATTAATATTCTTTAAATTCTTAAATCCTGATGAAAATATTGAAATGAAAATTAATCTTTTTTTTTTTCAAACATTTTTGTATGTATGGATTCAATGTATTGTCGATCATTGTGCACGACATGGCTTTTCTTACTAAAACAGTAATGTTCTTTAACGTTGTAAATGAATTTTCTAGAGATTTCGATATAATTTTTTGTCATATATTTCCAAAATTTACTACTAGATAGCTCTGCAAGATATTTTTTCATTTAGATCATGGGCATTATAGAAAAAATCATTCTAGTGCAGTAATGCATTTCTTTAATTGCAATAGTTTTTATGGAAAAAGCTTTAAAAAAAAACATCTTAATTCATCGTTTGTTAACTTAATGTATTACACATTCCATTTATTTCAACTGGGCAAAATGCATACAATCTAAAAACCTTTAAATAAATATAATATATATTAATTGAGAACATTAACATGATTTTTAACTGACTCTTAATTAATTTGAATAAAAGGACTCAACTTGAACCATTTTTGTATTACTGCAGTTTGTTTAAGTCTTTGAAAAATACAGCGATCAAATTGAGGGTTAAAAAGCAAATAACTTTTCACTGAGCACAAAGTGTGTTTTCCAAGAAAGTTTCTTTCTAATAATAGTTTAAAGAATCCGTCTTATGCAGTTCTTCTCTCGTAACCAACCGAAAACACAAAAGAAATGTCCTACATTACGAAAAGAATGTTTCAGGCTTCATCAGAAGAACTCATTCTATTTGGTCAAAATGGAATGGAAAAGAACGTGACTGAATTCCAAAAGGGTTGAAAATATGGGATCTGTTTTAGGAAAAACAAAAAGAAATATCTTTGTGCTGGAATAAAGGAACTCTCTATATTTAAATGAAAATGAAACTTAATTTAGGGAAAATAATACAGAGAGAAAATGAAATGTTGTAGACAAATGTACGACTTTTTTTCAAATAGAGAATCGTGTATTGAAATCAGAATGTTTCTTTTTAAATTCCTATTATTAGTTCACACTCTCCCTATATATATATACATCTTGTTCAAATTTGCAATCGTTCATAAAATACTTTTTATTCATCCACTCAAGTACAGATATATATTTTTTACACTTGTAGTGGATAACACTTGATGCTAATACAATTTTTTTCAAATATTAATTCCTTAATTAAATTTAATTAATTTTAGTTTTTTTTATATTTAAGTTGCATGTATCTAATAATAGATGGCGCCAGATGTAAGAGAAAAATTCAACTTTATTTGTAAAGGGCTTAGTAAAAGTAGGAATTAACTTTAAAAAAAAAAATTTATATTACTTATTTATTCTAGAGATTATAAAAAATTGCACAATAATTGAATTACAAAAAAAATATATACAAAGTGTTTTACATATTTTACAATTGTTAAAATATTATTATTCTTTTTGGACAGCGAAGGGTAGTTTATCTTCAATATTAATTAAAGATTCGAATAAAAAACAATTCATTACGAAAGATTCTTACAAAATTTCGAAAGTAATTTTAATTTCATAACTATTTTAAATAGAATAACAAAATTAATCTTTATTTTCAACTGTCAACAAACTCGGAAAGTCTTTATAATTTGTGAATAGAAAATTGTAATGTAGTTAATTGAATAAAGGCATTTGTCTTTTCAACTTGTATCGAGAAATTCCTTGGTGTAATTAAGAAAGCAAACATTAAATTCGTCTTCTTTAGTTTGTTTTAAATGTATTTAATTTGTTGAGAAAAAATTTCCAATTCAAAATTTGTGAAATTGAAACAGGTTTTAGCAAAATAAAATTGGCTTTTTTCCCCATGAGCTTCAATCAAAAATTGAAAATAAACAAACATTTTATTCCTCAATAATGTTTCAATTCTTGCTTAAGATTTAGTATATAGTAATTTTGTGAAAAAAGAATTGATCGAACTTAAAACATAAATATTTGTTTTATGTCAAAGTATTTGAAATTTTTTCAGATTTGTACTTATAATAACAAACAAAGACATGCTTAATATTTTTACAAAATTTGATTGTGTTTAATATGCAAAAAAATATTGTACACAAAAATAGTACATAACTCTTCATATTAAAGCGTAAAATTTTATAGTGAGAGATTGTTTATAAAAAATACTTTTTTATATCATTTTTTAAGTTTCTCTTCATAAACAGTTAAAAGACAGTATAATACATATACCACAATAATTTTAATTACACTAAAGGAATATATCTACGATTCTACTTCATCATTAGTTTAATTTAAAGTTTAAAGAATCTATTTTTATATTCTTCTTAATTTATTATTTCAGTACAAGTAATTCACATGAAGTTAATGCAAATTTCTAAGATTTAATCTGTTGTTTCTATTATTTTCTTATGTTTTTTAATATGTTAATTAATTTTCATGTCTGTTATTTACTATATTTTATGAACCAATGTATAATATTAGATAAATCTTTGACACACACACACAAAAAATTAAGACATTTCTGTTGCAAAAATCTGTTCTTAATTTTATTCTCTCATTGTAAAATGATATAGTTTTGTTATATAATGGTATTATTTCGAATTCACTGGCGGAGTCCATTTCAATTATTGTTTTCAGAAATAGGGCATTTGATAGTTATAACGGGTGTAAAGTGTATCGCATCGATAATAGAGAGTTTTTCCATACCGTATTTTTATAATACGGTATTTTTTTCTCCCTAGCGCGCATGCTCATAGGAAACATTATTACAGATACGCATGCGCAATTTCCCATGAGCATGCGAGCTAGGGAGAAAAAAATACCGTATTATAAAAATACGGTATGCAAAAACTCTCTAATATCTCTACCTGGTGGGAAATTTGCGCGTTATCTATAAAAAGACACGCAAATACAAGGTAGTTTCCCTTAAAATTCCTTCCAGAAAGCCATGTTTTCTATTCATCACCCGTTAGTGGTATTCAAAGAGGAACACGATGCCAGCAGTTATATATATATATATATCGTACAACAGAGGATAATTATTATTATTTCTTTTAAAACTTCGAAATGAAAATTAATCGGTTTTGACACTGATTTATATTACAGTTCAAAGTTTCATTTCCAATAAATAAAAGACATTGTTGAAGTGGTAAAATATCTGTGACATATAACAGTATCTTATTTCTTCTGTACTATTTATTAGTAAAACAAAATATTTTTTATTTATAATTTAGCAAAAAATTTGCAAAGATAAAATGGAAAAAGACAGTTGTATTTGTGTGAGAACAGAAGTTTATTCGTCGAGACATCTATACTGATTCGACTTTTATTGAAAAAGAAATATTCAAATTATTAAAAAAAAAATCCCTATATAAAAATTTTCCTTATTTTTAATCTTAAGAAAAGAGAAAATTTGTAAACTGAATTCATTTTAAAAACATTTTTTGAATCAATACTACCGTAACAAAAAATTATCTCTTGTAAATTCGAATACTTCGAAGTAAGGCAAAAAACTTATTTTCCAGAAATTATTTAGAATTTATTAGAATACAACATTGTTTTAGCTTTCACTTAATAATTTATAATCTTAATTATATTCTAATTTATATCTTAATATTTTTTAAAATTTCAAGCAATCATATTTACTCATAATTTTACTCTTTTAAATTACTGAAATTATAATGTGTCTTGATTACTTTTTTTTTCGAACTTATGTTATATTTTAAAGTTTTAATATGAAAAAAATGGCAATATTCTAAAATGTTTCGTCATTATTTTTTAAGAATTACGATTATTTTATTTCCAAGTTTGAATTAATCAATTATCTTTTTAAATTGATATAAGAAATACATAGAATAGTTTTTAATGAAAAAAGCCCACCAAATATTAATGACTATTTCGAAAATAGTATTTAAACAATCTTTGAATTAACTACACTATATAACGAATTTTACTGTCAAAAACTGAATATCATTGTAAAGCAGTGCATATTATATACAAAAATATAATTGATTATTTTTAGCAATAGGATTTAGAATTTTTATCAATTTTTTTGAATAGAAAAAATGAATTTCGAGTTATTTAGAAGATTTAGAATCTGTTTTATTCTGAATCTAGGATGGATTAATAATTATTGTTTAATTGTAGAATTTCTAGATGCAAATTAATAGAAATCTTAGGGATTTTTTAACCAATGTTATCATTAGTCGATGTACTGTGAATTTTACTAATGCTAATTTACTGTGAATACAATAAATTAATAATGTCTTTACTTACCATATCGCAAAGAAATAGTAATCCGTATACAGATTAAAATATGCAATTAATTCCAAGCTAAATGTTTACGAAGCATATAACGATTTAAATTAAGATTTCCTTTTCTGTTCAAAGTATAAGTATACTTATTCCACAATTTATTTTATATATAACCATAATTATTTTCATGAAACTTGGCACATGTATAAAAAAACATTAATGTGTTATCCTTCTCATTTTAATATAAATAAGAATGATAAATGAAATTCAGATAAAGAACATTATTTTGTAAACTTTTTAATTTAGAAATTTTCTAAAATTCTTCTTTCCTCAAGTTATGGTTAATGTACATGAAGTTTATGTTTATGGTTAATGTACATGAAGTTTCAACAATAATTCTTTATCACTTATTTAATAAGGATAAACTGAAGTTCCTAACGAACGTTTCTTTAAACACAAGTTCTGAAGATTAGCATAAAAAAAAAAAAAACATAACAGCATTTACAAACTGAAAATCTTTTACTTTCACTTATTAAATAATAATATTGAATCAGTGTTAATGTGGAATTATTACACTGAATTCTTCTTAACAGATTTTTACAACCGTGAAAAGTTCGTTTTAACCAAACGAATAATCTTTAAAGATAAGAATTTTTTTGTATATTTGAATTGTTTAAGGATTAAATATTTTGTGAATACAAACCTAATGTTAACATAATTCTTTCACAAATAAGATAATACTTTTGGTGATATTTGCTTGCATATTCAAAAATTTATTCTTGATATTTTCTTCTTAATTAATGCATACTTTTTTATGAAATAGTAACTCCTCTTCTTATGTTACTGTAATTCTTATTATTCTAAATAATTTCATTAAAGGATTATTTGCGATGCAGAAACTAGACTAAACTAGAGTAAATATAAGTATTATAATTAAAACTTTATAAAAAGATAATATCAGGGCGGATATGAAGGTTACACATAAGATTTAGAAATTAATGTAAGAACATAACGCATAACAAACACAAATAAATAAAGAAGTAGTATCAATAAATTATATTCCGGCAGTAAATTATGCTAATCATAAATTACTAAATAATTAATAAAATAAGCTAATAGTAGATTACTAAATAAATAATAAAATATGCTAATAATAAATTACTGAATAAATAATAAATTATGCTAATAATAAATTACTGAATAAATAATAAAATAAATAATAAAATATACTAATAATAAATTACTGAATAAATAATAAATTATGCTAATAATAAATTACTGAATAAATAATAAATTATGCTAATAATAAATTACTGAATAAATAATAAATTTTGCTAATAATAAATTACTGAATAAATGATAAAATATACTAATAATAAATTACTGAATAAATAATAAATTATGCTAATAATAAATTACTGAATAAATAATAAATTATGCTAATAATAAATTACTGAATAAATAATAAAATATGCTAATAATAAATTACTGAATAAATAATGAATTATGCTAATAATAAATTACTGAATAAATAATAAATTATGCTAATAATAAATTACTGAATAAATAATAAAATATGCTAATAATAAATTACTGAATACATAATAAATTATGCTAATAATAAATTACTGATAAATAATAAATTATGCTAATAATAAATTACAGAAGAAATAATAAATTATTAAATAAATTATGATATCGTCCAAAACTGAAAAAAGAAGACATATTAAATAAAAAATAAATAAACAACAGAATTACAAATGATTTTATAAAAAAAGCAAGTGAAAGAAATATATATAAACCAACAAGAACAGTTAATGAAAAAAATTTAAAAAAATAATAAACTAATAAGAAACATTGAAAATGGTTTAGGACATCGCTGACCCACCCTCCGAAAACTATACCCATTTATTTTATGGGTAATGAGCAATCACATAGGCCATTTTTGCAATTATTTATTCTTTATAACCCAATTATTTATTTGAAAATTCGCCAAATATTTTTGAACATTTTCAAGAAACCTGAAACTTACTATGATAGAAATATTTTGAAATCAATGTTTGGTTTTGCAAAGCAAAGATTTTGTTTCTTCCTAATTTTAATTCTCAGTTTTCATGAAATCCAAAAGAAAAATACGAAGTGTTAAAAATAATAAAGCCAAATGAATTTCTTACAAACCATTTGCAACATAAGACTGCTTAAAGTTATGTGAGATTTTTAAAACATTAAAAAATTTAAAGACTGTTTGTTTTTATTAATTTCTCGGTTGGATTCATTTGCATCATAAGACTTCTAGTTTACGCCAGATTTTTAAGACATTAAAAAGATTTAAGACTGAGATTTTTGGTGTTCTTTTTCAGATCGATTCTAAAAAGGCATTAGAGTTAGCATTAGCATTAAGGCAATCGCGTACTCGTACCATCTTCTTTTGAAATGTAAAAGTTCATGTGGCTTTTATTTGAGCAATATTTTTAGTTGCACTTTAATGAATACTTTTAATTCTTAAAAGTGTAAATAGATCTAAAAAATATTTTTTGCACATATATAAGCAAAAATTAACAGCAAAATGATTGTGTGCAATAAATAAACATATTTATGCATATACTGTGATATAATGTTTTGCTTTCAAAACAAAATAAACTAATTAATTAAGCCTTATCTTGCAACATAATACTGCCAGCAAGAAATGCACCAATGGTTGACATTTGCAATGCTCACGTTACATTGCTGCACTGAAAATCGATTAATCTTGCAATACTACGCCTAATAACTACTGCATGCTCATTGGCTGAATGCTCGCGTTGAGCAATTGACGTCACCGCATCAACAAACAAAATAGTTTCTTCCTTTTCTACGATGAAAATGGCTACCTGTGTTCTTCAGGTTTTAGAAAATCCTTACTCAGGATATTAAACATTGTTTTTCAGAACATAAAATCATAATCCTGCTGTTAAAAAAATTAATAATTTTAAATAAATTTAAAAATTACTTTAATGTTTTTAAATATATTCATAGAAATTTAATTTAACAGCTAATTTAGTTACCTTTATGATTTCGGATAATATTTTTGTTGGAACTTTTCATTTAAATAATGGTAAGTATAAGGAAGGGGAATTAAGTAACAACATAATTAAGTGCACTTTTTTTAACGATGGTTTTATTCTGTTATTTTTTTAGATCGATAAGTTTTTGTAATTTCTTCTTAATAGCAGTTTTTCTCTTTTTATGCAATAACATAATCTTTTAGATTCGATCATCAGCTTACTTGAATTGCTTTAAATTTTTTGAAATTATTTGCATTTTTTCTAACTTAATATTCTCAATTAAAATAGTTTTCATCATTTTTAATCTATGTTTTACTTTGTTAAGCAATCTTTTAAATAATAAATTGATTATAAATTGTGTCTTAAGCATAAAATATTCATACTTAGTTCGATATTAAATATTCTAAAGAACTCAAAAAGTATTTGGTTAATTTATATTAAAAAATTATTCTCATAGATTTTATTATTAATAAGTAGAAAAAGAAGGAAATTATTTTTAAAAATACTACATTTTAATTCAAAATGTTATTCCAGTGTGATAACATAATCTTTCTTTGTGCATTTTAACAATATCTTTGTGAAATAATTTTTCTGTTAACAATTAAGTAAATTATGAATGAGAAAAAAATGTTTTCATTTAAAAGAATAAAAATTTCTACTTCATAATTTTATTTCATTTTTTTATATTTTAATAAGTACTTAGAGCATTTTATTAAAATAAAATTTATTTCTATCTTAGTACTAACAATAAATATTTTTACTTTAACAATATACGTTCAAAAAGTTTTTCATGTGTTTGAAAATGGAAAGTCAATGTTTCTCTTGCATTTCATTAGTATAGTAATACACAAAAGTCTGCAGTAAAAGAAACAATAACTTTAGAAAATTTAAGAACAAAAAAGTATTTTTTTTTTCGTTATTCAAAACATGAAATCCAATAAATTTGTCATAACATAAATAAAATCTGCAAATTTGGCAAGACTTTTACATCAGTTACTGACGTAATGCATTTCTGAAAATTGTATAAAATATTGTTACATGCCCGGAAAGCCAAGAAAGTACCTAGGAAGATACTAATAATTGCATATTGGATACTAATTTAAGAGGCTGTAATTAAGCGGAGACGAAGATGAAATCAATAACTTCCATGGAAGGAGAAAAAGTTTAAGTTGAAGAGTCACATTAATTGTTTTATAATGCCAGGAAAGTCAGGAATTAGCAATCCCTATTAACACAAACAGTAACTTTTCCAGTTCAAAATTTATCATTGAGTTTTTCAATTAATACATGACTTCCATACAAAATTAACCGATACTGGACATTTTTAAAGTTTCAATCTTCAAGTGCATTAAGTTTTCAAAGAGAAACTACTAAGTATTAGGATGAGATCAAAAAGTAACATGTTAGAAAAAAGTTTTTATGTATTTATAGTAATTAAATAGATGTATTCATTTACGTTAAAAGAATTTGAGAAGCGAAAATATTTTTGGTCAAAATTGATTTTTGATTTACAACATTTTTATGGAATTTTATCAGTTTGGAAAAATATCCAAGGGTAAAACATGGCTTGTGACAAAGAAATAATAAACGATATAAATCGAATTAATTACTATTACAACTGAACTTCGACTGACTGTGATGAGAACAGTCAGTCGAAGTCTTTCGACTGAGTTCTGACTGAGTCTTTCTTTTCAGTCGTTAATTTTATTTTTCCCGGTATAGTAGCTGTTTTATGAATATAAATAAATTCCATTTATGTTGTTCCACTAAAAACTATTTTTATCCCATCATTCACATTTGAAACTATAATAATTTTTTTTTATGTTAAAAAAAATATTGAAAACATTTTAATGAAATGTTCTAAATGCTGAAGGTTTTTGTTTAGATTTTTTTAAGAAACCTGAAATGTACAAACCGAAATGGCACAATAATTTCAATAAATGGTAAATATTATATATTATATGAGATAGAGAGAGGGAGAGTATATTTAATGGAATACCTTGTTACTGTCATGTAATACATTAGTTAATGCTGCTGTACATGTATAGTCATCAGTAACATATATTTATTACTAAGTACTCTACATGTACAGTGGCATCGACAAATGCATTACAGGACAGTAACAATTATTCCATGAGACTCTGTCTTTAGTCGTATCAATCGTTTCTTTCAAAATTTTCAACGAGTAACAATGGAAAAAAGATTTCACTAAAACAAAATGTTAGATTTTAATCTATATTTACATCAATATCCGCGTTCTTTCAGTAAATAAATAATTGATTATTATTTTGTAATATTATAACAAGCATATCAAAAGAGCAATGCAAGTTCGTACAATTGTCCCACAATAGATTTATTGTTCATAGAGGCTGGGCATTGTCCTGTGGTTTAGAATTAATTATAGTTTAAAAAAATTTAAAAACACGCTTTTAGAGTACTAAAAAGTAAAAAATAATTGTTAACATAAGAATAAAATTATTGACGAGAAAATGAATGCCACTGTTCTAAAAGCGTGGGGTGCTCGATATCATCGTTATAATTTTTCACTAGTTTCATTCCGAAATGCAGAGTTCGTTTAAAAATGTCATACAAAGCACCCCTCGCGTTTAGAACAGTGACATTCTTTTTCTCGTCAGTAATTTTATTCTTATGTTAACAATTATTTTTTTACATTTTAGTTTGTCTAACTCGGGCCTGAATGGCCGAGTGGCTAGCGCTCTGGCGCTCGGTACCATAGGTTTTGGGTTCGAGTCCCGGCGGTGCCATGGATGTTTGTAGTGGTTCGGAATCCACTTTAAACCGTAGGTTCCGGTCTAATAGGATCGTAAAGTGTTGCGGGGACATTGTTACTCTCGTCCGTGGCTTATCTTCAAATTACACGCGCCCCCTGGGTAATTCAAAGTGAGTAACGTCTGTGCAGCGCTTGACTTCAGGCATCCATGACCAAGCTGTCTAAGTGTTTGCCAGCTGCATTAGAAAAAAAAAGTTTGTCTGACTCTAAAAGCGTGTTTTTAAACTATAATATTTAAATGAGGTCCTGGTACGGAGGACTGGAACTATAATTCTTACAATAATTTAATTGTGAGTAAAAGAAAGGCTAAATGCGAATATGTCGAGCCAGCCAGGATTCGAACAGGGAATCCCCTGATCCGTAGTCAGGCGCGTTATCCGTTGTGCCACTGTCCCACGTAGGTTTTTATGTCTTGGGTGCTTTCATTCTACATGGGTTAAATTGCTCTTCATTAGTTAAAATAAAATCACTAATCCTGGCGATTCTAATCATGATGAGATAATAAAATTATCAAAATATTTTATTGCCGTCTTGATAAGTCTACAACGTTTAAATTAGATCTGATCGTTTAAAGTAGGGCAAAATCGAGCCCAAAGAGTGAGTTACAAGCAAACATACAGGTGAAACTAATAAAAGTATATTAAAAAGAATCGATTCTTTAACTGACCAAATCCTGATTACATGCATTAGATTTTTTTTTCAATTCATATTTTAAGTTAGTTTGTTTCAATCTTCATTTGTACTTCAAAACTAATCTTGTTTTTCTACATAAAAGAAATATTTTCTTCCAGCGATCCACAGATGAGAATCTGAAATTGGCACGTTTCCCACATCTCTGTAATTAACTTCTTCTTTTTATTAATGTAATAAGATGTTCCTTCTGCTGATATCTCCCTCATAAAAATGTATCCATATTGGGGATGCTATCATCGTTTCTATCCTTTGAAGTTCCAACAGCATCAAAAGAAATGACTTATTATTTATTTTAATATTATTTGTAAGACTGTAGTGTAAATCCTGGAAATAAAAAGAAAATATCATTCAGAATAATACTACAGAACAATTTTATCTGCAGGATGATTATAATTAAAGTCACACATTCAAAATGTTGTAAAAATAGAACCACTCGTCACAATGAGTTCAAATTTGAACTGAAGATACTTGAAGAAGAGGGAAACGGTATGGCCTCAAAAAAGAGTTAAAAAAATTCCACTGATTTTTCCCATCTAATTTTTTATGACTTTGCCGTAGTAGGTGGGCTTTCCACTAACAGTGTCACAACTGTTGAATGATTTGGAAGTCATTTTTCTGGTAAAAAAACCTAAACAATCAAGCACATTGAACACTACAGTTGGTTTAATGTGCAATTCATGCCAAATATGTTGTAATTTCGATTCAAAATATCACTGGCAGCCGAATTCACTTTCTTTATTCTGCTTGCAGCGCCATCTATTAATACACTTTGGAATTTTTATTTTGATACCATACCTTCTTCAAGTATCTTGACTTCAAATTTGAACTCATTGTGACGAGTGTTTCTTTTTTTACAGCATTTTGAATGTGGAACTTTAATTATAATCACCCTATATATAAAATTTTTATTTCAAAATTAATACTTTCGAAAAATAAATATTTAACAAAATGTATATCAATAAAATACTTTTTTAAATTTTAATATTATCAATGTATTTTATACAGATTTCAAAAAGAGAAATATATATTTTATCCTTACTTTAAACACAAATTTATTACAATCCCCACTGTTCCTTTCAGATGCGAATAAAATCTATTTTATTCTAAAGTATAACCTTTTTATCATTTGTAAAATATGCAGCTATGAATGTTACTGTAGGGTTATATACATCCAAAACAAGTCGCTAAGCCTTGCTTGAAGAAATAAAACTTTTTCCATGGCACAATCAAGCCACAGATAAATAAATCCCTGGACAGGAGTTCGTGTAAATCCCTTCAGAATCAATCCAATCACAACTCTCTTTTTAATTCGAACTCTTTTCAAAAGATTTACAAACTTGCCTGGGGGTTGAATTAAATTTTCCAACGAGGAATTCGATTTCATTTCCAATCAATTTATCGCGCAAACGATCTAAAAATAAGCGGGAAAAATCTCGACCAATCAGATTTTGTTGTCGCGTTCTTTTTCGCCTGCAAACATAAAAATTAAGAATGTGCCTTTTTCGCGAAGCTCCGCGGAACCAATTGTAAATTGTATAGATCTGGGTATAATTTAGAAAAGATAAGAATGTTTCAAAGGAATAAAAATAAGTTTTGAAAGAACTTTTGTTAAGTCACTGTTTGCCTGGCAAATGACTTTGAAGGTAAAACTTATTGACTTCTCACTTGTTGGAACTTCATTAAAAGTTAAATCTGAGTTTTCCTTTTTTATTTGAAATCGAAATAAAATTTATGATATAAAGTATTCTCACATTTGAGCTTATTTACAAAAGTTTTGTATACATTATTTAAACATTATTTCTACATGCAGCATAAGAAGGTCAAACTTGTTTGAATTTAAAGTAATTTATTTATTTATATTTTAATTTATAGAAATAGTTGTGAAATATTTACTTCATTACATTTTCTTATTTTTTAAAACAGCTGCTTAGGATTCATTTACATCCTAAAACAACATGTACGGCTTAAAATTAATTAAATGTACTACTAATTCTCAATGAATTTCTATTTACTTTGAATTATTTAAAATTAATTTATAATTAATCTTTTGAAAAAATGGGCCGTAAAATACATAAATCAAAAAGGAAATTGTTATACGAGTAAACATTATAAATTTAAATAAATTCGGAGGATCAAATATTTACTTACATTTCTGTACGAATATGTATTTTATTTAATATTGAAATTTCAAGTATTTGTTCCTTAGTTAGATAATAAGAAATCTCAGAAATAAATGAAAAAAGTATAATAAAATTTCTAAATTTAATCTTTTTATTCAAATACCATATGCACTAGATAAAAATTTGGTTTGTGCAATGTTCCACACAAAAAGAATGCAATACATTAAGCTTATTTTTTTTTTATCAATGTTATTATTTTTTTTACACAATTTCTTTAGAAAAAAAAACACCAGACTACTGTATGATTTTAAAATATTACTAGCATGATTTTAAAACTATTTTATCCTTGTTTTTTTAATGTTATTATTTTCATATGGTTTTGAAATACTTTTATAGTCATTATTTTTTGTAATAATATTGTCACAATCATAACTTTACAATTGTTATTCCACAATTAGTATTTAAAATAAGTCTGAGTATAATTTTAAATATCAAACATTGTATATAAAAAAAAAGTAAATGTTTATAACATTTTTTATTCTCTTTATTCATTTATTATTTAACATCACTCTAATTATCGATTTATAATCCTTTTGAAAGCAAAATTTCATTATATTTGAAATGTTGAATATTTTATGAAAACGAATCCTTTAAATATTCAAGAATTCGTAGAAGTAATCATTTTGTAGATTTTTTATTTATATAAAAAGAGTTGCAATATTTGACTCCAAAAATTTTACATTAACTTCTGATAAAAAAAAATGTCACAAATTAATTATTTAATAAGTACTATTTCCCTATTTGTATCGTTCATGAAATGTGCATTCTATGTTAAATAATAAAATAAAATCTTCACTATCGATTTATTACAGAATGAAGTATAAATTAAAAAAAAGAAAGTTGTCTACACTCAAAATCGATTAATAAAAAAGAAATATTTAGCATTTTTCTCCAATAATGTTTGTTTTACAAAAATAAAGAGTTTGTTACTATAGGATAGGTAAATGCATTGGAAAATATGCGACCATACTCAGTTTTAGAGACTTACTTAAATGCTTTTATAAAGAACAAAGGGGCAGAAATACTTCCCATTCTTAATTCCAGGGACTTTGCTACCTACATCAGAACATAATTTAGATGTATCATCCAACTCGTAGGACCCTATACCTACTTAGGTAGTCTTTCTTAAAAGATATTGACTTCTTTATGGTTTATATTTCTTTCGAACTTAAAGTCTTTGAAAAGAATCTCGCTACAACAAGCTGTTTGTCAGCCTTTCACGTAATATTTACTACATCTTTCTCTGTTGTTTTCTTACAGCATTTCTACAATGATAACTACTCAAACGATGCTTCTACATATAATGATTCATTCTATATAAAATTTTGATTTTCTGTGGGAATCATATGATACTAAATTTTTTCAGTAATCTACAAGATTTTGTGTTTTTTGTTATTACTGGTTTGATTGATATGATCATAGCAATTGTTTCATCCTTGGCTTTTTTAATATTATTTTTATATGGTTTTGAAATACTTTTACAGTCATTACTCTTTGTAATAATATTGTGACAATCATAGCTTTACAACTGTTACTCCATTATTAATATTTCAAATAAATCTGAATATTATTTTAAATATTAAACATTGTATATAAAAATATTATCTTTTCTTTATTCAATGATTATTTAACATAACTATATTTATCGATTTATAATCCTTTTGAAAGTAAATTTTGATTATTTTTGAAATATTGAATATTTTGTGAAAACGAAATCTTTAAATATTCAAGAACTCGTATAAGTAACAGTTTTGCGGTTTAATATTTTATTTTTATTTATATACAAAATGTGAAATATTTGTCTGCAAAAATTTTACATTAACCTTTGATAAAAAAAAAAGTATCATGAATTAATTATTCAGTAAAAACTACTTTCATATTTTTATCGTCCATGAAATGTGCATTACGCCTTAAATAATAAAATAAAGGCGTCACTATCGATTTATTATAGAATGAAGTATAAATTTTTTAAAAAAAGAAAGTTTTAATCGATGAATAAAAAATAAATATTTAATATTATTCTCCAATAATGATTTTGTTTTACAAAAATAAACAGTTTACAGTTTATTTCTAAAGAAAAGGCTAATGCATTGGAAATATTTAGACCATATTCAATTTTAAAGACTTATTTAAATGCTTTTATGAAGAACAAAAGACCGAAATATTTTCCCTTCTTAAGTCCAGGAACTTTGCTACCTATATCAGAACATAATCTGGAAATATCATCCCACTCGTATGATCCTATACCTACTTAGGTAGTCTTTCTTAAAAAGATATTGACTTCTTTATGGTTTATATTTCTTTCGAACTTAAAGCAGTTGAAAAGAATCTCGCCACACCAAGTTGTTTGTCAGCCTTTCACGTAATATTCACTGCTTTTCTCTATTGTGTTTATTCTACAAAATTTCTACAATGATAACTATTCACAAGATACTTCTATAATGATTCATTCTACACGAAATTTTGATTTTCTGTGGGAATCATAATATTCAATAGTTAATGTAAAATTTAGTATCATTATTTTGGATCATAATTCTGTGGGAATTATGACACTAAATTATTTCAATATATCTACAAACTTTTCTTGTGTTCTTTGATATTTTTGGTATGATTGGTATGATTTTAAAAATTGTTTTAACTTCGGTTTATTATTGCTATTATTATATAGTTTTGAAATACTTTTTACAATCATTACTCTTTGCAATAATACTTTTACAATTATAACTTTGCAACTGTTACTCCATTATTAATATTTCAAATAAATCTGATTATAATTTTAAATATCAAACGTTTTATATAAGAATATTTAATTTTTTGTAACATTTTATTTTCTTTGTTCGTTTATTATTTAACATCAATCTATTTATCGATTTATAATTCTTTTGAAAGCAAAATTTCATTATTTTTGAAATGTTGAATATTTTATGAAAATGAATTCTTTAAATATTCAAGAATTCCTAGAAATAATCATTTTGTCGATTTATATTTTTATTTATATAAAAACTTGGCAATATTTGTTTCCAAAATTTTATATTAACATATGATAAAAAAAATATCATAAATTAATAATTCAATAAATATTTTCGTATTTTTATCATTTATAAAATGTTGTGCAATGCATATTAAATAATAAAATAAAACCTTTACTATCACTTTGTTACAGAATGAAATATAAATTTTTAAAAAAAAAGTTGTCTTCCCTCAAAATCGATGAATAAAAAAGAAATATTTAGCATTTTCCCCCAATAATGATTTTGTTTTACAAAAATAAAGAGTTTACAGTTTATTTCTAAAGAAAAGGTTAATGCATTGGAAATATTTCGACATACTCAATTTTAAAGACTTACTTAAATGCTTTCATAAAGAACAAATGGCAGAAATATTTTCCCATCTTAATTCCAGTTCTTTGCTACCTATATCAAAACATAAGCTGGAAATATCATCCAACTCATATGATCCTATACCTACTTAAATAGTCTTTTTTAAACTATATCGACTTCTTTATGGTTTATATTTCTTTCGAACTTAAAGCCGTTGAAAAGAATCTCGCTACACCAAGCTGTTTGTCAGCCCTTCACGTAATATTTACTGCTTCTCTCTATTGTGCCTGAGAGTTGGATGTAATAAAAAATAAGGTTCTATTTGGAATTCTCTTGAGGCTTTTGAATAGAATCAGCATTTTTGGATTTGAAATAAATACTATTCTAGTGTTTGCAGAAGTGAAGGTAAAAAAGGGCTGCGTTAACATTTTGTGCAAGGTATTGGAAAGCGTAGGTAGGAATATTGATAATAGTATTTGTATTTGCATTGAGTTGCGAGGGGAAATGGTTAAACAAGATAAATCGAATTTTATTTTAAGAATATTTATGAAAGTAAATACAGACGATAGTTTGACAAACATACGGGTTGATAGAAGAGATACAGAAGTGAAAATTAATTTTTAACTGCTTGAATATGTGGCATAAAAACGTTAAAACTCGTGATGAATAAATTTGTTTTTTTTTAAATTATTTAATCAATGTATTCTTTTAAAATAAAAAAAATAACTAATAATACTTTATTATAATAATGGGTAGGGATTATTTAAGGAGTTACGCATTCAAATACGATCAAAAATGGTATAAATATTTTTTTGTGATGCATTAATTTTTACCCATAAATGATGGGTGCTGTTTTCGAGTGATGTGTTTTTCGTTTCCTTGAGCAATTTTTTTGTCCTTGATCACTTTCAACGTTTGTTATTTTTTAAATTTCTAATAGACTACAATTCTTATTCAAAAAATTTATTATTTTTGTAATTGAATTTACTGTTTTATTAATTATTTTTTATTAATTAATATTTACATTTATTTTGTATATAAATATAAATTGTAAATTTATATTTATCTTCAATTTTGTATACAATAATTTTTCAATATTAATAATAGTTAAATTGCATTTCCCTTTTTATAAATTTCACAAAGTTAGTAGTTAAAACTAAAACAATTACTTCCTTATTTTTTCTCTCCTTATGCTAAAACTATTTTTATAGTTTTAATAATGTAAAATTTTATCATAATAACAAAGATACTTTTTCTGCCTATGTTTGTTATGACTCACGTAAAAATTTTAATTTCTAATAAGTAAAAATAAAACAAAAAGAATCAAAATTATTTCAATTAATTTTATACATAATGTGAAATTGATCAACCCAGATTCATATATCTTTCAGAATTGTAATTAAGGAGCTCACAATATTATAGAAATAGTTTTTTATAGAACTTCATTTTAATCCAGAATGGGAATTTATTTAAGAGTACTAAGAACAAATTTTCAATTATAAGTAGTCTTTTCTTTAATTTATAAATTTCATATAAGAATAAAGGGTGCTCTGCTGTTCATAATTATTAAAAAGTTTTCAGGATGATTATTTAAAAGATCCAGAACAAATAACATTAAAATTTCTTGCAACTTAAAAATCAACATTACCAAAAAAAATAAAACAAAAAATCAACATTGCAACAAAAAATCAACATTGCAACAAAAAAACAACATTGCAACAAAAAATCAACATTGCAACAAAAAATCAATATTGCAACAAAAAAATACAACAAAAAATCAGCATTGCAACAACAAAAATACATAAAAAAAATCAGCATTGTAACAACAAAAATACATAAAAAAATCAACATTGCAACAACAAAAATGTAATAAAAAATCACCATTACAACAACAAAAATTTAATAAAAAAGCACCATTACAACAAAAAAAAATTACAATAAAAAATCAACATTTCAAAACAAATTAAATATTTCAACAAAAATTCAACATTATGCACGTTAAAAAAACTCTCACATATTAACAAATTATTCCTAAATAAATCATCTGTCTTCTTGTTTTCTTTTAAATTGACAATTCTATTGTATGTAATCATTTTTGTCACCTATGCCCTTCAATAACATAATCCTTTTCTTGAATATATAACTTTTGCGAGGAAAAGGTAATTTACTTTTGTCATTACTCATTTTACGTCTTGAATTATGCAAAATCCCTATAATAAATGTTATCCATTTATTGATAGGAGTGCAAGAAAGTTGGAATAATCAATATATATTACACTGTGAGAAAGTAACAAATTTCTAAATTAATGGCTGCGCAATTACTTTCCGGTAAAGAACATTTCTCATATTTGCTGGCAGGATTATGCAGTTTTAACATCCGTTTTGTTTAGGTTTTTTTTTTATTTAATTACCTTATTTATCAAGGATTTATCTAAGTGACCTATATGTTCCTAAATTTCTTAATGAGGAGAATTTCAATTTTCATTTTGGTATTTTTAATAATTTGTGATGTTAACTGTAGAAGTCATTTTCATTAGTATCAGTACCCACAATAATATTTTCAGTTGTTCTGAGAATATAAAGTTCTTATTTATATGTATTATTGATTTAATAAAGCTTATATTTAAAAGTATTAAATTTCTAGTTATAAATATCGAATAAAATTAAATTTTAATGCAAAATATTTTTCAAATCTGAACAGATAATTATCTCTTGCGTTGATTTTTTTTTATTCTGAGTTTAGATATTATTTTACGCTATAAGCTAATTTAGTGCTTTTGTGACAATTATAAAGGAACTTAAAGAAGTTATTTACAAATTATAATTTACTATGCAAATTAACCAAATTTTTCTGAAAAGTTTTTCTCAGTACTTGTGTTAGTAAATAATATGTTGTCTTATTTACTTAAATATTTACAATTTATTTATTATTAAATGTTTTTACCTTACCAAGCATGAAACAAGGAGAATAAGGATCATTATTCTCTTATTTCCTTACATTATTATGATTATTAAAATATCCTATTGTTACATTAATTTCTTATTACATTAATCTCATTATACGTTACTCTCTTATTTTCATATGAATATGATACTCTGAAATGAATGTTTCAAATGGGAATTCAAATACGGATTTCTTTCAAATAGAGATTCAAAAACATTGCAATCAATAGTTAAATTTGGAATCATGAAGGAATTAATTGATTTTCTCAAAAGTGATCGTTATTGATTAAAATACACTGTACAACATAGAAATTGCATCCTGCCTAGAAAAGGCATTCGATCGTATAAATATGCAAATTTTAAGGATCATGAATTGATCAAATTATACAGATGACCTGAAATGCAAATTACATAATACAGTTCTTGTCCTTCTATTCCGCGGAATAGAAGGACAAGAATGAATGAACAGTCTCTAGATTCTGTCGTCTGCAGAATCCAGAATTTCAAGAAGTTGTATGTTTCTGAAGACACGTGGATTAAAAGATGCATGGAAGACAACAACGAAGGCAGTTCCGAAAATTGGATAATTTTACAAGGAGCCAAATTGTAATCTTAAGAACGGCTGGTTGATTTTACCATCGTAACGCCGCTGAAACGCAGGTAGATTTTTCAACCGTGCATAGAATTAATTGGGATAGGATGAATAAAATGTTAATTGTCGCGAAAGACCAGGTCCACCTAGACGTACAACAGTATGCACGGATAGACGCATCCACAGGGAAACGATGGTGGCAAAACAATCAACTACGGTCGATATTTTGCAAAATATGCAGATAATTTGGGATGCTCCAAACTCTGATATAACAGTTTGGTGACAATTGGCTGAAAACGTCTTCCACATAAGCCACCCTTTGCGAAGACTGTCATTGGTGGTAACCAACAGAAATGAAAGATGATGATGGCGACGGGAACGAGCCAATTGGACGACTGAATGGCACAATGTGGTGTTCAGCGATGAGTCGCGAATCTGTTTGTTTGATGATAGTCGCGGAATGAGAGTCTGGAGATGTTGGGAAGATAGAGCCAATCTGACCACAATTATTGAACGTCATACCACTCATAAACGTGGCATAATGGTTTATGGTGTAATCAGACACGATAACAGGACACCCCTGGTACGCATCAGAGGCACGTTGACGGCACGACGATACGTTGATAAGATGCTGCAGCAAGTTATGCTAACATACATTCCGCTACTGATGGTATTTTCCAGCAGAACAACTTGTGACCCCATATGGCATTCATCAGTAGACAATTCTGAGCAAGTCCAGTTACGTCCTTGGCATAAATTTTCTCCCGTTCTCCCACCGATCAAAAATATCTGAAACGCGATTGGCTCTTATTTGTCTGCTCTGACAGAACCTCAATAAAAGGCCTAACTATGGAGAATAGTTGAGAGCATATCAGCTTCTATCCCTCAGGAAACTATCAGCACTCTAATTGAGTCTGTACCTCGCAGAATTGCTGCTTGCATCGGGGTGATATGTGCTCCTACTCTCTACTGAATATTTCATGAGTGAACAAAATTATCTTCTAAATAACATCACTTATTTATATATGCATTTCTGTCCTTATATCAATTTTCATCATATACATACTCTTTTGTGGTGTTACATTTTCTATGTCGGCCAGTGTATAAAAGAATTGAGAGGAAAAGCTAATAGCATTTTTAATAACTTAAAAAATAGGATTGATCATAGATTATTAATATTTATGTGGGTTTTTTTAGATTTTTTTTCGCCACATTTTGTAGAAATTGAATCTGTTCTGAACGTTTGTTGCATCACATTTATTAAACGTGATAAATTGCAATGAAAATTCCCAAAACTTATTTATTAATACATTTTAATTTAAATTAAATATAAAACGTAATAAGATAAATTATAGCAATTAAGAAAGGAGAGTAGTTTTTATTCATCAAAGTCCTCGTGTTTACCATCTTAAAATATCCTATTATCAATAATAATAAATATGAAGATATAAATATTTCAGAACGGATTTTCAGCAATAATTTCCTGCCTTTCAATTTCGTATGGGTGAAAATATGAAAAATCTCTCTGCGAGTTGGAATTTATGTGATATACACAATCAAAATCAAAACTGAGGATACATTTTTTAGGCAACGAATAACAACTGTTGAAATCAAAAGACTAAAAGTAAGAATCTTGTCGTTAAAAGAATTATCTACCTTCTAAGTATCAGTAAATTTATAAGGCCGCGAGTTGGATAAAACAAATATTTGCCATGTAATTTTCGAAAAGTAAATTTGACATTGAATTTCTTGTTTAAAATATTTTATTACATTTATGTCATTTTTTTTCATTCTGTTTAGCATGGTTCACTTAAATTAATAAATTACATGAACTCATTCTTTGTTTGTATATAATTAGGTTGATAGTGTGGATTCTTTCCACATTTTTATTTTCATATAAAGCACAAAATTGAGTCTGTGATTCTTAGAAAACCTTCAAAAAGCAATCTTAACTTTATCAATAATTTTTATCTATATGCTAGCAGATATGTATATATATGCTACATTAAATAAAAAATTTTTAGTTTTAGTAAATTTTATTTGGAAAAAATATCCGTAAAAAAGAAAGAAAAATAGTACTGTTAATTGTAAAGGTAAAATTATTCTGAATAACTATTTATAGACAAAAGTATTTAAAAATTAATAAACAATCCTAAATAATAGAATATTTGAAACAAAAAGTGTTAAAAAAATTCCATGAAATTTAAAATTTTACAATTTTTATTTCAGGAAAATTTCTAGAGACAAATAAAAAAATATAGAGGAAGTAATCACGCTATTAGATAATGCCAGACACGAAATAAGTTTTGTGTTTAATAGAAAAGTAAATAAAATATTTTCGAGATTTTTGACTACACACCAGATAAAAGAATAGCGAATTTAATGAAAATCTTTGGGACAATAAATTGGATGATTAATGTTATAGTTTATGTATCATGTACACCCACCAACACGCATACACACACAATGAAACATGTACATGCGCCAACTGCCATTTATATACATTTAGATATGGCAGGCCCCATAGTTCATTCTGGATATGTGTAACGACGATGCTGTGTTTCTCTGCATTGTTTTCACAAATATTCCCCTTCAGATTTTGTTTACTGTTACACAATCTCTTTATTTACAAATTTATGTACAATCAAGGATATATGAAACACATTAATTGTTGATTACAGTATTTAATCAATGCAATTAATAGTCTCGATACTTCTAAGCTCATCTATGCATCAATTGACTTTCTCATTTCCTTCAGATACTTAGCGATAGCTGGACCTCTGCCTGAGTTGAAATATGCCTGAATTCCTTTATATCTCTCCACTGTCGTGTCCTTGTCTTTTATTTTAATTATGTTTTCCCCTGTGGAAAAGAGGGGAATGACCTCTTTCCCCTCCCTTTCAGAAATGACCTATTGTGACCTACCTTACACATAATATGATAGATTTTACTAAAAATATGAAATAGATATGGGGATATGATATGGGGGGGCGAAATATGACGTATTGATGGCAAATAACTTCAGCCAAGACTCAAACCGTTTTAAAAAGTTATTTCCTCAAACTAACCTATAAACAGTTTTGCTCCAATCTTGCATTTAATATTTATCATACCTTACTGAACATCATTCTGGGACGTGAATGATAAGAAAACCCCTTCAGTCGATAATAAAGCACAAGAGTGTCTGGCTCTTGTAAGAATCGGAAAATTGGGTAAAGGTTCGATTTCAAGTTGGTAAAAATCATTAGAATGGCGCCCTGTCTCTTTTGAGCTTTGGTCTGGGAACATTTCCCAATACTGACACTCTTTTGGCGAAAAATGAAATTGCTTGAACTGAAAAAAATGTAAATATGTTGCTATAAGAAATTTACTATATACCAAATTTAGGTAATACAAGATTTGCAATTGTGGGTAATACAAGATTTTATAAAATATAAAGAAGTATGAAAAAGAAATTGTTCATTAATTTTAAATAAAAATTTAAAAAATTAATTGTTTTAAAATAAAACTCTGAATAAATTTCCCTATCCTCACGTCATCATATTTGGTTAAACAGCCCATGGTGGGCCAAGGCCTTCTGCTATATTTCGGACCAAGGCCTTCTGCTATATTTCGAACCAAGGCCTTCTGCTATATTTCGAACCAAGGCCTTCTGCTATATTTCGAACCAAGGCCTTCTTCTATATTTCGAACCAAGGCCTTCTTCTATATTTCGAACCAAGGCCTTCTGCTATATTTCGAACCAAGGCCCTGCTATATTTCGAACCAAGGCCTTCTCGAACCAAGGCCTTCTATATTTCGAACCAAGGCCTTCTGCTATATTTCGAACCAAGACCTTCTACTATATTTCGAGCCAAGGCCTTCCGCCATATTTCGAACCAAGGCCTTCTGCCATATTTTTACTGAGTATGTTTGATAGCCCTACGCCCAACCCCCTGGTAGGTCACTCTATGGTCATATTAGAACGGGATCTACAGTTTAAAATAGACACAAACACCTGCACTCTATAATAGCATCTACAGCATATGTACTACTTGCATACCATCTACACTATCTAAAATGAATATCTACACAGCCACTGCAAGCATCCATTGCCCCTTTGGGACTCAAGTCTGAAACCTGTGCTACGAGCTACGGCACTAGTCACTAGGCCATCAGACCCTGTCATCAAGTACAAACTTGAAAAAATTTTAAATCTCTAAAATATTCAATTGAAGACACAGAAACAATTATAGTATTTCGGCAATTATTGTTTTTGAAGAAATGTCAAATTTTATCTTAAATGTCTCTTTAAATGCAAATAATTTTTGTACTTAATAGTAAAGTATTAAAAAATAACAATAATCATATCATAGAAAAAAAATTTTAGCATTTTGTGTGTATAAAAAAAATTGCTTACAAATTGTTATAAAAAGAAACATTTTGGAAACTTAAATTGAAAAGAGATATTAATTTGTTGAGAATTCTTTTATTTAAAACTTTGATTAAAAATTAATTACATTTTCTCATTAAATACTTTTGAATTAATTAAATTTTCATGTATTTCTAAAAAAAAATTATTTATACTAAAACATAGTTCTTCAAGCTTTAATAGAAAAAAAAAGTATGTTTTCCGAAAATAAGAATGTCTCCTATCGTTAATAGAAAAGAATAAGTACGAAATAAAGTAATAACTAAATCAAATAAAATAATTTAACAATACTAATACTGAAACTCGGCAATTGTGTTTTAAAATAATCATGTTTTCCCCTTTTTTATATTAGAAAAAATTGATTTTTTTGTAGAAAGTTATTTTATAACTTTTAGAAATAAGAGAAATTATTTTTAGCTGAACAGCAAAATAATTTTTAGAAATAGGTTCTTTCTTTAATGTTTACTGAATAAATAAAGTCATTTTCAAAATATTATTATTAAAAATTGGAAATAATTTTAATATTTTCACAAGTAAATCTGCAAGCATTTTGCATTGTTCTTCAAAAACGTATTATCTAAATTTAATGTAGTAAATGTTTCTCAGTATAAAAATAAATCTTCCTTAATTTTGTTGTATACAATTTTCAACGTTAATTTTTTTTAACAAACTAATGTAATCTTTGTGTTTATGGTACAGATATATACAGATGTAGACATACAGGTGAGAAATTTTCTATAATAATAGAATAATATTTTTCTAATAGTAATAATTTATTTTTGAAATGATATCAGAAAGAAAACGTTTTTATTTGTTTACAAACAACTCATTTGCGTATATTAACATTAAATAAAAATAATTTAAGTGTAATAAATAATCCTCAAATCAAAAATCTACAAGTTTAGATATACCTTATTGCCTCGTCCTTATATTCAGTTACTTCCTCATTTTCCAGCATCAATTGACGTGGATTCGATTTCCACAAAATTGATGATATCAGAAAGAAAAAGGTTTGTTTTGTGTACAAACAACTTATTTTTATTAAATTATTGGAGTAGATTATAATAGCAAAGTGTGTTATTTTGATAATAATCCTCAAATCAAAAAACAACAATCTACAAAAATCAGATATTGTACCTTATATTCAGTGGCTTCTTCGTTTTCCGCCATCATTTGACGTGACTTGCTCTGAAATATTTTCCTGTTAGACAAATATTATAATCTTCATTCCTTGACTGAACTTCTAGGCTGCTGAATTTAAAAACAAAGTCTAATAATGTTTGTCTGGTGGTATTAAAAGTATTTATACGTAAGCAGTGAATTTGCCAACAAATGATTAAGTTATAATGCAGATATGGAACCATGAATATCAATCTTCCTCCAATTTAAAATCATTCAATCTCTCTTATTTATTGTATATCTTCTTCCAGTCATTGTTCAGAATGTTCTTCTAACGTTAGTACAATTATATATATTTTATTTTCCAATTATAATCACATAACTCGTTTCGTTTTGTTTCCGCCTTACATTAACTTAAAATACCACTGCACTCATAGAAATCTTAACAATCAACAGTACTATAGTGCACGTTATTCCCATCTTAACTAACAGACAGAGAGATTATTCCACCAGCAAACGAGGGCGCATTTAATTATTCAGAATTATCGCGAATGTGTTGCGTCCTCTTCCAGCTCAAATTCCAGGACGAATAACTCTCGTCCTAATACACCGGGGACAGCTCTGTTCGAACCATTTGCAGTTTTCCAACTACTTAATTATGATTACTTCGTGAATTAAAGTCGTCGTCTTCCTCCTCGGTCCTCGAACTCTTCCTGCTGATATTAAAATTTATATGAATTACACTTACCTGCAAATTGGATTATTAAAAATAAAAAGCTCCGGGCTGGGAAGAATTTATATCGCTGTTTTTCTTATTATTTGGATGTTATAAGCGGAATTTGTAGAAATTAAGATTGATCGTATTAGAGATTCGTAGAGGAATTTAATTAATGAGTTTGGCTGTTACAAGTTTCTTTATAATAATATTATGTAAAAATAAAGTATGTAAAACGATAAATGATTTTTTTTTTTCAATTACGTATGCTAAGTGTATGTATTTAAACTGTTAAACTTAATCCTCTAAAATTCTTTATACGAGTATATAAAGCAAGAGTGGTCTATATCTGTATTTCATAAATGTAAAAAGTATAACACCTTATAAGAAAATTTTTGAGAATTCATTAAATTATTTAAGTGCATTATAACATTAAAGTGTATTACTTAGATGAATAATCCTCAAGTCAAGAAACAGCAATCTATTAAAGTCGGATATTGCACCTTATAGCCTCAACCTTATATTCAGTGGCTTATTTATTTTCCTCCATCAAGACGACGCCTGCTCCTAAAAGTTTTCTTGTTAGGGAAAATATAATCTTCATTCCTGGAGATTATATTGGATTGATTTCAACTGAACTTCTAGACGACTGAATTCTAAGGACAAAGTCTAAGAATGCTTGTGTGGTGGTATCAAAAGTATTTATACGTAACCAGGAATTTGCCAAGAAATGATCAAGGTAACAGATATGGAACCATTGACAAAATTTTGTTTATGGATATATATATTGAAGATAACTACGAATATCAATCTTCCTCCAATTTAAAATCATTCAATTCCTCCCCATTCATTGCATATCTTCTTCTAGTCATTGTTTAGAATATTCTTCTAATGTTAGTACGATTATATATATTTTACTTTCCTATTATTATATGTCCTGGTACTTCACCATTATTATGACCATTTAATCTTTTAATCATTAAGTTATATCATAATTTACATAACTCGTTTCGTTTTCACCTTACATTAACTTAAAATACCACTACACTCATAGAAATCTTAACAATCAACCATATTATAGTGCACATTATTTCCATCTTAACTAACAGACAGCGTGATTATTCCATCAGCAAACGAGGGTGCATTTAATTATTCGGAATGATCGCGAATGTGTTGTCCTCTTCCAGATCAAATTCCAGGGCGAATAACTCTCGTCCTAATACACCAGGGATAGCTCTGTTCGAACCATTTGCAGTTTTCCAACTACTTAATTATGATTACTTCGTGAATTAAAGTCGTCGTCTTCCTCCTCGGTCCACGAACTCTTCCCGCTGATATTAAAATTTATACGAATCGCACTTACCTGCAAATTGGATTATTAAAAATTAAAAGCTCCAGGCTGGGAAGAATTTATATTGCTGTTTTTCTTATTATTTTGATGTTAAATACGGAAATGGTAGATATGAAGATTGATCGTGTTAGAGATTCGCAGAGGAATTTAATTAATGAGTTTGGCTATTAGAACTTTCTTTATATTAATATTATTTCAAAATAAAGTATGCAAAACGATAATTGATATTTTTAGTTGTATGTATTTAATCTTGTCTTTCTTTTAAACTTCTAAGTCCTCTAAAAATCTATACATAAAAAGCAAGAGTTATGTACATCTGTACTTCATAAATGTAAAAGCTATAACACCTTATGTTCAAAAAAAAAGTTTACCGTGAATATATCAAATTATTTAAGTACATTATAATATTAATGTGTATTACTTTGATGAATAATCTTTAAATCAAGAAATAACAATCTACAAAAAACGGATATTGTACCTTATAGCCTCGACCTTATATTCAGTGGCTTCCTCTTTTTCCACCCACAATTGACGTGGATTCTATTTCCACCATTAATGATATCAGAAAGAAACACTTAGACTTTTGTATAAACAAGTTAATTTTATTAAATTATTTTAGTACATTATAACATTAAAGTGTGTTACTTTGCTGAATAATCCCCAAATCAAGAAACAACAATCTACAAAAATCACATATTATACCTTATAACCTCGCCTTATACTCAGCGACTTCCTCGTTTTCTACCATCAATTGAAGTATCTGACTCTCAAATGTTTTTCTGATAGGGAATTATTAGAATCTTTACTCTTGGACTGACTTCTAAGCACTAAGTCTAAGAATGCTTGTCTGGTGGTATCAAAAGTATTTATAAGTAGACAGTAAATTTGCTAAAAAATGATCAAAGTATATGCGAATATGAAATCATTGACAAAATTTTGTTTATAAATATATATATTGAAAACAGTTTCTAATATCTTCCTCCAATTTAAAATCATTCTATCTCTCGCGATTCATTGTATATATTATAATGATAATTTCTTCTTGATGAGAATATACTTCTAAAATTAGTACAATTATATATATTTTACTTCTCAATTATTATATGTCTTGGTACTTCACCATTATTATAATCATTTAATCTTTTAGTCATGAAATTATATCAATTCAAATAACTCTAATGCTTTTCATTTTGCTTCCGCCTTACATTAACTTAAAATACCACTGCACTCATAGAAATCTTAACAATCAACCGTACGATATAGTGCACGTTATTCCCATCTTAACTAACAGACAGCGTGATTATTCCACCAGCAAACGAGGGCGCATTTAATTATTCGGAATTATCGCGAATGTGTTGTGTCTTCTTCCAGCTCAAATTCCAGGACGAATAACTCTCGTCCTAATACACCGGGGATAGCTCTGTTCGAACCATTTGCAGTTTTCCAACTGCTTAATTATGATTACTTCGTGAATTAAAGTCGTCGTCTTCCTCCTCAGTCTCCGAACTTTTCCCGCTGATATTAAAATTTATACAAATTGCACTTACCTGCAAATTGGATTATTAAAAATAAAAAGCTCCAGGCTGGGAAGAATTTATATTGCAGTTTTTCTTATTATTTCGATGTAAAATACGAAATTGGTAGAAATGAAGATAGATCGTCTAGAGGAATTTACTTAATGAATTTGGTTATTAATAGTTTCTTTATAATAATATTATGTAAAACTAAAGTATACAGAAAGATAAATGATTTTTTTTTCAATTGCGTGCGCTAGCGTGTGTATTTAATTCTCAATTCCTCTTAAACTTAATCCTCTAAAATTCTTTATATATAAAGCAAGAATTGTGTCTATCTGTATTTCTTAAATGTAAAAACTGTAACACTTTATGTTCGAAATAAATTCCTGAAAATTTATTAAATTATTTAAGTACATTATAACATTAAAGTGTATTACTTTTACGATTAAATCTCAAATCAAGAAACAACAATCTATATAAATCAGATATTGTATCTTATAGCCCTAGTCTTATATTCAGTGGCTTCTTCGTTTTCTATCATCAATTGACATGGATTAGATTTCCATCATTAATGATATCAGAAAGAAACCGCTTTGTTTTGTGTACAAACAACTTATTTTTATTCAATTATTTGAGTGCTTTCACATTAAAATGTATTACTTTTATAAATAATCCTCAAATACAAAACAAGATAGTGTACATTATAGAAAATATCAATAGATGTGGTGTGCTCCCAAATGTCTCCTTTTAAGTAAATATTATAATCTCATTACTGGACGGACTTCTACTGAACTTCTAAACAGCTGAATTCTGAACACAAAGTCTAATAATGCTTGTCTGGTGATATCAAAAGTATTTATACGAGAAGAGTGAATTTGCCAAAAAAAGATGAAGGTATATGCGAGTATGGAACCATTGATAAAAACCTTGGTTAAAAATATATATAATGAAAATACTTCGAATATCAATCTTCCTCCAATTTAAAATCATTCTGTCTCTGGCAATTCATTGCAGATCTTCTTCTAGTCATTGTTAAGAATGTTCTTCTAAAGTTGGTACAATTATATATATTTTACTTCCCAATTATTATACGTCTTGGTACTTTATCATTATTATAATCATTTAATCTTTTAATCATGAAGTTATGTCCTAATTCACATAACGCTAAGGCTATTCGTTTTGTTTCCATCTTACATTAACTTAAAATGTCACTGCACTCATTGAAATCTTAACAATCAGCCTTACAATAGTGCACGTTATTTCCATCTTAACTAACAGACAGACAGAGAGATTATTCCACAGGCTAACGAGGGCGCATTTAATTATTCGGAATTATCGCGAATGTGTTGTCCTCTTCCAGCTCAAATTCCAGGGCGAATAACTCTCGTCCTAATACACCAGGGATAGCTCTGTTCGAACCATTTGCAGTTTTCCGACTACTTAATTATGATTACTTCGTGAATTAAAGTCGTCGTCTTCCTCCTCGGTCCTCGAACCATTCCCGCTGATATTAAAATTTATATGAATTGCACTTACCTGCAAATTGGATTATTAAAAATAAAAAGCTCCGGGCTGGGAAGAATTTATATTGCTGTTTTTCTTATTATTTTGATGCTAAATACGGAATTGGTGGAAATGAAGATTGATCGTGTTAAAGATTCGCAGAGGAATGTAATTAATGAGTTTGGCTATTAAAATAATATTATGTAAAAATAAAATATGCAAAAAATAAGTTTTTTTTCAATGTCGCGGATTAAGTATGTGTTTATTTAATTCTCAATTTCTTTTAAACTTAATCCTTTAAATTTTTTATGTATAAAACAAGAATTGCTTATATCTGTATTTCATAAATATAAAAATTATAATATCTTATGTTCAAAAATTTTTCTGCGAATTTAATAAATTATTTAAGTATATTATAACATTAATGTGTATTTCTTTAATGAATAATCCTCAAATAAACAACAATAAAAAAAATCAGATACTGTATCTTATAGCCTCGGCCTTATATTCAGTGGCTTCCTCGTTTTCTACCATCAATTAACATGGCTTGCTCCCAAATGTTTCCAGCGGTCAGATAGCCAATTGGCTACCACTCTGTCCTGTTGCCACTAGCGCTTTGATGCCACAGGTTTCAGGTTTGAATCCTGGTGGAATAAATGAATGTTTATTAGTGGTTCGAAAACCCTTTTAAACTGTAGGTCCCGGTCTAATTAACCTAAATTGTGCACAAAATGACAGTAGAGCAACAATTGACGTGACCATCATTTTGACATTTAGAAAAAAAATCACAAAACCAAAATCTGTATTGGAGTTCTTGTTCTCTTTATTGACGCACCATCCTCTAGGGGGGACAAGGCAGTATGTCTAGTAGCAGATTTCGAAATATGAGATGTTTTTCTTTTTATGAGGTAGATTATTAGCCTTACAATAATCATATTAGACTGAAATTTAGGGTTTAAAGTGGATTCCGAACCACTACAAACATCCATGATACCGACGGGATTCAAGTCAGAAAACTCGTGGCACCGAGCGGAATTCTTGTTAGTTATTTTTTAATTATAAAAATGTTATTTTTTTATTGTTTACATTAACGTATGGTGCCAGTAAATTTTTGGTGGTTGCAAATATTTCATATACGAACAGGAAACTTCATTATATACTTTATACATTCTTATCAACATTGCGGTTCATCCTTTTACATAATGTTATTTTGATACTTTTCTCCTGGTGGCATTATCACTTGCATCTGTTGTGTTTATTTTAAAACATTATTAGATCTATTGACAATGATTAGAAGTCTATAGTTTTATATTTACTTAATGAACTCCATACAGTTTAATATTCTCATAGTATTTACTAACTTATTACATTGATGTATAGAGTTTATATCCAACAATTAAAAAATTTATCTTAAAAATATGAAGAAAAAATTGCGCAACAAAATCATCTATATAAATATAAAATCATGTTTTTATGTGTGGGCTCTGTATATTAAAATACTACCTGCAAATTTCGTAAAAAATTTCACAGTTTGCTCTTATAATTTCTAGGAGTGTTTTAGGAGTAGTTTGAATGAAGTACGATAAGTAGAGTTTTTTTTTTTTTGCACTGTTAATTTAAAATAGATTTTTTTGTATTTCGATAGCTGTTCTAAAAATCCTCTTGCCTTGAGACATTGAACACAAAATGTTAATGGGCAAGATACTATAAAATAGAAATAGAAACAAACAATAAATATTAACTAATACTATAATTCCATTATTATGGATTCCATTACTGTTATAAAATTGGATTCCCTTGTGCAACCAAATAATTTAACTAACTGAAAAATATCTAAAACAAAACAGCAATGAAGCATAGAAAAATGAATTATCACACATTATTCAAGTCATGTCACCTTAATTGAATAATTGAATTGAAATAGAACTTCAGTTATATTTATTAAATTCGTATATTTGCACAAATATAGTTGTGGTTAAGTATTCTCCAGTTAGTATTATTATAAATGTATATTAAAAACATTACTTTATAAATATGAAATTTCCTGAAGTCTTGCTAGAGGATATTAATTATTTAGCTTAATATTTTCAACACTATTTTCATTTTTAACAATTGAGTTTACTTCTATATTTTTGTAAAAAATTAGTCTTATATGAATTTTTATAGATGTAAAGTCAATTTGAGTTTTATACCGAGGTAAAAACTGCATCAATTCACATACTTTAATGTCATCTAAACTTCTCTTCTTCGTTTGTGCGACCTGGCTTTTGATACCACAGATTTCAGGTGTCTTTGATATCACAGGCTTTTGATGAGCTTCAGATTCGAATCCTGGCGGTGGTATGGATGTTTATTAGTGGTTTGGAATCTACGTTAAACTGTAGGTCCCGGTCTAATTAGCTTAAAGTGTGTACACAATTACCGTAGAGTGACAAATCAAACCAAATCTTCGTTTGTATTAAAAACCAATTTATATTTTTCAAATTCCTTAGAAATTTATTCAGAAATATTAGTCTTACTATCAAATTAATTACAAATCTTATCATATATCAGAATATTGACATTGTTATCATCATATATAATAATAACATACATTTTTTTTATTCCTAACCAGTACGATGATCATAAATATTAATCAATAATCCTTTTTGGTAAACTTGTTTCTGTGGTAAATTAATTAATATCTAAGCGCAAGAATAAAATGATCTCCTTTGTTAGCAAATCGTTATTAATAAAGCTAACAATGTATCGCATTTAAGCTATTGATAAAAAGTATAAATAAATCCCCTAACAATTTAAAAAGAAGAAACTCTTTGGGCCGATTAATTAGAAAATGTACATCTGAAGTTTTCTTTGGAAAAACTAAAACTCTCTGATATTTATATGTTATGAATTAATGAATTGTATTTATTTTTTATTGTCCACAAAGGAAACAAATCATTCATGTTAAAAGTTTCCATTCATAGATTCATTTATGGATTAACCAGACTTTATTATTTTTTAATTTTTGAACTTATTTATTCTGATGATAGAAATGATAACAATGATTTAAAGAAACCTTTTCTTTATAAAATATGTATTCAAATCTTTGCTTCAGTTAGTGCTTATAAAAATATTATGTGAGATTGCATAGTAAAAATTACAATCCGATTATTTTATTAAATAATTTTAGTGGGTTGTGATATTTCTGTAAAACTTTATGTGGTCTTAAAACATCTTATGTAATACTAAATTTCTTAATTTAGTTATGTAATCTTAAAATGTTATGTAACAGACAACTGCAGACAGTTGGAAAAATAACATAGCATTTTAAGGTGGCATATGGTACTAATAAAATACAGCACAAAGAAATAAAAAGCATGGAAATTTATGTAGCCTCGATATTAGATACTTAAACAATTCGAGATAGAATCTTTGAGTGTATACTATCTAAATTTATTTATGCTCAGTAAGAAATTTAATTTATTTATTGATGTCGTTATTAGTTTTGTGAAAGATTTATAAAGTGCCAAAAATAAATTATACTTATATTGAAAAAGCAAGTCATGTTTTTGGAAAAGAACATATTCGACTTTAAAATTGAATTTGTATTTATTTATGCAAGATATCTTGAATTTTTTGAAAGAATTTTGTTTTTTAAATAAAGTTAATTTCTAAATAACATTCTTGTAGAAACTTCGCCCTAAATAAAATTATAGTTTTTTTTTTTCAAAATATTAAAATAAACTTTGCGAAATCAAATTATAATTCTATACTTGGAACATCGTGGAAATATGCATTGAATTTTTATATATATGATATATAAATATGAAAAAAATAGTAATATAAATGATTAAAATTTCCTTTTTCACTTTTTTTTGCAAAAATATTGATAATTTACATAGAATTATAATAATTATTTAATCTAAAAATATAATTTAAAATTCTAACAAACATATTTTATATGAAAAATATTTAAATAGTTAAAGGAATAAATATTTTTGATGTAAGTGTGCAAATCTTTTATGGATATCATTTCATTCAATTTAATCATAGTTGTCTTATATTTTATTCATGTGAATAAAATATAAGGTATGAAAATTATTCTTTTTCTACTATATCGATAGCAAATAAACTGTACAAGTTGCAGTATACAGGATAATTATAAAACAATTTTCTGGATATATGAGCCACTAGCTACCATGCGGTTCATAGAAACGGAACAAAATTGTGTTATTATTTAAAATTAACAAATATTATTAATTATTAATTTAAATTAAGTTATTTTGAGTATGCGCGCAATAATCATATAAGAACAGTTAAAATCTAACAGTTAGGATTACAGTGAATAATTTAGAAAAGTTCAAATGGCAACATCTACTTTTTTTATTGGAATGTGATCAAAGCAGCGAAAAACTATAAAGAGATTTGGAACAATACCTGTAGCACCGAAGTAGCAAAATTCGCCAGCGTTAGATAGAATGGGCCTGACGGCCGGGGACTAGTATTCTGGGGCTCGATACGACAGGTTTCAGGATCACGCCTCGATGGTCCATGGTTGCTGGTAGTTGTTCAGAATCAACTTTAAACTGTAAGGTCCCGGTCTAATATGGCTGTTGTAGGGCTGACAACAGTACGCCGTAAAAAGAAAAATATCTCTCATTTCGTAATCTGCCAGTTGGCAGACGGCCTTGGATCACAATGAGGCTGTTGCGCCAATGATGATGATGATGAGATAGACAAGAAAAAAGTGAATACAACCAGTAAAGGTGCAGAAACAACAGAAAGCAAACATTTTAACGTGTTTCACAAATTTTCTATGTGACCACCTTCACATAAGATGACACTTTGCAGACAGATGGTGGATAGCATTGAAGCAATTGCCATGGAAAGAGGAATCTGCTGAGCCTGACGTCTGAGGGCATCTTTAAAACCAAATACAGTTTGCGGATTAGGTACATACACTTGGATTTTAGATTAGCATCTCTGTCACCAAACTGTTGTCAAGTAATGTTTTACACATATGGAGCGCCATCTTGCATCCACACGACGTTAGATAAATCATTTCGCTGTTACAGATCAGGAATGGCGTAATTAGTGAACATTTCTAGATAATGAGCACTCGTTATCGTACACGTTTGTAGCCCTTCGGCAAAAAGTTGGTAAAAGTATATTTCTTCAAAAATGTAGGGGCTGAATATGAATGTGCTTGTTATAAACCTCACACAGTCACTTTTTCTTCATGTAACGGAAGTGTAACCACACCATGGGGATTATCTTCAATGTGTTCAGTTCTTCGAATTAACGTTACTATTCAACGAGAAACTGGTTTCGTCCTTTCACAGAATGCTTAAAGGCTAATTGTTATCATCGTCACACCGGGTAAGGAATTCATTCATGAAATCTAGCCGTAGTTGGTTATCATCGTCATAAACTCAATGACTGCTGTGAAACATAAGATAATGTTTTGGAAAACTATGTTCACCTTTTCAGGGACGCAGATGACTGCTATTTCGTTTTATGTCTACATAAGGATCATCTCTACATGAGATGTTAACTATGTAGACATAAAATTATGTAGACGAATTTCTTGAAAATTATAATAATCGCTTGGCACCCTTAACTTCAGACTTAAACACTATAGTAATATGTCAGAGTCACTTTTAGGAAGGCAATTGCAACTCCATTGCCTGGAATCAGTGTTTTTGGCGGAGTAGAATCGACTTCCCTAGGTGCTCATAAACTACCAGATTTCCGCAATAAAGTCATGATGTAAGAATTCATAACTATAAGAGGGGAGCATTACCATTTTTGTGTTTTAATTGTTAATCTGTTTTAGAACTTCCAATGATGAGAAGTCTTGATAATGGTCCTGCATGTTTACAATAAATGTGGTGTGGTTATTTTTTGTATTATTATATGAATCTTTGTTCATAATTAATTCCATTAAAATATTTCCGTAGTTGTGGAGATATTCAAATCAGGATAATTTTTTTCTAAGTTTTAGTCCAAAAAATGAATTCTAAGTACTCAGTACAACACGATTCCCAAAACGAGCCTGAGGTGTTTTAGAGAATAGGGCAAAGTGTTTCCAGCAGAAAAATAAATTACAAAATTTACAAAAATTGCATGAAATAAATTTTGGATGTCAGCTATTCTAAGTTATCATGAATTTCAGAACTATTAATATTTATTCTCTGATTTTAAATAAATTAATATTTGTTTAAAAAAAAATATAAGATCTTCATTTATTTAGCAGCAATACATATATCCGTATGCGGAAATTTTCTTTTGATATGAGTCAATAAATTAAGAGGATAAAAGTATATCTTTATAAATAAAAAAGTGTTTTTTAACAGTACATTGTTTTTAGAAATTTATTTACTAAACACAAACAATACTTTACATAGATAGTCTACGATATTTTTAATATTTAATTATTGCTAAAGTAAGAAATACAATGTTTGTTATTTTTATTTTTCCTTTAATAAGAAATTGCTTTTAGCACTCTAATGTAGTAAAAAACACTCCATTAATAATCTAAAATAAATTGTAAAAAAGCATGCAAACAAATTATTTTTAATGATGAAAAATAATGTGGGGGGCGCACAAAAATTGCCAAAAAGCATGGTACAAATATAAAAAGTTTGAGAAACACTGCTTTGGATCGATGTTGAAAGCTGAATCCGTTTAAAGAGATTTAAGAATATCAAGTAATAAAAGATCCTATTTAAAATAAGGGTATTTTATTTATTTATTAATTGTTTTGATATCAAGCACTAAATAACTGGATTATATTGCTAGACTGGTATTATATACTGGTTTAAAATATCTAGAATAGGTTTTGTAAGATTTTCAAATTTTGATTATTTAATGATAAAGTGGCAAATGTGTGTAATAGCCATCTGTATTAAAATAAATTAGAGGAAATTTCAGGCCCCTAAAAAGGATATTTACAATTAATGGTAAAAGTCTATTATTTTTGCTGTCATTTTGAGTCATCATTTATCCATAGTATTATACCAAAAACGAATTGCTTTTTTTAAGTAAAGTATTCCATTTTTTTTTTAGGTTGTGTTCCATTTTTTTTCTTTAGATTGTGTTTGTTTTGAAATATAAATTAAAATTGTACTTCAAGTTATTATGTGTTAATTTTTTATACTCATTATACGAATCTATTGGTATATTTAAGTCATTAGTGTTTTATCAAGTTGTTTTTATTTGCGTATATTTGAATCAAACATACTATTTTTAATAACTGAATGAAATAATGAGATGAAAAAGATACATGAAAAAAAAAATGGGGAAAAAATATCAACACATCCTGTATACTCGTTTCCAATAGTTAGAGAGAAGAAAAGTTAAAACTGCATGTCTAAAAAACAAACACAAAAATTGCAAGAAATGAATTTCTATAAAAATTATGCAGAAATTTTTTAAAAAAATAATGTTCAATTACAATATCATATGCAAATAATAGAGAGCTTCTGGCATTTAAATCAATGGAGGTCTGGTGCAAATCAATGGAGGTCTGTACTTTTTATTGATCAAACCAGATTTTACTTTCAAAGTGATTCAAAACGATTACTGGTATGACGGGAATTTAGAACAAGCTAGTATTCCAATAATATCCTCGAAAAAACATATTTGATGGTTCCAGTGTATGTGTGTGGGTTGATATATCTTCGAATGGCAGCACTAGCCTGTAAATATCATCCTAAAAAGAAGCAGTTACTGCTCAGTTACATAGGAAAAGATAATTTGACCCAATTGTTCGTCTTTATGCAGGTACAATTGGTAACTCTGTAGTACAAAAAGTTAATACTAGACCTAACATGACTTGATTGGTCAAAAAATACTTTCATGAGGAGATTAAGAACACGTACTGCTACACTTAACCTATCCCCTGCAGCCTTTAAAGATATTCACATTGCTTTGCACAGCAATATTTCTTTGCTACTATCTGAATTAATAAACATCTTTATTTCGAGCCTGGAACTTTGTTGCCATATCTACATTGCTCTTAAAGTTCATTCTACTACATACTAAAGCTTATCACACAATGCAGTCAGATTAGTATGGTTTCGATACGTTTCCATTTTGTGTAATTTCAAGTTATAAGATAGGTTGGATGTTTTTCTTTGTGACTAATTTCTGAAGCACTGCTTAATTATTAAATTCAAATACATAAATATTTTAAGAATATAATGTTTTTCATTTTTCCTTAATTTTTGCAAATCAGTGTATAATAATTAATTTTAAAAATTAATAATAAATTAAAATAGTTAATAATTATCAATAATTTATTAATTTAAATAATGTATATTTAATTATTTAATATATATATATAAATATATATATATATATATATATATCCTTTTTTAATTTAAATGTTATTTTTTTAAATAAACACCTGTCTTTCTTGTATCTTATTTTTATTAAATTTTCTCCAAATTCTTTTAAATAATTTTCAATATTACTTGTATTACCTTTATAAAAAGGTATATTTATTGTATCCTTAAAACATATATTTGGGTGTTATCTGAACAAATTTGCAATTATATTTCAAATACATACTAATAAGTCACAATATACGTAAATAAATCTTTAATAAGTATCATATACTTGGTTGAACAGTTAGTTAGCATCATGTTTGTAACTGTTGATATGGTGATAAAGTCTTATAAGAATTGATATGCATTTAAAAATAAACTTAAAGTAAAAGTTTTTAACACACTTCAAACAAATTTTTCAATTTCTTTATTCTTCATAAATAACAAATTTTTCCTTTGTTAAACCAATCACGAGAAAAAAAAATGAGCACTTAAAATTTATGAGCTAATTTACATTCGCTGTAAGCTTACTAAAAATGCTGGAATATTTCTTCTTTTTCTACAGAGTTTTTAAAGGCTCCCATCAATACCACAGTAATTCGGATTGCTAACATAATTAGCGAATTTTTAAGTTGCAGATTAGAAGCGTAATCCAAACTGTTCCCAAGGGCCAAGCTAAATCGAGTTGCAACGTTTCCGATAACTAGGTCGTTAATTAAAAGCAAGCCTTTCTCGGGTTTTCATAATGGAGTTTCAACAAGTAATGATGAAATATTTATATCTAACAAATTTTACCTCTCAATTATCGTCAACGGAAATGGAGATGGTAAATGTACAAAAAAAACTAAGTTGGAAATTTAAAAGATTAGAATATTTCTGTTGAAAATTGCCTTCTACTTTTAATTATCATAAACGTATATTCGATATTTTTTATACAAGTTTTTAATTGATTTATCAATTAACGCAATGAACCTTTAAACTAACGTTAAATAAAAGGCACTAATATTTTTTTTTTGTTTAATAAAAGATCCTTTTAACGATAAATTAGTAAAATAGGTTTTAATAAACATTCGAAAATTAATTTTAATAAACATTCGAAAATTAATTTTAATAAACATTTGAAAATTAATTTTAGTAAGCAATGGAAAATTAATTTTAGTAAACAATCGAAAATTAATTGTAAAAAACACTTTTTTTAAAAAATTGCATTTGCATAATTTACCCATAATTAATCAGAAATATGCCCTAAAGTTATAAGGTTAGAATTGTTATACGTATTTGTAAAATAAAATCGATACATAATATGAATGCATTTTTAAAAAAGACTACATTTTGATTAAAATATTTTCCATGTTCATTAAAAATTTCCATTCAATACTTTCGATTCGTTTATACAAATTTTTGATTGATTTATCTTATTAATATTATGAAATTTTAAATTAAAATCAAAGGAAACTCACTAATAATTTTTTTTTTTTTTTTTTTTTTTTTTTTTTTTTTTTGTTTAATAAAAAATCAACTTAAAGATAAATCAGTAAAATAGCTTTTAATAAACATTCGAACATTAATTTTACTAATCACTTTTTAAAATTTGCATGTTTTCATGCTTAATCAGAGGTATGAACTAAAATTATAAAGTTAGAATTGTTATATATGCAAAATAATATCAGCTACATTAATATAATAGATGCATTTTTCAAAAAAGACTATGTTATTTTGACTAAAATGTTTTCTATATTTATTTAAAATTTCAATTCAATGCAATTAATTTTTTTTTTTTTTACAAATTTTTGATTGTTTTAGCAATTAATGAAATGAAACTTTAAACTAATAACAAAGAAAAGGCACTAATATTTCTTTTTTTGGTTTAATAAAAAATGATTTTAACGATAAATTAGTAAAATAAGTTTTAATAAACAGACGAAAATTAATTTTAATAAGCAAGCGAAAATTAATTTTAATAAAACTTTTTAAAAATTGAATGTTGCATGTTTTATACACGCTTAATCAGAGATATGCACTAAAATTATAAACTTAGCATTGTTATATATATATATATATATATAAAATCAGCTATCTTAATATAGATGTATTTTTCAAAAAGACTACATTATTTTGATTAATCTGTTGACCATATTCACTAAAAATTTCAATTCATTCATACAAACTTTTGATTGTTTTACCAAGTAATGTTATGAAGCTTTCAACTAAATTCAAATGAAATTCATTAATATTTTTTTGTTTAATAAAAGATTATTTTATCGATAAATTAGTGAAATAGGTTTTAAAAAACATTTGAAAATTAATTTTAATAAACAATTTTTAAAAACTGCATGTTGTATGTTTTATTCACGCTTAATAAGAGATATGCACTAAAATTATAAAGTTAAAATTAGCAATTAATTGCAAAATAATCATTATAATCATTAATTGTAAAAAAAATCACCTACATTAATATAGATACACATTTTAAGGACTATATTATTTTGATTAATCTGTTTTCCATGTTAATTAAAAATTTTAATTTAATTCGCGATATTTAATACATTTTTTTTTCTTTTTTGGCATTTTTCCAAATCATTTTGAAACATTAAATTTATGAAATAAAACACAAAATAAAAATAAATCTTATAATCATTAACTATATATTTCGAAAAAATATGTTGTAACCTTCATATAATTTCTTCCTGGGGAAAGATTCAATAAATATTTTAAATCTTTCAATAAATTGAACTAGCATTTTAAATATTTTTTATTACAGATAATTTTAAATGTTTCCTATAGAATAATTAATCATACGAAGTTATCTGTTTTATACTGCAAATAAAAATCCTTCCTGAATAGGTTATTTAACTTGATAAAAATTAATTATTTTAAGTGATTTTGCCATACAAAACAAAAAAGATGAATGTAATTATTATAAGTGAAATGAAATTAGATTTCATAAAGCTTTTTTAATTTAAATTTATGGATTCTATCAAGATAAATTATTTAAAGCGCTCTATTTTAAGTGTAAATATATTTGGAAATAAATATTAATATTTAATAAATCTTACGATTCCTTACATTATTCATTTTTAACGTTATATTAATTTTTAACTATAAATATTTAATATTTGATGACTAACTAAACATTAAAAGAATTTTCAATTTCTTATTTAAGTTTTATAATGTAATTGATTTTAATATACTATAAGTATCTATGAGCAACAAAACTCAAAATCTCGTTTGAATATTTAAAAAGCACTATTATTTAGTTAAACATACATAATATTTTAAACTTATTATTTATATACTATTTTATTAATTTAAACTTATTAAACATATTTTTTAATTTAAACTATTTTTGTGTGTGTATTAAAATATACATACATACATAGTACATAAATTTGATTTATTTTATTTAATATTTCTATTATTAAAGATACTTTGCATATATTAATAAACAATATATTAATGTTTTAGTAAATGATTAATTAACGAAAGAATTTTGAATTTAAGTACTTTAGTGTCATTTCTTCCATAAGTTAGATTCAATGGCAGATCCCTAAAATTATGCGATTTTTATTTTTCTAATAGGCAGAAAAATTTAAGACTTTTATTTTCTGAAAATTCTGAGTGCTTTTTGATTATTTCTAGTTAATAAATTTAATATTTTAAAGAATCTAAATACGCAAAATTTTGTTCGCTTTGTCAATTCATTTTTGTAAAATTCAAACATTATTCCATTTCATTCAAATTTCTATAGATAAATATCATTTTGCATTCATCATCAACATCACATTTTTTTTTGTCTTCATCTTACTAAATCTTTTAAATATTTAAAAAAACCATACAAGAAAGTAAAAGAATTAAATTTAAAACCTTAGCAAACCTTAATTTAAAATCTTCTTAATGAATTTTAATTTTTACAAAATTTTAAATCATAGAATGAAAAAATACCAAGAACAATAAAAAAAATTTCGGCATTCAAATTTTAATGTGCAAAAAGATTTCATACAAAAATTACACATATTACTTAGAAGGAACATATTCCTTCCTTGTGTGAAGGATGACGCTGTTCACAGATTATTTGTGCTTGCCTGCTTCGCCATTTTCCGCCTTCTTCGTCGCCATTTTTTCTGCTAAGAGGACAATAACAGACAAAAATGAAACTAAGAAACAAAAAATATTTATAGCTTTACTTCTGTAGATTATAAATACAGATGCATAACACGTGGGCTGAAAGGTTCATAGGCTGACACATAGATGGCGCTACTAGTATTAAATCCATATAATTTTTAGTTAGCCCTAACCTTCAAAAGACACGTGTGTAAATTTGACAGCTGTTGCACTATTAGTATGTGAGTTATAGCATTTTTAGTGTTCATCACGTGCAGTCCATTCGGCTGGCTGTCGATTGAACTCCGGTGTGAAATGATGGAGCCATGCGCGGCACCCACTTTGAACAGAGCTTTCGCATATCCAAATATTCCTTCACGATATGTCCAACACGTTCCTTTGATATCTTTAGGGTCTCAGCTATCTCAATCAACTTCACTTTACGGTTATCAGAAATTATTTTGTGGAATTTTTTGATGTTTTCATCGGTAACAGCCTCGTTGGGGCTTCCACTGCGTGCATCGTCCTCGGTGCTCATTTCGCCACGTTTAAATTTAGCAAACCACTTCCCTACGGTGATTTTCCTGCTGCAAAGTCCGAATAATGTTTATCAAGCCAAGCCTTGGCTTCAATAGTATTTTTTTTTCGTCAAAAAGCAATGCTTTATTAACACACGAAATTCCTTTTTATCCATTTTTTTTCAAACTAACAAAAGTTGCTTCACTAAAAATGCTATAACTCACATACTAATAGTGCAACAGCTGTCAAATTTATACACGTGTCTTTTGCAGGTTAGGGCTACCTAAATTTATATGGATTTAATACTAGTAGCGCCATCTATGTGTGAGCCTACGAACTTTTCAGCTTACCTGTTAGCACATTCTCACTTAACCTGCTTTTCCAGTATTACTTTAGTATTTACAATGTTAATTAATATTTTTATTAGTATTCTCATTTTCAATAATTTCCTTTCACTTTTCTTGCTTATTTAATTATCTTAATTTTTAACTGAAATCTTGTTTAAAAGTTTCTTTCTTTTCTTATTAAATTAAATTAAAAAATAAGAAAGAAATAAAAAAAATTAAAAATAAACAAATAAAACTTTTCTTATTGAAAATTTTCTTAAAAACCTTTCTTATTAAATCTTATCAATCCTGTTATTTAATCTTCTATTATTAATCTTGCTATTATTATATTGTTATTAATCTTATTTCAAATTTTTCTTATTAAATGGCGAGAAAAATTTGAAATAAGATTCATAACAAAAGAATAATGACAATATTAATAATAGGAGATTAATAGCAAGATTGATAACAGAAGATTAATAACAAGATTGATAATAGAAGATTAATAACAAGATTGATAATAGAAGATTAATAACAAGATTGATAATAGAAGATTAATAACAAGATTGATAATAGAAGATTAATGACACTGATAATAGAAGATTAATAACACTGATAATAGAAGATTAATAACACTGATAATAGAAGATTAATAACACTGATAATAGAAGATTAATAGCAAGATTGATAACAGAAGATTAATAGCAAGATTGATAACAGAAGATTAATAACAAGATTGATAACAGAAGATTAATAACAAGATTGATAACAGAAGATTAATAACAAGATTGATAACAGAAGATTAATAACAAGATTGACAACAGAAGATTAATAACAAGATTGATAATAGAAGCTTAATAACAAGATTGATAAAATAAGATTAATAACAAGATTGATAACAGAAGATTAATAACACTGATAACAGAAGATTAATAACAAGATTGATAACAGAAGATTAATAACAAGATTGATAACAGAAGTTTAATAACAAGATTGATAACAGAAGTTTAATAACAAGATTGATAACAGAAGATTAATAACAAGATTGACAACAGAAGATTAATAACAAGATTGATAATAGAAGATTAATAACAAGATTGATAAAATAAGATTAATAACAAGATTGATAACAGAAGATTAATAACACTGATAACAGAAGATTAATAACAAGATTGATAAAATAAGATTAATAACAAGATTGATAACAGAAGATTAATAACAAGATTGATAACAGAAGATTAATAACAAGATTGATAACAGAAGATTAATAACAAGATTGATAAAATAAGGTTAATAACACTAATAATAGAAGATTAAAAACACTGATAATAGAAGATTAATAACACTAATAATAGAAGATTAAAAACACTGATAATAGAAGATTAATAACAGGATTGATAATAAAATATTAATAACATTAATAAAAAATTTAATTAATAACAACGACTATACTTAATAACCAGAAAATAGTGTTTCCTTTAATTTACATATAACAGTGCCACATTTTAGAGAAAAAAAAGACTTCCAATCCTCCATTGCATTTATTTATTTTAACATTCATTTATTTTTTGCATTTATTTATTCTGCTGTTGTATATCAATTTATTGTACATTGGGTCCTTCGTATTCTAGTAATGCTTGCAACGATATTCACCCAACGGATATGGTTCATTGTTGCCAACCGAGAGGACATTTTCAGTGACTAGTGACTACCCCAAATTTGCATGCAGTATGGGGAAAAAATCCTTAAAAATAGCTTCAGGCAGCCTGGCTGTCGATATGAAAAGCTTACATATTTAAATTACCATTGTGTTGCCGTAAACAGTGAATGACACACATGTCCCCCAACGAATTTGAACCTGCATGTTATTTGCATGAATTACATTTTATTCATGTTTATAAATCCTTTCAACGTCGATAATCTTAAAAAGATATTGATTCTAACAGCTTAGGTATTACTGTTTATGTCCCAATCATTATTTTCCGGATCAGACAACGAAAAATGGTTTGTAGTTGTAAAAAATCAGACACTCTAACCTTCTTAAATCAGTGAATCAATAATAGTCTCTCAAAGCTATTAGCTTTTAGTCGTTGCACAATGCTTCTCACGATTTTCATTGGATCGACATGCACCCTTTAAGAGAACACGGTCATCCATCTTGATAAGAAGGACAAATTATCGATTTTATGTGAGCCCACCATTTGTCATACTAATGGTTATCTTTTTCATAGGGATTTACATTAGCAAATATACATGAAAAGAGATATTAAGTTTTTTTAAGTATAAAGGTAAAAAATAGTCTACTGTAATTTTACTCTATAAATATTTACAATAATTAATTTTAATAAATAAACAAGATACCAGTGTAATTTCTGAAAAATAGTATTGATAAGTTGTAATGAAGCAATTTTTCTAAAATATAATATATATTGGTATTTTCAGATGATTGATCTTATTGAGAGTTAAACTAAATAAATATTATTTAAATAATAATAATAATAAATAAAATAAATGCTTATGTATAGAATAAATTATAAGAAATTCTTTTAAAGCATTATGTTAACAGTTATTAATCTATATAATATATAGAATGATTTTAATTACAGCCCCACTTTCAAAATGCAGTAAAAAATGAACCACTCGTCACAATGAGTTCAAATTTTAAGTGAAGTTACTCTTAAAGAAGAGAAAAACAGTACGGCATCAAAATAAAAGTTACAAAGTGTATTAATAGTAGGCTGCATATGAATATAAGTGAATTCGGCTGTCAATGATATTTTGAATCGAAATTACAACTTATTTTGAATGAGTTGCACATTAAACCAACTGCTTGATTGTTTATTGTCCAATGTGCTTGATTGTTATATTCGTCCAATGTGCTTGATTGTATTATTTGTCCAATGTGCTTGATTGTTTCGGATTTTTGGTGAAAAAAAATTACTTCCTAGTCTTCAACAATTGGGACACTGTTAGTGGAAAGCCCATCCATCACGGCAAGAGGACACCAAATTGAATGTGAAAAATCTGTGGAACTTTTTTTGATGCCATACGATTTCTCCCTTCTTCAAGTATCTTCAGTTCAAATTTTAACTCATTGTCAAGAGTAGTTCTTTTTTAACAGCATTTGGAAAGTGGGACTTTAATTATAATCATTCAATATAAACAGGGGGTTATATCAGGGTTATATAAATTCAATATATAACCCTGATATAACTCCCTGTTTATATTGAATGATAACCTTGTACTATTTCAGAGTTAATTGAATTTATTACAGAATTAAAATTTTCATCGAATAAAATTCGAATCATGTATAAAATAATATAATAAATGCAGATATTTCCAAAATTGCAAAAAGAAAAGCCTTTTTTAAAGATTGTGTTATTTATCTTTATTTACTCTTAAGTTGAGATTGTAATAGCAAAGTGCTTCATCTTAATATTTTTCTACGCTATATTTGGTATAATATATCATTAAAATTGGATATTTTGTGTAATATAAAAGCAAAAAGTTTAATAGCATCAAAACGCAAACATTGAAATAGAAAATTCTTATCAGTGTAGTATTCATTCTTTTACATGATAAATTATTAAAGAAAATCTATTCAAAAGCAAAACTCGTCCTTAAAGTATTATTTTTGAAACAGTTTTCAAAAAATTTCTAACAAATAATTATTAAAGTTATAGATGAAAATAGAAAACCTTATTCATCATTGTTAGAAATTTTTTCTGCATTCAATCAATGATTGAATGCAGAAATGTTTTCACAAACTTTTTGATAAAGCAAAAATTATTTTTTTGTAGAAAGTAAACTCTTAATTAGAATAAAGTTTGATTCTCTTTTCTCATTTGAATATCATTTCCCTCATTATTTTTTTTATAAATGAATCTTACGCAATATTTGTAAATACACTTATTTGGTTGGTATTATACAAACTCCAAGGGTGTGAAATTTTTTTTTATTATGATATCTTTCCACTTTTATTGATAGTATATATTTTTTTTTAATTTTCTTTTGAAGTAACTGAAAAAAGGAAAATAAATTCTGAAAAGGGGAATATTTAATGAAAAAATGTATCATCTAACTAAAAAAAAATTCCTTATGCTTCTTTGTGTAGAAAATAATGAATAATTCAAAATGTATTTGGGATATAACAGTATGTATTATGGATAAATTATACAAAAGGAAAACTATACAAGAAAATGCAAATATTTTGTTTAAATCCTATCTTACACATAACTTTCGATTTCCTATTTCTTAATTATATTCAATTATATTTTTTCATCGATTTTTCTATTTCTCAATCCAGTGTTTTTATTGATATAAGGTGTAGATACCATTATTCATAACATCATTTCATTCATGCATATTAAACCTTCTCTAATATGCTGAATATGCTTCACAAATATGCTTTCGAGACTATTCCTGGAAGGAATATGATTAATATAGAATAGTTTGTATCGTACCAAAAAGCTTTTTTTTCCTACGTTGGGGTGAAGGCCATATCGGCCATGAGCTCTCTGGCAGCCCAATAAAAACCAGCCTTGTTATAAAAGTTATCTGGAGAACAGTTCATAAAAAGAGCGCAGGGCAACTTGTCAAATGTGTAGAATTCATAAAAGTGCTTGAAGAACAAAGGACAAAGTCAGGAATATTGATCACGCCGATACGGCAAAGGTGTCCTTATAAAAAGTCATGTCCAGTCACAAGTCTAAAATTTGTAGTAAAAACCGAGTGAGGAAGGTCCATGGGGTAGGGGAAGTGCAATAATGAACTCCAAGCTTTGTTACAACTTTATCACGATCATTTAGGAGGGACATTTGCAATCTATTTCTTATTACACCACAGATTTGCTGGTAGGATAGAGCAAAATGTGGCTGTTCCAAATTGCATTCATTCTTTGCAAGGATGTCAGCTTTTTTCATTTACTGGAATGTTGCAATGGCTAGGAATCCACTGAAGATCACTTTTCCAGCTAATAGAAATTGCTTGATTAAAAGGCATCTTTTTTGTCATCCAATTTAGAATGGACGTATCCATTGATGGCATAGAAATGGTTTAAGCCCTTCTTTCTCCACGTTGAGACAATGGAATGGCCTTTCAATCTACTATTACTTTTCTATAGTTTATAATTATAGTTTCATCTAATATTACAGATTTTGTTTACTTTTTTGTCTTTTTTATAGATTCTCAGTCTTCTATTTTGGCTGCTACTTCACATACAATAAGTAATTCTTATCAAGTGGAGGAAGTTAAGATGCTTTTTAATCAAGCAATTTCTACTAGCTAGCTACTACAGCGTAGCAGCTTTTCTTGATGGTTCACTTTGAAACTTATACATATATATATATATATATATATATAGGTTTTGGACAAAAGTCATTCAACAACAAACTTCTCAAACATGCACAGAAGTGGTCTGATAAATAGCGCATTAGGTTTCTGAATTAAAAGAACTTCAGAATTGACAAGTGAACTTATCCGAAAACTTCACAATCTATGTCAGAGGAGATTAGTTACGTTTGTAGCTCTACTGTCATTTTTTTGCATACTTAGGCTAATTAGATAGAGACCTACTTTTTAACGTGGATCCCGAACCACTACCAAACATCTGCCACCGTCAGGATTCGAACTTGAAGCCTGTGGTGCTAAAACCAGAGAGCTAGTCAATTGGCCATCAGGCCACTAAGGGAAGCCGCAGGTGAAAAACTCCCTATATGTTATTGTTCCAAATTATAAAGGCAAAGTATAAATGTCGTATAGTATCCCCGACTTATAAATACCTTGGATAATACTGAATCTGCTACGTAATTGCTGTTTTAGTAGAAAATAACTTTACTTAAAATTGTCAGATATCGCAAAAATCTATCAACAATTTGCATAAGGATGTTAAAAAGAAAATCCCAGAAATTTACGTAGACACGAATGCGGCCGTTTCTAACATAATTAATATTTTCAAATTATATATAACCTATAATATAATAGGCGGATATTATAAATGCATATTATACTTAGACCACGCGATATTATATAGAGCTTGTTAATACTCTAATTTGAGGCTGTTTAGATAACAGCATATTGTATCATGAATATTCATTTGAACAATGCTGAATGTTGTTCTCAATATATATTATAATATTATATATGAAGCCATTAACGATTTTCCACTTATATTCTCTATAATTCAACGTATAATAATATTTGCTGTATCAATATTGAATGACCTCATGTTAAATTGCCCACATTAAAAAAAATAATATTTCAATTGAATTTGAAATGTTTGGTCTCAACTTAATAGAATGAACAAGAAAATAAAGCTCCTTTCTTTGTTCTAAGGACAAGTTTTAATTCATGACAATTATTTTAAAATTTGCAATGATTTTTTTTAAATAAATACATTTTTAATGATGAGGTATTTTTCCATATTAATTCTAGTAAAGTAATGTTAATCCGTTTTATATAAATCTGATAAATTAAAAAAATTTTTTTTTAATAATGCATATTTGCAAAAACGATACTAAACTATTTTACGTTAAGGAATTGAAATCATTTTGGCGCTTTTCTGTAATATTGGATTGAATTTCCATTCCGAAAATTTGTTTTTTATAACAAAAAAATAAATAAATAAATAAATACCTGAATAAATTTTTATTTAATATCAGCTAAAGCATATGATACAGAACTCAAAACTTTTTTTCCATACAGAGTAAAACAAATAAGATATTTATATTTTGTCAATGTCTGTACTTCATTGGCATGACATATTTGCAAACCAGAATGCGTTTCCTTTTCACTAGAGAATGGGAACCCTCTTTCCACATAACATTCATAGAAATGTTCGTTGCGGTGAAACAATACAGGTGTAGTGAAACAAGTCCCATTACAACCTGAATAAAGCTGAAATTGCTGTATTTCTGCCGTTGTAGTCATGAAAGATCTCAAGTAGAGGTCCCTTGCATCCAAACAACTTATCACTCAGAAATATTTTGTTTGCTTTAAATACAAGAGTTACATTTTATTGAAACATACTGATAATGCTTACAATGCCCTCCAGTGAAAAACATACGTACTAAAACTTTAAAAAAAAAGATTTTACTGCAAAACTTAATCTTTATTTTTAATGTGGCAGATTATATTACTGTCCTTAGGATATTTATAATCTATATAAGCTGTCGACGTAAATAGCTCAAAACAACATTTTCTAAAAATATCCTTTGTTACCCTTTGTAACCTTTACCCTTACCAGTATTATCAAAGTTATTTTACAGCTTTTCGTAATGAAACAATATCAAACATATTTTTCTTAAAAGAAAATGTTCTTATTTTATCTTTCAAACTTCGATACTTCAAACGGATATTTTCCCAATGATACGTGTGAAGATTTATTGCCACATAGTTCTAGCAATCTATCGTAAACAAGCCCTTACATAAATTTGTTGTACTATATAAAAACTTTATTTCGTAATAAATAGAAATAGTGTAAATCTTTAAATTCTTATGAGTTTTACCCTAACCTGAATGTGGTATTAAAAAATAAAAGAGTGGCTTGTTTTTTAATAGTGGTGAGATAAATTAAATTGTTAAATAGTATAAAATTTAATATACAATATTTTATAAAATTATATAAAATTACAAAATTAAAATTAAAATAAAATATATAAAATTTAATATACAATTTTTATCAAAATGTTTTAAGAGAAAATTTAGTTTCTCTGATAATTTCGATTAGCCAGGGACATCAAAATAACTAACTGCAAAGAAAATTACTTTTGTAATTTAAAATTGTGGGGGCTAATGGCCGAGTGACTAGCGATTGCCACAGATTTCGGGCTCCAATCTCGGCAGTACCATGAATGTTTGCAGTGGTTCGAAATCCACCTTAAGCCGTAGTCCCGATTTAATATGACTGTAGAGCGTTGGCTGACAACCTTACTCTGTAACAACATCTCCTATCTAACTATCTGCCAGTAGGCAGACTGACCGTCCTGGCACACCATGGGGTTGTTGCATCAATGAAGAAAAAGAATTTAAAATTGCAAATATAAAAATATTCATATAATAATTCAATAAAAATAAGATATATAATAAATATATAAATACTTAAAGTATTTCTAAACAATAGAATCATGTACGATTAAAATGAACTAAAATTTTGCTACTGCTTCGGCATAATAAGTTTTAAAAAGTTTCATTTGAGTATTACAGATTCATAATGAAAGAAAAAGCCATTGCTTCAAAGTTATGTTGGGCATCTTGGTGTCACAGTAATTTTGAAAGAGGATTATTATTGGTTGCATTACAAAAATGACCAACCATTTCCCTGTTCCTTTTCTTCTTTTCGATCACGAACAGAACATTTTTATAGATTTTTCATACTTATCCAGGCATAGACATGACACTTTTCAATTTGGTTGTGCTTATCGGGTTCGAAAATTTAACGTCTTCCCAAACAGACCCATCATAATAAAGTTAGTAATGATGTTTCAAAATGACATCAATTTTAACTTCACAGAATTACTATTATTTAAAAAACTTGTCACTATTTTTGTTGAGATATTTATAAAGTTATGGCTGATTTTATTTCTTAATCTTGACCCATAATATTTCTTCCAAACATAATTTATGTAGCAAGATATGGTTATGTTTAAAATAAAAAAAATTATGTCTGTAATAAAATATAAAAAGAACTTTTTCTATTATATTACAAAAGCCATACTTATCACGCTATAAGAGTCATTAGTAATTTATTTGATCAAAAATAATCTATTAATTCGTTTCTTTTCATAAATTCTTGATTTAGCCATTAAATAATTTGCCACTGATGCAGAAAGACGTTTACTAGTTCGGAGTCGCATTTGCATAGCTTTATAATGACGTTTACAGCTTTTGTCAATACTCTCTGAGGATTTCGTACAAAATTTTACAGATGACTGTCAATAATGTTTCTCCCATTTATTAGAAACAACTTAAATGTATTGGAATATTAAGTGCATTTAAACGCTTATGTTCCTGTGGGAAAATAAAACGTTACAGAATTATTTCAAAAGCTACCAAAGATCCATAAATAATTAAGATAACATTTATTTCATTAAAATTTAAATGCAATAATTTTCTAGTCAGCTAGAATCAGTCAATATAACCACAAAAATCTCTCTAACATTAAATAATTACTTTTAGAAAAATGATATTTTTTTCTGACCTAATTTATGAATTGTTATTTCAACTTAAAATTGCAAGAATTTTTTAATTTAATAGTAAAAATATTTTAAGTAAATATGCAGAAATATTCCTATGTATAATTATAAATAATAATAAATAACTAAATTACTCTACGTATATTAAAATATCCGTGTATTTATTTGAAGATTTAGAATAGCAATTTCTAGAGGAACAGGGGCAAGTACATATCTTATTCTAAACACATTTATTACATTGACTCTAGAGCATAAAAACTACCTTCTGTGACTGTCCATTTTTCATTTTTACATAGTTTTCTCTTTAAAAAGATACAAATTTCCACATGATACTCAACATATTCACTTGACTAACAAAAGATAAAAGAATAAAAATGTGTTTCAATAAATTTTTATTTTAAATCATCCTATACAAGTATAAAATGTTACAATTATTTCAACTAAAAAAATGGTAAATGACATAACTTTACAAAAATTTTTTGCTGCATTGTAATAGATTTTTAATTACATCCTATAAAAATATCTTTATTGACCAGAAACTGATTTTTAAAATCTCTGAATAATTTTGGAATATTTATTAATATTTTCAATATTCTTATATTAAATGGAATAATTAATCATAATTTTTTAAACAGCCATCATTTCGCAAAGTAATAAATTCTGACATTAAATTCTTAAAAAATCTGCATTAATTAGTGTTGTTACTCTTACCTGAAATATCAGTTAGTCAATTATTTTAAAGTGTATAATTTTATTTTCTTCTTTAAAATATGTAGAGTGTATTCTAATTTACAACTTCAAAAAATTATGTAGAAAAAAAATTTATTTAATCTCATAATACGAGTTGATCCTGATAGGGCATATTGCATGTAATTTGAAATTTTAATCCCTGAATTAAGTAAATATGAATATACTTTGTAATGCAAAATTTTGTTTAACTCTCAACAATAATTTTCAAAAAAATAATTCTGGAATCATATTGCTATGTTTATTTTGAATAAATTTATTAGAAACAGTATAATATTAATGTAGTATTTCGTAACAAATTTACGAAAAAAAATCAATAAATAAAGATAACTACTTGCTTTACACTTAATAAAAATTTCTTGAAATAAAGAATGTTTAAGCAAAATTAATCAGAAAATCAGAAATTTAAGTTCATTTAAGTATTAGCTTATCAAAAAAAAATTTTTTTTTTTGTTCTAATGCACAAATTAGACAGCTTGGTCTTGGATGCCTTAAGGCAAGCGCTGCACAGACGTTACTCACTTTGCATTACCCAGGCGGCGCGTGTAACTTGAAGATAAGCCACGGACGCGAAGTAACAATGCCCCCGCAACGCTCTACGATCCCATTAGGACCGGGACCTACGGTTTAAAGTGGATTCCGAACCACTACATACATCCATGGCACCGCCGGGATTCGAACCCAAAACCTATGGTACTGAGCGCCAGAGCGCTAGCCACACTGCCATTCAGGCCCTCAAAAAAAAATATTGTATCATTAAAATTCTGGCTTGAAAGAAGATATTCAGCTATGGTCTTTAAATTAAGCCAAAATATTATTTATAGACAAACTCCAATATGATTTTGGTTTGTAAAAGTGATTAATAAATATAAATTGATTTTATTTATATCTATATTGATTTTATGTGTCTGCAAAATCTTTTTCATAAGTTATTAAGTTAACTTTAATATTCATAATTAAGGAATTTAAAAAAAAAATCGACTATGCTGTAATTTAAAAAATTATATACTGATAATTTAGTTCTAGATTTTATTTGACAGAAAATTGTATCCGTAATTGAACGGTATCTTTTTTCACGTCTCTGCAAAAAAAAATTTCAGAAATTATAATTTTGATAAAAATCAAAATATAGGAATTTTTTAATTTTTGATAATATCAAAATCTTGAAAAATTAGATTTTTACTAAAACATATTGATGGTATCGATAAATACAAATAATGACAGAAGTTAAACCCATTAAAAGCTTTTCAAGCAAAAAGCGAGGAATCTTATTTCAAAAGATATCATCAACTAATCATTGAAATCGTGAAAACGACAGTTTAAAGCATTCCTAGGCATTTTTAACGAGTTAGCGAAATTTCTAACCGATTTTACTGAAATTTGGTATGGGAAGAGTTCTCGAAAATATATTTTGATGCCCTGTAAAGATTTTTGGTCCTGTTACAAACTTTTATAGAAAAATTTCAGCCAAATATAGGAAATTTTGAAAAAACCGATTGTGAAATAATTTAAAAACTTACGTACTAATAATTTTTTTCTAGATTTTATATGATAGAAAAGGATATCCGTAATCTAACGGTACATTTTTTATGTCTATAAAAAATTTGTTTCAGAAATTATAAATTTAACTTGAAAATTCGAAATATAGGCATTTTTAAATTTTTTATGTTGCCAAAATCTTGAAAAATTAAAGTGCTGAAATCATAATGAGTTTCTATAAAACGACAGTTACTTGTAATCTTAAGTGCATCTCAAGTGTTACCTAAAATTATGGTTTTTTTTTTTTTTTTTTTTTTTTTTTTTTTTCATATCTTCGGGGAAGAAAAAAAAGAGACGCTCTTTAACATTAATAAAATGACATTTTTAAGAAAATTTCTTTTTCAATCAATATTTCTTCTTTTTTTTATCACTCGCCATTGTCTTGAAATTTAAAAAAAAAATTGAAAATGATTGAAAATATCAAAGGTTATTTTAGACAATAGCCATGCCTCAACTATCTTTTTTTTTACTTTAGGAACAGAGAAAAAAAGAATATTTTTCATCGATCACTAAACAACTTTCACTATTTTTAAGCACTCTTGTAATTCCTTCTATCTATAAAATTTAATAAAATTATCCAAACTTACCGTCTTGAGCACATTAAACCATAAAAAGGTCATTTTATCTAGCTATTTAACCGTTAATTAAAATTCTTTTCATTTCAATTCCTCGGTATTTATTTATTCTTCATAATAAATCTTTTCTGGCGAATATTTTGCCTGCAATTTCATTTCTATTTCCATTGTATATTGCATGCTGGAATAATTTAGACCTTCTGATAATGTTTTTTAATATTTTCTTCTTCAATGGCGCAACAGCCCCATGGTGGGCCAAGGCCGTCTGTCTACTGGTATATTATTACTACTACTACTGCTATACCACACGACGTTAATGTGCCTAGAGCTGAGTTGCCCCTTTACAGTTTGGGAATGATGTGAGTGAGAAGTCTGATTGGTCTCTGTGAAGCTCTACAATCATATGAGATCGAAACCTAGGGCTTAAAGTGGATTCCGAACCATTACAAACATTGTCACAGACGGGACTTGAACCCGAAACATGTGGCACCGAGCGCCAGAGCACTAGCTCCTCGGCCGTGAGGCCCCTAGTTTAATATGACTGCTGGGCGTAGGGCAGACAACCTACTCCGGGAAAGAAAAAACATGTTTTGGAATCTGCCAGTAGGGGCCTGATGGCGGAGTGGCCAGCGCTCTGGCGCTCGGTACCACATATTTCTGGTTCGGAATCCACTTGAAGCCGTAGGTTCTGGTCAGTCACTCGGCCATCAGGTCAGCTTTAAAGATTTTACTAATGAAACTTCATTTAAATTCACCAATATTTATTTATTCTTCATAATAGATCGTTGCAGACGAATATTTTGCCTGCAGTTTCATTTTTATTTCCATTGCATAATGTATGATAGAATCTTAATATAATCTAGAAATTCTGATAAAATTATTGTTTTAAAGATTTAATTAATAAACTAATTAACAAAAGTAGTACTTGAAAGAAAGTAAATAAGTTCTGTAATTAAGAATCTGAAAAGTAATTCACACTCATTATCATTATGTCAAATCTTAAAATAGTCTCTAAGTAAACGATCTTGTGTAATTGTCAAATAACTAGATTTCCAACAATTAGTTTAAACAAATAATTTAAAATGTTTTCAAAGCATCCTAAGACAGGTTCAAGATTACATGTTATGCTGCGAAATACAATTAATCGAATTTAATCTAGTCATCCTTTAATTTTAATGACGAAATACAAAGAAAAGAATTAATTAGATGGTATAGGAATTCATTATTTAAACTTGTTTTGAAAGCTACATAATTAATTTTAGCTAATAAATACATGTTAATTTTATTGAGAGGAAAACTCATTTAAATGTTTTCCGGATATATTTAAAGTGTGTACAATCTGTTCCTCAAATTTTCAAATTATAACTTTTCTTATAATTTTCTTTTAATTTCCTTTTTTCTTTTCATAATCGAATAATTTAATTAATAAATTCATGCTTTAGTATTAATTATTTTATTACTTTTTCCCACTTCTTCATTATCATTTGACTTTTGAACACATCTGTTGACAACTTTACTACGCGAACACCACTACATTAAGCCAGTTCTTGTTCCCATTAGGATTAGGCGAAAGGTAACATCTACCGAAAGGATTCTGTAACTCTCCTGCATTTGTGTTCCTTATTGGCAAAAATCTGCAGACTTCCAACAGACAACACGAATTGATATGAGTTATTAAAAATATTTTTTTCTCTATTAAATCCAACCGTTTTAACCTGTATAGAGAGAAGATATCTGAAAAAAAGTGGAATTTCCTACCGAATAAGTCAACAAGATTTCCCAGTTCCTTGCCTAGAGCTGTTAGTGTGGCCTGCTTTAGACTTGTCACGGACCATGACTACTTACAGAATCATCTGTATAGAATAGGAATGACTGCTACAGATATCTCCTCACTTTACGACAATGGCGTGCCCATAATGTGAGAGCACTTCATCATATGCCTTACTATTCTCGACTGTATCCCTTTTAGTATTACTGTCAATGCTTTTTGTGATTGTTTTGTCATTCTTTATTGTATTGGGCTGTACGTCGACTAATGACCGAGAGGTCGGAGACGGGCATAGGATAAAAAAAAGTCATTAAAAGTAACATCTATAGAAAGGATTCTGTAGCTGTTCCGCCTTTGTGCTTCTTATTAGTAAAAATCTGCAGACTTCCGTCAGACAGAGTTGATGTGACTTATTCTGTTACAATCACAATTAGTCTATTTGTTTTCCAAATCAGCTAGTCTTTTCCAACTGAAGTTTGGTGTTTTCATTGCCATTGAAAAATGAGTAAAGCTCTCCTTAAAACTAAAACATTATTCCATTTAAAAAGTAGTTTTAATTGGTTAAACATTTTATATTCATATTATGTTATTATCATCAAAATAAAAAAATTCAAATACCGGCAATTTTGATCCACCTACACCATGCAAAGTATAATACACGCCCAGCAATTTCATTGTGCATCAACAATGATTACTAAATACCATCTTTATTATGCCCTGCAATTTGGATAGAATATCTATAATTGTGGCATGTGAAGTTCCAATGAAAAAATTCACCCAGCCTGCAAATTTTGTCATTTCCATCACTTAGTATAAACACGGAACTTAACAATTCAACTTCATTTTTTGAATCTCAAATCAAGTTTCTTAAGCTATTTACCAATTTGCTATGGGACCACTCGTAATGAAACAAAATTTATTTCAAAAGAATTATCAAATATTTTAAATCATTAAAAATGTATAAATTTTAAAGTTGTAAGCTTATATATTTAAACTTTAAATGAATAGAGAACCGTAAGGGAATTAAAATTCCCTACATATTTGGCTAAATATTCATTCAATAAAAAAAAAAGATTCAAAACAGTTTTGCAAAAATACATTAAAAAAAAAAAGTTATTTACTAAATCTTATCTGCAACAAAAAATTTCTCCTAATATTATTACTTTTCCATCAAGTGAAAAATCTAAATTATATTCTCATGAGTAATTATTAATGAGCTAAAAATTATCTTAATCCCATAACAAAGAAAATTCCCACACTTATTTTCTCATTTATTCTGCATTATATAAGAAATGCAATTATGGAAGGAATTACCATATGCACTTACGTATTATTCTGTAAATGACGTAAAGCAGAGACGTTAATTATCATACAAAAATATATTACTAGCAAATTCTTTGGAGATGAAAGAATTTTACAAAATAAATTCTCAAATTCAATTCATCAAACAAATTAATTTATCTTAATTGAATTTTCGTTAATTAAGTTTATCCTTTATCCTAATGCTTACAATTCTCATATGTCTCCAATTGATGTCGTTAATTATTTTAAGCATACAAATATCTAATAATTGGAAAATAAGCATACAAAAGTCTAAATAATTGGAAAGTTTGCTAATTATAATCTTAAGGACTGAATGTTTAACTCATAATTGAAATGAAAGAAGTCTGTGCTGAAAACAGATTTTTACAATAATATTTGCAAATATTTAAAAAAATAATATTGTTGACTGTAATAAGGGTTCTAAGCCAAAATGGATTGCATTTTATAGAATTTTACATATTTTTTAATTAGGATGTGTTAACATATAAAAATATAGAAATTCGCATTTTTTTATTCATAATAATCAAAAGTATGAAAGAAAATGTACAGTTTATTATATCTAAAAAAATGGAATGTTATAAAACAAGAATAAATTATACAAAAAATTTTTTTTTCTATTATTTTATTAAGAAATATAATCAATGGACGGAGTTACGAACAAGTTACTCTATAATATGTGTTCAATATGACTATTCTTATACCCTGTATATACCTGTATAACAAACCCTGTATATACCCTTTATATACCTGTATAACAAACTCCGTATATTCCCTGTATAATAACAGTAGGTATATACTTAAATTTTTCGACAGTATGAATACTCTTATATATATATTTTACATGCATACATATAATAATACATACGTAAATGTGTGCGTAAATTTCCTTATGTGAATACTCTTATTATATTTATATTCTGCGTACATGTATAATAAGATTGCGTGTGTATGTAAATTTTCTGACAGTATGCATATATTTATTATATGTATACTATGATATGTATATACGCATGACTAGAGTATTCATATTTTCAAGAAATTTTTAAGTATGAAATGTTTAAGAACAATTATTATTAAAGCATTTCACTGTAATAATCTGCAACGTTTCGCCCACTTTTAAAAGAAAATGACTTTTAGAGGATCAAATGAATATGGACACATATTTATTCATTAATAAATATGATCTTGTTTGAATTGACAAAGATAATTCAACTTTTTATTATTAGACCCTATAATGGTCTGATGGCTTACATATTGGATTTACGAAATTAGATCATCTTGATTCCAGCTCGTTAAGCAACGCCATGCTTAGGTCGGTAAGTCTTTCCCTTGAATCGTGGGGAGAAAGAGAAAATCGCCAGATACTTCCCCAAAGGGTTATTTCAAATCTCCATGACAAATTATAAATACAATGTAATAGGCGCATCGTGGTGTAGGCAGGGTATCACTGAACTAACAAAGTTGAACTTGTAAATAACTGACCTGAACTTGTAAATAACAAAGTATAATTACAACGTCCCTGAAGGTCAAGGCTCACAAAGTGATATTTGAATTTGCGTGATTTGTTTCTTTCTTTCTTACTATTTTTATAAAGATCATAAAATAAACCAAAATTGTGTTTTTGTTATTATTATCTTAATAAGTTATGTAATTTGACCATTGAATTACTGATAATTTCCTCTTTTGCAGAAAATGAACGAGTGGTTGATAAGCTTGGACCCCTATCCAGAAGACCTCGCTGACGCCCTGTTTCATTTTCTGACATCACAGGATTGGTACGAAGTGACTTTACTCCTGGACGAGTCTGTTTTCTCAGGATCCGTCAGCAGAAGGCTAATACAACTATCCAATGGACCACCAATGCTCAAAATAATAAAGCTGCCCTCGGCAAGGTATTCACTTTCCTAATCTCCATTTATATATCTTAATTTGGTTTGAAAGTTAACAATTAGATATATTCATAAAATGCAAGTTTCTCATTAAAAAAAAAACAAATACATCACGCTTACCTCCTTTCCCAGTTCATTTACCTCATTTCCCAAAACTCTTAGAGCCTCTATGAATAATCAGCATTTGTACCTTCAAGTGATCTGATAGACAACAACATCAAATTATCTCAAATGGTCAACAGCAATATCAAAATATCTCAAATGGTCAACAGCAATATCAAAATATCTCAAATGGTTAAACAGCAATATCAAAATATCTCAAATGGTCAACAGTAATATCAAAATATCTCAAATGGTCAACAGCAATATCAAAATATCTCAAATGGTCAACAGCAATATCAAAATATCTCAAATGGTCAACAGCAATATCGAAATATCTCAAATGGTCAACAGCAATATCAAAATATCTCAAATGGTTAAACAGCAATATCAAAATATCTCAAATGGTTAAACAGCAATATCAAAATATCTCAAATGGTCAACAGCAATATCAAAATATCTCAAATGGTCAACAGCAATATCAAAATATCTCAAATGGTCAACAGCAAATGAAATATCTCAAATGGTCAACAGCAATATCGAAATATCTCAAATGGTCAACAGCAATATCAAAATATCTCAAATGGTTAAACAGCAATATCAAGCAATATCAAAATATCTCAAATCAACAGGTCGAAATATCTCAAACAGCAATATCAAAATATCTCAAATGGTTAAACAGCAATATCAAAATATCTCAAATGGTTAAACAGCAATATCAAATTATCTGAAATGGTAAACTGCAACATCAAATCGGTCCATGTACTTTTCAGGAAATCTGTAACATTAACTATTAACATGTGCAGTTTCAAACGATCTAATAGACAACAAAATCAAATTACCCCAATTGACAAACGGCAATATTAAATTACTCCATAAATTCTAAGGGATACTATAAGCAATCAACATTTGTACCTTCAAGATATCTGATACACATGAACATCACATTATCTCAACTGATAAAAAGTAACAGAAAATAGATCCATAAACAACCATCAATACTATAAGCAATCAATATTTGTACCTTCAAGATATCTGATACACATGAACATCACATTATCTCAACTGATAAAAAGTAACAGAAAATATATCCATAAACAACCATCAATACTATAAGCAATCGACATTTGTACCTTCAAGATATCAGATACACATGAACATGACATTATCTCAACTGATAAAAAGTAACAGAAAATAGATCCATAAACAACCATCAATACTATAAGCAATCAACATTTGTACCTTCAAGATATCTGATACACATGAACATCATATTATCACAACTGATAAAAATGTAACAGAAAATAGATCCATAAACAACCATCAATACTATAAAGAATCAACATTTGCAGCTTTAAGAGATTTGTGGTTCTTAAGGATGATGTCTGGCGTTTTAAAGGAAAGGCAAAAAGAAGTATTGATTCCAGGAAGACTTTCAAGATTAACTGCTAGGCTAAACATGTGGTAAAAAAAACCCGGAAATCTTAAATCACCAAACCAACTGTCGAAAGTAGATATTAGAGAGTTTTTGCATACCGTACGTTAGTTACCGTAGGACGTCCGTTAGCTTTTTCTCCCTAGCGCGCATGCTCATAGGAAACTGAGCGTGCGCGCTAGGGAGAAAAAGCTAACGGGCGTCTCCTACGGTAACTAACGTACGGTATGCAAAAAGTCTCTTTTGAGTCACAAACACCACTAAGTTGAATACATTTTTCAAAGAGGTGACTTTAGAGCAACCTCTACCAGACATCAAACAAATGAAATCGTCCATTGCCCGCTAGCTAGAGTGCTTCACTAATGAGAGGCAAATGAAGTGTTTAAATATATTTATATGAAAAAAAACATTTGTACCTGTATTTGAATGTACGAGTTTTATATGTCTACTGAAATTAATAAAAATGTCTAGCAGATTTTTGCCAACTCGAAATTATCAATTCAGAATTCAAAACTTAGCGAAAAAATTATATATTCGTTAAAAGTTATAATTCACAAATTAGTGAAAAAATTTTAAAAAACAGTGATGTAACTGACAGCTATCAAAATTATAGGCTAAAAATGAAAAAAAAAAAAAAAAAAAAGGATGGCACAACAGTTCAGAGAAAACCTGCTCGAATCTCCCGGAAGAATATTCAGAATATTATCTGGCCATGATGGAATATTGCAAAAAATATGTCGACGCAATGTTAGGAAGATGAAATTTTATGCTTATAATATGAAAGGTTACAGAAATAAATTGTTTTATATCGTTTCGTATGCTGGTCATTGCACAACTTTTTATGGGATGTTTTTGGTTAATAAAATACCTATTCAATTGAGAGTCCTATACTAATTCCCAATTAATCAAAATTTACTAAAAACTGCAATAAGCTAATAAACCAACCAACTAACTGATTTTCATCATAATAGATTCGTAAGCCTCAGATCTATAATCTAGACCAGATAATCCATGTTAATGAGGAGGATGAAAACAAAATCATGAAATAAATTATTTCAAATAGTTATTTAAAAAAAAAACCGAGGATTTATTCATATTCAAAACAATTAGCATTAAATCATATTTACAAGCTACATTAATAGCTACATTAATCATATTTACAAGATTGACACATGCAATTTTCCTAATTGCCGACACCCAGTTTAAAATGCAATAAACATGTTACCTCTTACTACAATAAGAAATAAGCTTAATACAAATAGCATGAGGCAGTCAAAGCTAGCTGCCATAAAGTATTTATTATGATGAAACCTTACTTAATGTATTTCAATCGAATGCCTTAAAATAGTAAAATATTCATAGCATACTAATCAATGAACCTCTTCCCTCCAAGGCAAAATGCTATTGACGAAGTTAATAAATTCCACCCCTTTTAGAACTATGAGCTCACAGAGGGTCCATCAAATAGAATAATGAAATTTAAAACTTATAGCATTCACAGGTTCGACACAGCATTCTAAGAAGATTTGATCTTCGCTTCCAGGTAAATGACTGTTTATCTAATGAATGGGGTGTTCATTATACTTGAGGTTTGTCATTTGAATAGAGCTGAAGCCGATGGTGAGCAGGAGTTCCACATTTTTCTTTCCTTGATCTCGCTGCCTGATGGCTAACTAGTTAGCACTCTGTCTGTTGGTACTGAAGGCTTCAGGTTCGAATCTTGACTGTGGCATGGATGTTTGTTGCTGGTTCGAAATCTACGTTAAACTGTAGGTCCTTGTTTATTTAGCCTAATGTGTGCACAAGATGAGCGACAAACCAAACCTCTCCTTAATCTCACCATCTTTAATGTCTTTAGATGTATAGAGGGGGGAAACCACAACAGTGTCTTTATGCCATTTGAGCCATCGTTACGTGAGGAAATATCTGGACTGAAATTCGCTGGCGAACTTTTTTTTTAGGTCAAAGGTTGATTTCAACCACACAAAGACTGCTGGTGAAACATATCTGGAGAAACTCCTTTTAGCACTACCACCACCAAAATCATTTGTGACAATTTATTCCGACGAATAAATATCGTTGAATGTCAACTTCTAGGCTGCCAACATCTTAGATCTCTGGAACTCTACTTCGGCATACATCCTGTCTCATCTACAAAGTAATCTTTGTCCGCCCACACATCGCCATTCGAAACGCCGCCAATTAAAAGGGTCAAATGAAGAGAAGTTCATCCATTACTTTTGACAAACACACCCAGACCATCTGTGTTCACATATATTACTCAGATCGGAAATGACACTTCATTGTTCAGACTACATTCATTTCCAAACTGATAGAGGTTTTAACAATCACCACAAGTATGTGTGTGTGTGTGTGTGTGCGTGCTTGTTCGCGCGTACACGCCAGGAATTATTGTTATATTACATGAAATATATTAAAATTAATAATAAAATTTTTAACTGATAATATGACGATAATGACTGATAACATGACATTTCATTACAATGAATTGTGCAAAATGATTTCTCCATAGTACAAAATATTCGCTCGTCCTTTGAGTATGTACTGTGTGTAATTCCATTAATTAATAAGGAATTGAACTAAAGCACCTGTAGTTATAAGTAAGTAGCAAGTAAATATTTTGTAAAAAGTTGCTAAAACATACACGAGCATATCGACTTTTAGATCATACTTTATTTTATATATATATATATGTTACGTATTTATTATGCATGTATATTAGCATTTTTAAGCATATTATTTATTTTCCTTACTAATGAGTGAAGAACACTTGGAAAAAATAAACATAAAACCGTATAAAGTTTTACATATAAATGGAAAGACAACTTAGATAAACGCAATTAAATCTAAATTTACACAAAATATGTTAATTTTACGGTACTACATATACTTACAACCTTATGATATAGTATACGCTTCCAATGCTTTCTTAAAAATGAGGAATGAAATTGTCGAATTGGAGAAGATCTCAATATTTTTGTTTATATGATGATAAAAATTTCTTGTTGAAGTTTTGCGCCTTGTCATCCGCATTGCAGTTATAGTCTGTTCATGTTGACTAAGAAATTCAGTAATTTTTCCAGTCCAACTATAACCTTCAAATTGTTTTTCTCTTCAAATGAACATTGTTTTCTTCATTACTACTCTGTTTTTCGCGGTTTTCATTCATGTCTACATTCATATATGTAATTGTTTGCTGTTCAATCTGCTTTCATTTACTCAAAAATATCTTCTTTAGTAAGGGTTGCAAGCGCAAGAAGGTTTTGTGCAACGCTTAATCAAGATTGCATTACTTACAGATTTAACTGAATGTGAATGACTAGCAGGTAGCATTCTGTAATGTCTCGAATGAAATAGAGCATTTCCTCAAAGAGAGCATAGAGTATAAGCATAGAACAAAACATTCCAAAATATCAACTGATGTCTTTATTACTTTGCAAACTTTCCCCTGAACCAGTCGCCATTTCTTAGAACATATTCCCTCCCACTTTCAAAGGATGAGAAAGATAAGAGATTTTATCTTTATGATATTCCTCTTTCCAAACGAACATACGCTGCTGAACCCTGTAATCAAAGATGATCGAGAAATAGTACTCAATTTTTGCTCAGAATGGATGAAAGGGTCATTATATATATTAGTGCGTGTGTGTTTACAATGTGTCAACCGTAACTGTTTTTTAAAGTCAATAACTTTAACCGGCGTAGTAATATCCAATTCCTCTTATAGCAGGATTGGGACTTGTACAGTAATGTAGACTAGCAAGATGATAATTGGCAATATTGTGAACTTTTGGTATTTCTAGCAAATCAATCATAAAAATTACAATCTAAAGCTTCCATTGATTATTTTATATATTTTAAATATACAATTAGCTTTCGTTAGATCACCGAAGTGAAGCATCATTGGGCGCGGTCAGTACTTGGGTGGGTGACCACCTGGGAACATCGCGTGCCGTTGGCAAATTTGGGACCTGAATGGCCGAGTGTCTAGCGCTCTGGCGCTCGGTGCCACAGGTTTCGGGTTCGAATCCCGGCGGTGCCATGGATGTTTGTAGTGGTTCGGAATCCACTTTAAGCCGTAGGTCCCGGTCTCCCATGACTGATAAGAGCGTCACGGAGCAAAAGTCAGGCTTCTACCTACGGGTACTCCATCACAACAGAAGCTGTTTCCTTCCCCTTCAATCATGAGCACGTATGGGCTCGTGGGCTTGGCCAGCCAAGTGGGATAAGAAAAACAACACCAACACAATTAGCTTTAGTTAATATGTTTTCGGATTAAAGGAAGTTTAAAACACGAACAAATAATAATTTTTATCTTAACAAGTCCTTGTTGCGTTAATTGAAAACATTTTTTCTTGTAATCAGATAATTCAATTGCTGTACAACAGAATCAAATTGCCAGCAGCTTTCGAAATAATTTAAACATTGTACCCATCATTCTCGACTTAACAGCTTCTCTTGTTTTTATTATCTAAAGTAAATAAATTTATGAGATTTACTTCTTCATAAATTATTTCCTATACTTATAAACTTTGAGTTCAGTTAATGAAAAATCGTTAGAAATTTTTTTTTTTTCTTTTCACTTTCTTTCCAAACGACTGGGGATAATATATTAAATTATGTTCAGCTTATTCTTTTTTCTTTTTTTTTTTTTTTATTATCTTTGCCTACTTTAGTACAGACTTCGAAAACTTATTTTTCCCTAGATTATTTTTAGAATATATTATAGTAGATGATTTCTTAACCCTAGTGAAATTCAAGTGGTAAAATAAAGAAGTCAAGTAAATGACTTTCAAAATATTTTACAAACTTCATTTTTTGGAAGAATAATGAAAAATGGCATAATAAATCTTCATTATGATGTCATTGTTTAATTTTAAAATCTTGAAACAAGGTTTCATTTTTGTTTTGCTTGAAAAAGGGTGAAACATTTTTGATTTTTTTAACAGATTCAACACATAACTATGACATAGAATAACCTAACAATCTAATAAATTGTTGCTATTAAAATTATATTTGGTGTGAGTATATGGAAACTTAAGGAAACATAAAATAGCATACAAGTAAAGAATGATGGCTTTACGTACAGTACTTTTAATAAGCTAGAAGCGCTACCTATTCATAACATACCTAAAAATTATATGATAACATTCAATTTTTTTAATGCAGCAGCTTCTTTAAATAACCAATAGACTAGATGGAGCTTTGACACAGTAACTCGCATTGAATTATAGTGAGTATTAGCACGATATACAAATGTGAATCAACTTTTGTTAAAAGCTAGGTTTGAAGTGTGTTTCATGAGTTAGAAACTATGGCTTCATAAAAAGATTGGTTTCTAATTGGGTCTGAACGTTTTGGTTTAAGTTTTTTCAGATTTCTTGTTCACATTATATAAATGTATAACTTTATATTCCATTCCATAATGATGGTCTCTATGGACCAGCATCAGCTTAGTCGCAAAAGGATAATTTTAGTGAATATTCCTGTTACTAAAAATGTATTAAAAATTCATGTACTTAAAAATATTGTTAGAATCCACTATAATTCATTAAAATTCATATTTTTTATTCTAACACAAAATATTTATTATTTGATATAAAGTTCATGTTATCCATAAACATTTACAACATACAAAAAAAGTGAGATTCGAGAGAGTTCTTTTATGAAATATGCTTTAATAATTAAAATTTTATTACTCTAATAAACACTAGAAAAAATTTATCATTAAAATAAACATTAATTTGTCATATAGTTAAAGAAAAAAATTATGTTAAAAGAAATTAATTATTATTTGCTGATTTATCAAAATTATTAATATTATTCTATTATAAAAAAATTCAAAAACATAATTTAATTTGTTACATTATTATCATTGGTTTCAAAGCCACATTATTTAGTTTCAAAATTCAAAGAGTCTTCGATTACCATTTCAAAGTTGTATGTCTAATAAAAAAAAAAAACTTTTTTTTTTCAGATAACAAAACATTCTTCATGTGAAAAAGAACGATTTTTAATCAATTTTTTTTTTTTTGCATCATTTATTAGTAACATAAATATCTAATTTTCATTTAACACTTAATATATAATGTGTACGAAATAGTAAAAAATTGCATTTAAATCATAAAAATTATTGCAAAGATTATATTAAAACTTAATTCAATATTAATTTAATAGCAAAGTAAAATAGTTCCTGAGACTATAGCTTATTGAAATTAATTAATTTTACATGAAATATTTCATATTCTGCGAAAAATCTCGCAATCTTTATAATTTCAGCTAATTAGAATATTAATGGGAAACGAATTTCCCTTAAAATTCCAGGTCAAAGTTATTGAGTATTCTGAGCTCTCTCCATACTTCAAGACATCGCGTCGTGGTGCTATGCTGTTCAGGTGGGAAGAGGACTCGTCAAGTGTTCCAAGAAGCCCGAAAACTCAAAATGCTCGAGCAAGATTGGATATGGATTCTTTTGGAGAAAGCCATGTCGAACCCGGAATCTGGAAATTATCCTGTTGGGATTTTGGGTTTGAGACTGAAGCACCAAATTACTAATAAGTATGTACAGAAATGTTCTTCATTTTTTAATACGCTTTTATTAGTTTCACCTGTATGTTTGTTTGTTTGTAACTGACTCTTTGAGCTCGATTTTGCCCTACTTTAAGCGATCAGATTTAATTTAAACGTTGTAGACTTATCAAGGGCAGACGACAATAAAATATTTTGATAAGTTTATTATCTCATCATGATTAGGATCGCCAGGATTAGTGATTAAAACACACAGCCTTTGAAAAGTCATCTTGATCGGCGCATCACTTTTTCCCCTGGAGATCTGTTTCTCCTCGTACACACTATTTAAGCTCCAAAGAAACATCTACAGACATCTTTCAGAACGAAAACAGTTGATTCTTTTTAATATTGCATTATACTTTTTTTAGAATGATTTAGAAAAATTGTGAAATTGGGTTGTTTTATAGCATGAAGAAGATAAAAATAATCTTCAAATACAGAAAGTAAACTATTTAGAACTAATTAATTAACTTTAATAACGTCTTAAATGTGTGTTTTAAATAATAGCCCTCGTGCAAATAAAAGAAAGCCCACATAATATTTTATAAATAGTTATTATGAATTTTTTTTAAATAATAAATACGTTTATAAATATTGTTTTGGTCTTTTTTTAATCAGTCATAAAGTTTTATACATAGGGTAATAAGATGAAGAGCGCTCTCCTATTAAAAAAAACGGCCTGATGGCCAATTGGCTAGCGCTCTGGCATTTTGTACAACAGGCTACAGGTTCGAATCTTGGAGGTGGTAGGGATGTTTGTTTATGGTTCGGAATCTACATTAAACTATAGGTCCCGATCTAATTAAGCTAAAGTGTGCTCACAATGGCCGTAAAGCGGCAAACCAATCCTCCGATCTACTGAGATGCATTCCCTATTTCTGGCCAAAGTAAAACCGCTTGGAAAATTCCACCCAAGCATCATCTTTCAAGGGAATGAAAAAAATCTGTTTCAATATTTGAAACAAGCTGTCAATGAAGGATTCATTCGTCTTTGCTTCCGGGGGCTGAAGATCAAGTAGTTATCGCCGTGGATTTGGCGCCACGGTATTTCAAGTTCGAATCTTGGAATGGATGTTTATTAGTGCTTCGGAATCCGTGTTAAACTGTACGCCCCGGTCTATAATTAGCCTAAAGTCTGCAAAAAAATGACCATAGAGTGACAAATCAAATCTAACCTATTCGAAAAGAAGCAAATGTTCAGGCCAACATCTACTTCTTGTTTGTGCTACACTTGATGGTGTTGCCTTTTCCCCGCGTACTTCCTCAGAACAACTATTTTTTTATATTAATATTCATATATTTATTAATTAAAAATATATAACTAATATATAACTATCGCATATAAATAACTTCTTAATAAAATTAAGAAACAATGAAGTGACTTATTAAATTACACAAAATAATATGTAATAATATTTAAAGATTCATAAATCTCTTCAAACGTGCAAAATGTCAAAAATACTATTATTTATTGATTAAATAAAAACAACTATTTATAAACATTAGATTTAATTTTATTTAAGAGTTTTAAAAGTAGTTGTTTGATAGTCCTTGTATGGTAAGACTTTTTTTCACTGCTGGCTAGTAGTACAGACAATTCTTAACAAAATCGCCTAACTCCCACCACATAAATTAAGCTACAAAACTCCTTGCTAAAAAACATTGCTATTATTATTTTTTTATTCATTAAAAAGATTTCTGATCAATCGATGAGTATTGTAACTATTTATAAAAGTGCAAATTATCCATCTAAGATGCTGCATTTAATTTCTGCCTTCCTTTTACACATTTCTCGATACAAGCTCTAGACATATTAAGCTTTTTTTTCCTCAGAATAACGTAACAAAATAAAACTGACACAAATTAATGGAACAATGTCAAAGATGGTTACTGAAGTATACACCAGTCACGTGATGAGCATGCTTACTTCAAAGTGGCTACCTTTAGGAGACTACTTTATTACTACTCTATGATTTTAATTAATTTTATCTATTTTATTTTATGAAAACAGTTTTTACAATATTTATTTTTATCGATGCTTTTTTTCTGATGCAACATGCACAGAGAAAATAAGAAAAAGAAATGAAGAATACGTTTTATTGAGCATTTTATAATAAGTGAAATTGTTTGAAAACTCACTTTTAATAAAATTCGTCTACTAATAAAAGAATGCATTTTAATAAATTCATCTAAATATTATTTTATTAATGACCAGAAAATAAAAATAAGAACTTTCAAGCAAAAAAAAACCTCCATAAGAAAATTGAATTACATAAATTGCAGATAAAAATTAAATTAAATTGCACATAACAAATATTTGCCACATCAACTTAAATACACATCAAAATGAAACTAATCAACTTTTTACCGTCACTGAATATCAACATACAAGCTGCAAATTATAACATAAGCTCAAATTCAACATATTTTAGCTGAAAATTATAACATAAGCTGCAAATATTCAACATACAAGTTGCAAATTAGTTTTTATTGTAAATTGCTCATCAAGTAAATTACGTATATGAAATTAATTTAATTAAAATCTTCTATTTATTACTGCCAGGCACAGCGTCCGATCAGCAATGGACGTTGTGACTGAAAGCATCAAATACCTAGACGGCAATCTAAGACTGGTTGGCAATAGGAACGAGTCAAATATAAGCTGCTGGAACAATGTTTCAGAACCCAGAAGAAGATTAACAGAAGCCCTTCACACGTAAGTTGATCATTAGAAAAAAAAAAGTTTTTATTAACTCAATTTCTGACTAGCTTAATTACGGTATTAGAAGATCCTTGTTAGATTACTTTTTTCTGTTAGATAGAAAAGTTGATTTTGTTGTTGTCTTCTACTTCTTAGAAAAACAATGATTAAAAGAAATAACAAAATAAATAGTTTTTCTTTCTCAAAAAACTTTTATCCTGTGTTTGGTTGCTGAAATATCCTAACATTGTTTGTAGTACAAGAAGAATAAGGTTTACACTAACGATTAATTTTAAACAGATATTCCTCAGAATTTATGATTAAAATATTAACACGTTTTTTTGGACATTTTTACCCTTTAATCTCTCTAATTCAAGGTTTTTGAATCTTTTTTTTTTTTACCATGAACATCTCATCTAGATTTACACTTATATTTTCTCGAAATAATATGATAAGTCCCCACAAATACAAATAAAATAAGAATAAATAAATTAATCACTTTTAAAAATTAACAAAACCCGTGATGAATATAAAGGTTGTTTAGTTTCCCATAGAGAGGGAATTTTCACTTAAAATAAATATTAATCAACGAATCATACCTATACAACGCAAATTAAACAAATTAAATATGTACTAATAGGGTATTATTAAAGATATAAGTTATTATTAAAAATTATCTTAGTACAATTTTTTTTTGTAATTTTAGTTAAGTGAAATAAGAATTCCTTACACAAGTTAATTTACTAAGCTATTAAAATGCCAAATCCATAAATCATATAAATCCCCCCCTTCAAAAAAAAAATACTATCAAAATTCAACTAAAATATTGTTTAAAAAGCTTTATAAGGTTGCCTCATTTCGTTATCTTGAACTTGAAGCAAACCACCGTTGCCATGAATTGCCACCTTTGCCAAATAATGAATGTATTGCTGTGCGCACATATAATATTTATCCTCCGCAGTTCAATTCCATGAAGAATTCTACGTTCATTTCGCGAAAATCAGTGAGGATAGCTTTGTTTGGTTAGTTGACTTTTCTCATGTTCAAACAACTTCGCTCTAGGTACAAGTTAGAGCCGGATATGAGTGTAGTTTTGATTCAGTGTTGTTCATGGATAGAAACTAAATTGTTTCTTAAAATAATAACGCGATGTTTAGCTGCCATAATTTATTAAAATTACAAACACAGTAACATATAACACACAAAACAAAATTTTACTACAAATATTTACAAAATCATCTTAAAAGTAAGTTCGTTTAAGGATCTTTGTATCCTCCGTATTGCCTGTAACTCTTTATTCGGCGTCCACTTCCTCTTCTCCCTCTCTCCAATCACCATTTCCAAGGTGGGGGTGCAAAACGTGTAAAGTCCAAAGTCTATCGTGTGGTCAACCCATCCTTGAAAGAAAGATCTATCAACTTTGAAATCTTCCCAGTGTACTATATAATTTGTTTAGGGAATGGTGGATTCTTACTGTCATGTACAATGTAAATTTGCGGTATGAGCAGCAAGGTCGGTTTGCTTCACATTAAAGGAAACAAAAAAAAAATAATAATAAAAATTAAAGGCCCGCGTGATATGTAATGAAAACATGAAAACATACGTGATATAACAATAAAAACAAAATTTCACAATCTAAGAATTAAACATAACCCATATATTTTAGTTATTTTTCAGCTGATATACTCAGTAAGAAAGGCAATGTATTTCAAACATAAATTAAAGAATAATCTAAAGCGGCAAACATATGTATTTAAATAGATATAGTTATATGCCATCTTTGTATTAGTTCATTATTTTGAAAACCAAATTATTTGCATTATCTTCCAGTGTCATCACCCGACAATTAGAGCGGGAAAGCTCCGTGGCCAGAGAGGGTCTCGAACCGCCGGCGTTCGAGATCCTGAACTTGGTGTCGAGTCCGCACTCCTTCCGCCGCCGTTGGAAGAGGCTCGGCAACGTGACGGGGCCCCGTGTCCACATGGAGGCTGTCGTCTGGTTGAGGGCCTCCTGGAGTTCCGGGGCGGCTCCACGAAGGGGCGGGGCCCTGTCGAGGCCCCTTTCCACCGGAGGCCGTCAGCGATTCCGCGTGGTCACGGCCTACTCGCCCCCCTTCGTAAAGCCGGGGACACGCGTCGAAAACGGCAGCTGCCTCATCGGAGTGCCTTGCCTTCAGGTGAACACCAGCGACAAGGACGCCATCATTTCCATCTTCGCCGACTACGCGGCGGGGAGATCGGAAGGTGAGTGATTCGCCCCTGCAATATATCCTCCTTAATATTCACTTAAGAGTTCATAATTTAAGAAAAAATTTGTTTTCGCTTATTCTAAGGCTCTTTGTTTAATTTAAACTGCCAAAGAATAATTAATATGCTTGATGCTCGAAAAAAATATATATATCTAAATTGTAATCATTGACCACCAAATTTGTCATACTCTTTTTATGGAATCATATTAAAAACTAAAATAATTTTTGTCATGTAATATGTGTCTTTAAAAACTGGTTGGTTGAAAAATATGTCGTATAAAAGAAAATTAAAAATAAATTTAATTTATATAAAAGAAAGTTTAAATCCACTTAAAATTAGTCGCAAAAGAGCTCATAAATGTTTCCCAATGCATAAAATGGGAAATTATTTACTTTCTTTGCACGGAAAGGCATTGTTTTGCAGAAATTCATAGATAAATCTATGCTGTGTATAGATGTATAGATCTACAGTAATAAGTATAATTATAGTACAGTTAGCCATACTGTTAAAAAGTCAAAATTCAGAATTTAAACAGATTCTCTGCTGACAATTTCAGTCTTGCATCCAGTAAGTTTCCCATTTTTTTCAACCCAGAAACGCAATTCTGTTCTTGAAATGTTAATGCACTGGACTGACTGAAATTTCTGGCTTTGGAATTTTGTGCACATTGCCTTAGAAAAACATATCCCTTTGCATCAAAAAGTACTTACATAGACGTGAAAAATTTACTTAATTATATATAGAGAAATATAAGGAAATTTTGTTATTATTTTGTCTATTTAAAAAAACAAGTTGACTTTTTGTTTGAAATGCGCCTAGTATAATGTTTTATAACGGATAAATTTCTAAAATGTTACTTAAATTTATTTTATGTGAGTTACGTGGAGTATTTCCAAACTTTAAAAAAAAAATCCATTTAATTATAAATTTTTTTAAAGAATCGCATAAGCATCCGAAATTAACTCATATGCACACATGAAAATAAAAATTAAAATTAAAATTAAAAAAAATATTTATTTATATTTTTCATGAGGTATGTGATAATTAATATTGAATACTTAAGAAGATAATAAAAAGTGCAGTAATTAATTACCATTTGAAGGAATATAAAGTTTATTTAAAAATAGCTCCACTAAGCTCATATTAAGCTACCGGAAATGCTTAAAAAGATTTTTAAAAGTTTATTCGAGTCACGTTCTATTTGCATATACAAATCAGATTCAGGTTTGCTTAATAAATATTTCATAGCATCAGGAAGTATGTATAAAACATGAGTAAAAGTACCAGACGGATCTGTATTCCATACTAAAACAGCTAAACATTTTATGTTGCGTATGTTTTTAAGTGAATTATTTTGTTAAACTATCTTAAATTTTTATTTATTTCAAATATTTTGAATACCAACTCATTTCTTTCTACTAAAAAAATTATAATTATGGAAAAATATATTTTTCTAAATACTAAAAAAATATCTAACTCATATTCCTTTCATTGCACTAATAAAAGAATTTTCGTTAAAATCAAGACCTTTAATAACTAAATACTTATTTAATCAAACTTCTCAAGGTATCATAGTTTCAACCGAATTCATTTTTTGAAGAAGTATTTGGTAAATCGGCTTTTGAGTGCAATGTATTGTGTTGGCAAAGATGAAATTTAATCAATAATATTGCCACCTTTAACAGCTTATTATTTGACATTGTCTTAATATTTAACCGTTCTGAATTTTTTTCTTTGAAAAGTTACACATCTCACTTTTTTAAAGAAATCATTATAAGCTCTTAAAATTAATTTTATTGAAAGTGAAACGATCGGAAATTCTCACTTTTAGGAAGTATGAATTCTTACGTATAACTACGGCATCGTGCTAAGCATTAATAGTGTATTTGGCTATAGTATAACTACGCAACAGACGGTATCAAATTGGTTCACCAAATTTCGTACAGGTAACATGGACCTCACAAATGAAACACTCGGTCGCCCAGAATCAAGGTCAATAATGAAGAATTAAAAATCACCGTTTAGTCTGATCCATCTCAAAGTGTCTATGAGTTATCGCTGAAGTTTGGTATTAACAAACAAACAACGTTAACTCATTTAGCTTAAATCAGTAAAGTGAAAAAGCTAGATAAAGTGGGTTTCACATAACTAAATGAAAAACAGAAACAAAAGCGTTTGGAAGCTTGATTGATGTTGCTTTCTCCTCACAAGTTTGATTATCAATTGTGATGAGTAATTGATTTAATATAACAACTGCAAACACTTCGAACAAGGGCTGGGCAAGGATAAATCATCAAAACACACTCCAAAGAGTAATATTCATTGAAAGAAGCTGATGGTGAGTATTGGAAGGTGTAGCGCGGGTGTGATCCATTATGATTTCACGAAGCCTAGCTCATCGATCACAGCAAAAATATACTTTAACCAACTGGACAAAATGTTGCAAATCCTTGAAGAAAAACAGCCTGTTTTGGTCATCAAATCGATTCCTACCTTATTTCATGATGATCATTTCTATCTTATTTCATTAACGTTAGACCTCACATTACACAAATAACTGAGGCAAAACTACCTGAATTGGAGTTGGAACATCATCATCTTCCATATGCAGATATCAGACTTAGCCTTTCTGATTGTCTTCAGCAATTTGGAGAACTTTTTAATAGGAAAACAATTTAATTCTGGCAATGCTGTAAAACTGGCCTTCCAGAAATTCATTGATTCTCGTCCGCCAGGTTTTATGCCGACCTGCAGTTTAAATGGTAAAATTGTATAGATAATATGGATGCATACTTTGAGGAATAAAATAATTCCTGATGTTTGTAAGTTAACAACTAATCTTTTTTTTTTTTGTTAAGTTACAACCAACCAACTAACTAGCCTTTTAAAAAGACTATGACCTTTTTTAATGACCTATTTTCTACAAATTTCATCTTTGACAACCCGATACTTAGAACGACAAATTTCCAATAAGTATTTCTTTATTTTTACATGTCAACGAATTTCAAAGTAGAATTGTTAATCATAAAATAATGATTTTCGATTTGAACACTCATTAAATCACTCAAGAAGATCACTGGTGCAAAGAATATTGATCGTAAAAAGTTACATCTACCATCAATCCATCTTACTTAGAAATCACCCAATTTGGGTTACATATGATGATAAGTCTGATAACGTTATTTTTAGTTACTTCATTACATTTATCTATCTCCGTAATGGAACTGATTATCGATAGCAAAGATGAGAGTTAGCAATATTGATCGTCACGTAATTCAATTGCCCAGAAGATAAATACGGTTCTGTTGGAAGAAGTGAAAAAGGAATAATTCTGCAAAACAGATGCAGTCTGTCACCCTTTTGCTTTCTCGTAAAAGAGAAGAAGTCTTATAATGCATTAAATGTAACGTTACTTATTATCTTTGCTGTCAGGAAAATATGAAAACTTTTATACATCATATATTTTGCATCTATATTATGCCTTTTTTTATCAGAATATCCAGACAGTTTGGCGTCTGGTAATGCTTCTTACTTCAGCAAAACAGTAAGGAAAAAGTTATAATAATCGAATTTTTCAACATATTGTATGCCTTTGGATAGTACATATAGTATGAATTTATGTATTGTAAATTGCTTTACTTAAATTTAAAATAATTTTTGAATAGGTTTTATCCTCAATAAAATAATAATTAAATACCTGTTTTTTTTACAAAAGAAATGTAATTTTAGTCTAAGTGAATTAATGGATTTTAAAAATTTAATTACTAAAATTTTATTAGTTATCACAAACTGCACATAATAAAATTAGTAATGCATGAAAATTAAAAAACATTTTTATTTTCTGCATTGTTTCATGCAGTTATAGAGTTTCACCAAAAATGAATGTTTTTGTACCAAACAAAATTATATTGTTCAGATATTTTCTGGATATATTGTAAATATGGTTATTTTCACAACTACATCAGAATGGTTTAAGAAGAATTCAGCTCTATCCCAACAGTTTTTAGTTGTACATAGTCATATAAAAGGAGGAGGAGTTTCCTTAACGTTAGATTGGACATGGGAATGACGATGATATTCTCACTCACATGGCTACAAAGATCTCCTGATCTAACGCCATCTGATATATTTTTATGGGTTTTCATTATAGATTCATGTTTATAAATCAGTCTTGACAAAAGCATAACATATCAATTAAAATCGCTGGCATAACTAAATTCACATATTTAATATTTGTATTTGAACAAATTGAAATGTTTTTCTTCATTTTCAAGTATCACTGATTAATAGTTTTGAAAATATTTTTTTTAATTCGGTCATTCACATACATTACCCGGATTAAATTGTATGCATTAGCTCTTTTTTATACTTAAAAAAAGTATATAGTTCTCTTTAATTTAAAAATCAGTTAGAAGTATTTCTCTGAACATTTTTTTAACACAAATAACAATTGGTTGAGTATTGCGAAAATATTTTATAGCTTAAAATCAAAATGATGGAGCAATTATAAATGGAACTATAAAATAAGTCTTTCTTAGATCGATTACAGAATAATGCAAAATTTAAACAAGAATAAAGCTTCAATCAACGAAGAACTGGAATAGCTACATTAATTGAAGTTGTATTCTTGTTAAACATTACATCACGCCAATTTATACATGAATTAAGTCAAATTAATTATGCGTTGAGAAGGCTAGGTTAACTTTTTTGTAGATGGCAGAAAAATTCTTCATGAAGTAATTAATCGGAGAAATTAAATCGATTCTTGACAAATTTTACATATTCAAAGGTAGAATAAGTATTCAGCGATTGGATTTCAAAAAAATATTAATACATTAAAGGAATATGGAGTCTATTTTATTTGAAGTACAGCAATACTACTGATGTTTGTGAAATAGTAGAATTGTTATCATAACTTCATAATTGTTTTGTAAAAAAGAGCAAGTTGGTTCTTTGTTGACAGGTTATACATGTTCAACTAAAGAGGAGACGAACGCAGGCAAAAGTTAATGAATACTATTCTAATTCTAGGGTCGATAAATTTCTTCGATAGTCGACTTCATCAAAATATTTTTCTTTTAGCTTCTTATAGATCTCTTTTGTTTTGTTATTACAAACTTATAAATGAACAAGAGAAAAGATGCTTATATGAGTTTTTAGAATGATGATTTAATAGTTCATTGGTTTATTTTACACATACTATGGTATTTATTATTTTATGGTTCAGCCTCCAGAAATGCTTTACGTCAAAGAATCATTTTTGTTTTGATGGTCTTGTTAACATTATATATTTGATTAGAGAAACATAAAATAAATAATGTTTAAATTAGATAACAAAAAGGAGACATAGACAGAGACTATATCGATTCTAGAGTGACTTTGTTTTAATATCCTGGAAGCTGTCTGGTTTTTGATAAAGCTAACTTATCCGTAATTATTTCGATTTTAACTCGATTTAACATTTCCTTCCCTATTCTCACATTAAATAATATTTATTAGAAACGCAAAATAATGAGAATTTTTAAAGTTCAAACGAATTCTTAATGTTCACTAATACAAAAAATTTTAAATATATATTTGTGAAAAGATTTTAAATTGTGTTTATTTCTAAACATTGAAAAAATAAAAATTGACTATCTTGCTACTCGTAGCTTTAATAGCAATTAAATTTATACTTTTTCTGTTTTGGTTTTTATATATAAATTTTAATTTCCAGTTACATTTTTAACATCATGCCATTATTTTAAATCGAACATTTTCCATAAGTGTTTTTGTAGAATGCTAAGTTTTTTATTAATACCTTATTGCCTTTCTCTGAGTGTTTTAAACTTTAGTTTTCTTATTGCCGATGTCAAAGTCCTTATTCTATTGCTTCAGATAGCATCTTAATAAAAATTTCTATCAAAAACCATAAAATATATTATTTGGCTGTGTTTCTTTATGGATTAAATGCACATTTGTAATTTTTGTGAAATTCCTAAATATATGTGATTTGGCATGATATGATTTAACTAGATATACGATATTTATCTACTTCTTTGTAGGCGTGCTGTACAACGTGTCTTGCTGTGCTGGAATATCTATAGCTCTGCTGTTAGCCTTATCCAGAGACCTGAATTTCGACTTCGACCTGTACTTGGTGGCAGACGGTTTATTCGGCACCGTGCGCGGTAATCGCTGGAATGGCATAACCGCCGATCTGGTGTCCGGAGCTGCCCACATGACCTTCGCCGCCTTCAGTATGACCAGTGCCCGCCAAACAGCCATCGACTTTTCCGTCCCTTACTTTCATTCCGGTGTGTCTTGCCTCACATCATCCCAGTACAGAGTTGTCCCGGTGAGTCCAATTTTTATACTGAATACTGTTTCAAACCATGTAAAACGTTTTCAATAGATGTACTCTTAAGATAAAAAAATGCAGCTGCAAAAAGTACAAAATCTATATTACACAGTCCAGTCACATTAATGTGACCACCACCTACTTTCGACGTCAACGTGAAATAACCAATCACTAAAGGCAGGTGGCAGCACATTGCAGTGGAGTGTACATAAAAAATTCACATTAATACCACTTAAATACCACTTAATACCACATTCCCACTCCACTTAAAACCAGAATATACAAGAGTGTATATTCTGGCTTTTGACAGGTGGTCACATTAATGTAACTGGACTGTGTAATTCAAAGGAATAATTATTTATAATACGTTACAAAAATATAAAGGGCATTACAATAACTTACTTTACGTTTAGCCTATTTAGTGGTTTGCAATGTTTTCCAATGACGGTACACAGATGGTGTTCAATATTTAATCATAGTGGCGTTATGAGAGGAGCTGTAACCGTTTCAACATCCCCCCCCCTACCAGTTGGGAAAAATGATTGGACAGATATTATTTGTTGGTTGTAATTTTGATTTAAATATGTAGTAATAAATTAATTTGGAATAATTTTCTTTAAAATGGTCAAACCTTCCAAAGAATTCTTATTTGTGTATTACTTAATTTGTAGTCGAAATTCTTCTTTCTCCAATGCATTCTTTAAAGCAGTAATGGGCCAACTTCTTTGGAAACGGGCCAAAAAGCAATCGAAAAAATTTAGTGAACTAATATAATTTATTTTAAAACTTTAAAATGATTACGCAAACCTTCCAATACAAATAAATGAAAACAATGAATGAATATAAAGGAAGGAAACTGGAATTGCATTTTTAAAAGTTCCTTAAATTTAGGTTCGAATTGCAGTTAATTCTGAGAAGTGATACTAAACCCTCATTTATAAGTGTTTCAGATGGAATTCTTCCTAAAACTCATGATAGAAAACACTTACTCATATAAGTTTACGCGAACATAGCTCTAATTTTCTGGGAGTGAGATATTCAATTTTGGAAACTTGATTTCGACAACGTTTTGTAAAACTCTAACTTTGGAACATTGATAAACAACTGCTTGAAATTAATGTTAGATTGTAACTCATTTACTTCAAGCTACAAATCCCTGCTTAACAATTTACATTGAAAGGCATGTGAAAATATCCAATTCTGTTTCAATGGCATTGAAATCTTGAAATGTTCGTTCAAACTCAAAATTTCAACTCTCATGCCATCTTCATTATTCCTAAGCTTATCTTTTAATTTAACCTTGGGAAATGAGCACGTCGTTCTTAGCTAGTTGCTTTAAAAACAGATCATGTTTCAGTTGTCGATAAATATAAATTTTTCATTGAATTTTGTATAAGTTGTTCATATGACAAAGAAGATCTGTGAAAAATTCATCTATATCTTCCAACATTTCATACTTCTTAAAATACATTTCATAATCCTACTTTCCCATGGAAGGAGGAATTAATATTGTCTTTCAACTGCCAAACTCGTTTGAGATCACATTCTGCACTAATCAGCTTTACTTTCATGTAATACAATCCATCAGAGTATTCAGATTGCATGAACTGAAGAAAAACTGAAATTGCCTATGAATAAATAAATCTACGAGATCCAATAGTATATACACCACTCAAAGTTACATTGCGATTTTTCCTATTTAATGAAGATTTACACAAGGCATCTTGATGTATGACATAATACAAAAGAAAACATTGTTCCCGGGTTAGTTTTGATTAAATACTCCAAGAAATCCAGATTTTTTCATGTCATATTTCATGTTCCATCCGTATTAATATTACATAGATTTGTTTTAGGTTTTTTCGAGGTTGAAAGATCTTCCAGAAATTCAAGAAAAATATACCATCCCATTGTAATTCCCTTTAACGATAGTATGCATGCCAGTTCCTCAGTAAATTCAGAGTTCTCATTAATACTTCTTATAAATAATACTGTTTGAACAGTATCATTTATATCAGTAATGGGCAAACGTTTTCGGTCGCGGGCCAAAAATCGAAAAAAAAAGTTTGAAGGGCCAAGATAAATTTTTCTAAAATTTTAAGAACAATATACAAGTATTACAATTTAAATATGTTAATGAGATGAAGGCAATTGCGATTTTATTTTTAAAAGTTCCTTATAGTGAGGTTCGAAGTGAGATGGACTGATTCTAAGGAACGACGCTAAATGCTCATCTGTAAGTCTATTTCTGAAATAATTCTTTCTGAGGTTCATAGTTGAAAACACTTGTTCACATATATAAGATGAAGCAAACATAGCACTGTTTTTTTTAACATTTTACCAATTGAAAGCTGTCTGTGCTTGATATTTCTGTCGATTTATGTTTTGCAGAAGAAAAATAGAGAAAGTAAAAAGATCATCAATCCTTTCGAAAAAAAGGAAGAAAAAAATATTTAATCAAAGTAGAAAAGGAGATGGATATATAATATATAAATGCATATTTCCTTTTAATTTGCCTCGGATCGGCAAATTAAAACTCTATCCGCGGCCGGATAGAACCTTCCGGGCCGTAGTTTGCCCTTCCCTGATTTATATCATTCCTACCTATGAAGAATTTAAATTGGCCAATCTTTGACTTTGTGACATTAGATTTCTATTCATGGCTTCGACTCTACAATCATCGTTTTTCGATATAAGCTTACAATATCAATATCCTTTTTTTCTTGTTTGAACATAAAACACCACAAATTTGAAACAGGCATTGTTTAAAGAACTCCTCATCATTGAGGGCTTCTTTACTTTTAGCAATATTATAATTTGCATATGTAATTGCTCCCTGCATACTGCTTGCTTTTTTTAAACAAATTTATCCGCCTGATAATTCTTTAGAAAGATTTTAAATTTTATTTCATATTTGTATATTTTTTCGTATTGGTATTTGGAAATTTGGTGTGAATTGATGGAAAATGCTATATTCTTTTCTACGGCTTCATTGTAGATAAGACACAACTAGTTTATCCTTTGCAACTATAAAGAAATTATTTTTAGATCCATTCATCTTTAAAAGCACGACACCTAAAATTAATTTCGTATTTTTAGTGCACATTTTGGGGTTAAATAATTAAAACAATAATCGAAAAATGAAAACGATCAATGTAGTCATCAGTTTGCATTCAAATAGCTAATCATTGGCTCATATACTGCAAGCTCACCCATGGAAACATAATGATCACAATAAGTGACGATGCTAAAAATACTTCCATGAATCAATCTTCCAGAGATCAATCAATGACTTTAGCCAGTGTCTCCAAATACTTTAATATACCCACTCGTCAAACGCTTCGATAGCTCCTCTATATTTGGCGGCCTGATCGCCAATTGACCAGCGCTCTGGTCTTCTGTACCACAGTCTTCAGGTTCAAATCCTGGGGGATTGGCATGGATGTTTGTTAGTGGTTCGGAATCCACGTTAAACTGAAGGTTCTTGTCTAATTAGCCTAAAGTTTGCACAAAATGACTGTAGATCGATAAACCAAATCAAGCCCTCTCTATATTTTTACTTTTGAAATTGATTTGAAGTTCCTATAAGTTCTCTACTTTTTTCACTGGTACATTTAAAATTCCAAGTGTGAAGGAAAGAGATTAAATTAAAACATTAGTTAAATATTGTAAAAAAATATCTTCACATATTTAATAATACAAGAAAAGTTTATATATTATATTAGACATTTCGTGAAAAAAAAATCTATTGTAATTCATATGCTGATATAAATGAGACAAAACAAAACTGTCTTACCATTTTATAAATGAAAAATAAATTATTCAATAACATCCGATGCGATAATATTAATAATAGAATTTCGAAATATAAATTTTCTCTTAAAGTAAGTTTCATACCAGTTAAATAGTTTCCCAGAATCTTTAAAAGACTTTTCATATAGCCTGCAATTTTTTTTTTTTTAATTTTTGGTGATTTTGTCAAAAAAATCAATTTTGTAGTAAGAGAAATTTTTACAATGTTCTTAATTTAAAAAAAAATTTACTTCACCTTCCATTCTATTTCTATCTTGTTAAAGAGAAATGCAATCTTTTCTTCGGTCAGTATTCGTGCTAAGAAAAATGTCTAATGAGAAGCTTGTTTTCTGTAATCTTTTATTCCTGAAAGGCAAACAAAAAGGCTTGGAGGCATTTTTCTTCAGCCTAATTAGGTACAAGCCTAAAATAACATCCTAAATGTTGTTATAATTCTACATAACGTAAGTCTTTTTTTACCAGAAGATTTTAGAAATTTCTAATTCATTTTCACTGATTAAGAGTTGTTGCAAATTAAGATGTCATGTTAAAAACGCAATTTTTAAATAAAAACTTTATGCAGTCTTTTCAAAAACTTGGACTTAAAAGAAATTGTAAAAGTAGTAGTAAAAAAGTCGTAGATTAATCAGTAACAAATAAGTAATAATGTTTTTACTTTCATATTTAAACAAGCTATAATTTTTTATTTAATATTTTAATGCAACTCTTCGAATAAGACATTTTTTAATCATACCTATAGTTTTAACAATTAATACTACATTTAAATGAAAAATTCTTAAGCCTATTGGATAAAATTTCTTCTTATCAATTATTTTTAATATGCTACTATAATTTTTATTACGTAAAAGTACTTTGTAGGCTTTTATATCTATCATATTCCAAGATTTTAGAAAAAGAATAATTATGTATTTTTATAAAATGAAGAATTCCTGAATGAAAACTTTTTTTGTTATTACGCCATCGTTATATTTATAAAATTAAATCTTCATCAGATGCTGGATTTTAAAACTTCGATTAATTAAATCGTGACAAAAAAATTCATATTTTTAGCAACAAAATCTATTTTGTAGTATTTTGATATTTTTTATGTAAAGAGCAATTTTATTTTAATTATTCTCAAAGCATTTTTAACTGCAACAGCATTAAAAATTAAATAGAAATTAATGGCAGTGAAATATTTAAAGAATTATAAAAAAATTTAACAACCATATTTCAAATAAATTAACGTTCCGAATAAAATGTATTTTTATCATAAGAACTTTGTTTCCTGATTAATTAGGAGTTTTAAAAAATGGAAGTATTTAACTCCACTATTGAAAAAAAAGAACAAGTAATTGGAGTAATTAGAAAAGAAGTTAATGGTCATAATCACTATTCAGACAACTACTTTTTATCTCAAAATGGTAGATAGCATAAACGTATTTTATTGCTAGTTAACTATCAGGTTCCTTTAGTTTCAATCGTATTTCAGTGATTAATGTTTGGTTTTAATTTTACTTCCTTTTTTTGTCAAATTCCCAGCTTAAGATTATTTTTTTCTGACTGTATAATTTTTTTAAATCTCTTTCCCCTTCAATGTCATTGATTTTTAAATCCTTCATCATTTAATCACGTTTATTTATTTTTTTCTTCTAGTTAATTTTTTTTTCACCAGTCCACCAAAAAAATAGATGTTAGATGGAGGCAATATCCTGTTTAAATCATTATAGTCCAAATAAATTTAAAAGAAAAAAATTAATGGTTAAAATGTGAACTTAATTTAGCGACAGAAGTTTTGTAGCGATTAAGTTTTTTTTTTTCTGCATCAGAATTAAAAAAAACTTCAAATGAAAAAAGGAAAAACAAAACATCTTATTTATTTCTTCATATTAGATTCCAACAAAATAAATGGAATTGAATGAATTAAATCCGGACAATGTCAAATTACCAATTGTTTCAATATTAAAATCATGACGTCCCATCTAGGTCTTCAAAAAAAAGCAATAGTCCAAACTTCAGACTTTTAAAGTTTGCAGAGCATCTTTAGAAGTTTTTCGAGTAGTAGAATTCAATTTTTCATTCGAATTGTAAAATCAATAAACGATTTAAACAAATTAAGATACCTACAGCAATAGATTGTGCGCATGACTAATGATTGCGCTACAAAACATTGAGAAATATTTTTTTTTGTATGTTTGCATATGTATATAATCGTTACTGTTAAAATACCAATCATGTATTAATATTTTATACATAGTTCATAAATCACGAATGGATTTAAACAAATAATTATTTATATTTCTTCATCATTTTTTTATTCTTTTTTGCTGAAGTTGAATGGTGGAAAACTAATTATATGTATGACATTATACATTTCAGACATTTTTATATTGTGTATTTCAAATATTTTTAAATTATGTTATGAACATTTTACATTTAAGACATTTTACATTATGTTATGAACATTTTACATTTAAGACATTTTTACATTATGTTATGAACATTTTACATTTAAGACATTTTTACATTATGTTATGAACATTTTACATTTAAGACATTTTTACATTATGTTATGAACATTTTACATTTAAGACATTTTTACATTATGTTATGAACATTTTACATTTAAGACATTTTTACATTATGTTATGAACATTTTACATTTAAGACATTTTTACATTATGTTATAAACATTTTGCATTTAAGACATTTTTACATTATGTTATAAACATTTTGCATTTAAGACATTTTTACATTATGTTATAAACATTTTGCATTTAAGACATTTTTACATTATGTTATGAACATTTTACATTTAAAATATTTTTACATTATGTATGAAATTATACAATTAAAAAATGTTTACATTATGTATGAAATAAATTTAAATCATTTTTACGTTGTGTATGAAATTATACATTTAAAATATTTTTACATTATGTTATGAACATTTTACATAATTTATGATGTCTATTGTTGACCTCCAATAGATGAGATTCTTGCACAGCATGTTCAATTATAGCTGTCAATGCAAGTATGCACTGGCTACATCCCGTGAACTGAATGTCCCTCTTTACCATTTTTTACAAATCACAATAGATAATTTTTTTGTAAATTCTAGCTTAGATTTTTAAAAAAAAGTAAAACGAGGAACAAGTGGAATAAAAAATAAATTCCTAACACTCTAGAAAGTCGTTCACAATTTCTTTTACAAATTAAGATTTATGAACTTTCGTCAGCAAGACACTAATCTCATTATTGGGTTTTAATCTAAGTCATTCATCATTTTCCTCTGTTTTTCTACCTTCGCTCAAGCGTTTCAGTACATAAGCCAGTAAGATATCAATCGTTAAAATGTTGTTTTAAAAATTGGGTGTACCAAAAACGTTATCTATATTAAAATTACTTTTCCACACAATAAATTAGCTTTGACAGCAGGTAGAGAACTAAAAATCGGCCTAATTAATGTATCCAACAGTGAACGAGTTGTAAATAAGTTATATTCTCTGGTTGTTTAAATTATTGTTGATAAATATACCAAGAATATCCAAACCTCGAACCACCATTACTTTTCCAACAGCACATTTTTAAAAAAGATCATATGGTAGGTAATTTTTTAAAGACTTTTAGATTTTGAACAAGGATTAAAACATAAAGCATGATTCGACTAAATTTTTCAGGAAAGCAAATATTTAAGTATTAGAAAATATGCATTACTGTAACTTATTGCGAATAAACTAGTAGAATTTTAGTAAATAATTCCTAGCCAGGAGTTAGTTTCTTTATCTGTGTTATTTTCTTATTCATTTGTTCCTTGCTCTTTCACAGGAGTCTCATATCTATAAAATGTTAAAATATTAACACAGAGCTATATCTATTTAAGTGAGATGTTAAAATATTATTATTGACAAATGTTTGTTTCAAGAATTTTTAAATTTTGTAAGTTTGAAAAAAAGTCATGTTTCATTTTAAAATTACACTCAAACAAATAGCTGAACTTATTTCTATATAATGAATTGCAATGAGTTAGTCTATTCAGATCAACACAAATTTGTAAACAAATATATGCAGGCATGTATGAAAAATAAATAATAACTATATGACTTATCACTTTTGCTCTTACTATCTGAAAAACAGGATTAAATATTAAAATGCATTAAATTTTACAATCACTTATCAAGTTTTTTTGTTTATTATTATATTATATATTTTATTTTACATTATATGCATTAATATATATATTAATGCATATAATGTTAAATCAGGATTGTGATTAGAAGAGAGAATCCTGATTTAACATTAGTCAAGGACCAAGAGAATTAACGCTATATGTAAAAAAAAAAAAAAAAAACGATAAATATGAACAAGACCAAAACAAAATACGTAGCATTACATTACATATTTTTTTTTTCTTTTTTGATAATGATTTAGACTTCAATTTCCTAAATTGTGCTTTAAAAAACTATTATTATATTTTTCGTCCACTTTTTAATTATCTATATCGGAAATCTTAGCACATCAACTTTTCTACATTTACACTTCACTAATTGAAAGGTATGTTTTCACAATTTTAAAAGAATGAATAATTTTTGACTCAGGGAAAATTCCATGTACTTCCTCATTTTCCGAAATATCCAAACCTGGTGTTCATAAAAAATCTCAGAATGATCAACAAAAATCTTTATTTATTTATTTTGTCTCCTTGAGGTCAAATTCATCAACTTTGGAAAACTACTTTTACAAAACAACTTGAGGATTCTGAGAAAGATAGCCTTACTCTGAAATTTTTATCATTACTATTATTAGATTTCCAATCGATTGTAAGGAACGCATACTACATTGACAAAAACAAAAAAGATTGATAAATTATTCTCTTTTAGTAACGAATTGACGCCAATAATAAAATGTAGTCCAAACTCATAGCACATTATTTTTGAATAATGGTTATCAAAATATAACTTTATTGATTATGATCCTTTAGTGTGTTGAGAATTTTACCATAAAAAAAATATCTTCACAGTGAATTATAGTGTCTGAACGAAAGTAAATGAAAGTTTATTATTTTAAAGTTATCTATTAAGACATCGCTGTGATTTATGAGCGAATCTGTATAATAATTACTTTATCTCTGTCTTTTACACTGTAGAAAGATTGCTTTGCTGAATACTTTTACCGCCTTTCAGCTCTCGGCATTCCTGGTGCCCTTCAGCATTCAGTTATGGGTGGCAATCTTCTGCGGCCTGACTGCTACAGCCATTGCAGCCGCTATCTACGAATGGTTCAGCCCATTTGGCCTCAATCCGTGGGGCAGACAGAGAACCAAGAATTTCAGTTTGGCCTCAGCTCTCTGGGTGATGTGGTCTCTACTCTTCTCGCACCTGGTGGCATTCAAAGCGCCCAAGTCGTGGCCCAATAAAGTGCTCATCAACATCTGGGGTTGCTTCAGCGTCATCTTCCTGGCCTCCTACACGGCCAACATAGCCGCCCTCTTCGCAGGGCTCTTCTTTCATCTCAGGGTGGATGACTTCCATGATGCTCAGGTAAATACTTACCGTAATACTTAGTACTAGAATAAGGTATCCGAGGTTTTATTGAATACATTACAAAATTATATAAAAATACACAAGATACAAAAAATGTCTTTACTAACTTTGCACAACAAGAAGATTCCTTAAGGAAACTCTAATGGATCTAGAAGAAGACCAAGAATTATATGGGGAGATCAAGTCGAGGAGTACTTGAAGACACTCAGTATTACTAACTGGAAACAAAAAGCAACTAGTGGAATGTGTGGAATGGCAGAAACACTTGAAGGAGGTCAAGGGCCCTTAAAGGGTTGTAGCATTGATGATGATGATGATGATGATGACTAACTTTGCAACGTAAGATGTGAAATCCCTTGTTGCTTGTGATACGTTCACCTGGTATTAGATGCCATGCCATGTATGCGCAAACATCTGAGAAACTATGGAATTCTAAATAAAAACTTTTCAGATTTCACACTATTAAACTTGTTCGTCTGAGTATGGTTGCTTGATTTCTGATTTAGATAGTTGCAGTAATTTCTAGAAACTGAAGTAGCTTATCAGAACTGCTTTCACTTGACCACAGCAGCTTTCCTCGGATGCTTGTCATTACATGGTATCAAATCTTTTGTCACTTGAAAATTCTGTGAATATACAAGGGAGATGTTAAAGTTAATATGTTGAAACATATTGAAGCATTTATATTGTAAATTAGTAAATACGTTTTATTTATTTTTCACTTCTTGATGGGAGGTTTTTTTCACAATTTTGTGGTGTTCCCAATAATTCTTGAATTCCTTACACATTGTTAAACTTTTATTTACAAACCATTATATTACTTATAAATTAAAGCTTAACTTTAGTATTTACATGGGCTAGGCTTAGACTTAATAATTTGTGTAATGCATATGTTCAATTTGTTTTGTCTATTTAACACTAAATACCAATAATATCAGTTACTAATACGTATAAGAATTTATTTATAAATAGAAAAGTACCATAAAAATTTATTTGGTATTTCAAAAAATACTAACTGACTGGTACAAAAAAAACATTGTTTTATTATCTTTATAATACTTTCTATATTTCAATAATTGTGTCAACTTTAACGGTTTCCACTTCCAGAATAGGGAGAAACAATGTATTTCTGAAATTAGGCATAATCTCGTAACGTTCTTATTAATACAGCCACATTGAGGTATTTTAACGTATAACTGATCAAGTTATTTCATGAAATATAGTATAAATTATGGCATAAAAATAATTTTATGTGCTCTAAATGTTATTAACATACTAAAAATAAATTTAACTGTTGATCCTGGAATAGAATAGTAATATAACCATAAATTATTGGCCTTTCGAGTTCAGAGAGTTTGGCTCGAAACCCGAAAATCCGTACGAAAAGTTTAACGTGTCTATAAGACAGATACAAAAAATCTATGGATAGGGAAGTCTTTCCAATAAATTTGGTGTGTTTATTTAATGGTTCGAATTTGTAACATAAAGAAGTCAAAACTCTAGTTTTAACAGTGCCAACTCTTCTTTTATGATATGTCTAAATAAGATTCGTGGTACATGATGTCAACATAAAATGTAACTGAACAATGTTGTAAGTTTATGAAAGACAGTCAAATACGAACTGCAGTTTTGGAGATGTAGCATAACAATAAAATTTACTTTCATTTAAAAATTAAGTAATTGGAAATACAGATTTCGCGTGCTACCCTACCAAAACAGTTATCAATTGTACAGTTAAAGTACAATAAGAGTATAAGTGACAATAAAGGTAAAAATAGTAATATAAAATTCATTGCATTTTTTTTTCAAGGGTTTTTTTTATTTTAACACTACTTAATTTTTTTATTAGAATCTTATATTTGACTTTTTAATAAGTCATTAACAAGTATTGTTATGTTCTATAAAAAATTACATTATTAAAGGATATTTCGCCGAAAACTAAAAAATTCTGAAAGCAAATTCATTTGCATCCTTCACTTCAAATTCCCATTAAATACATAAATCATTTTCTTTAAAAAAAATTTAACTTAGTTCCACGACGTTTATTGATTTGTGGTTTAAAAAAAAATAGCATCTTCAGGGTATACGCAAGTATGCCTACCAGCTAAAACTATTTGAATTTTTTTAATCAATTCCTCTTAATGAAATATTTTTAATGAATTGATTGCTTTAATTAAAGCTGTATTTTTTTTTCTAATGAAAGGCATTTTTTTCGATGTTCCAAATTAATGATAAACCAATAAGGGACTACAAGAATTCAAAGTAAAAAAAAAAAATTAACTGAATCCCCGGCAACATTATTTGTCCGTCTTGAATTTTTTTTCTACTTCTTGCATTAAATTATGAACTTGAGTGTATCAGGAAGCATAGCAGTAAATTAATGCTACAGGTTATCGCAGATAAATAAATAATAATTATTAAATTTTTTTACTCTGAAATATAAATAGAATACGCTATTCTAGACATATATAAATTGGCATTTATATATGTCTAGAAATGACATATGTAAATGCCAATTTCAAGCGCTAAGAGATTTTTCAACAAAACAAAATATAAGACGATGCAAAAATGTAACCCGAGTCTATTCAAAGAAAAACTTCGTTCCATCATGATGGTGCACCTGCATACTTTAATACTAATAACAGGAATTATCTAGACGCTATTTACTATTCGATTGAGAAAGGTGAACTTATTTTTCGACGCCTATAACCTGCTGATTTATTATGGTATGTTTGTGGTGCATAAAAAGGGCAAAATCGCAATTTGGGAGACTCTGTGATTTGGATGTGGGTTTTTTTCATTATCAAGTTGGATTCAATTAATGGTTCGCATCCATAACTGAAATGCAACCCTACAATGCCATTTTTGCAGATTGTCATACAACAAAATTTTAAGAAAAAGTAGCAATTTTATGAAACAAAAATACTGGAGCTAACATAAAAAGTATGGATAATAGGAAATTTAACTAACTTAGGAAGCATAAAAAAATTGAGGGATTAAAATAATATACTCGCAATAAGCAAAAAATATATGCATGAAAAAATCCTCCAATAAACATTCAATAAAAATAATTTTTTTATTATTTTCAAAATAATAATATAGATTTATTTATAATAAAAAACATGTAAATTACGAGTTTAGTTAATAGTTAATTGCGAGTAACAATCGGAACATCTTTCAGCAATTCTGTTTAAACATATTCCAGAAAAATACGATAGCATCGGTCATTGAAACATCGATGGAGAATGGACGATTGAGACATCGGTCATATGTAAGAGATACAGACGTATTAAAAATATTTTAATACCTGCCCTACATTTTCAGACAAGAATACCGTACTAAGTTGCAACCTTTTCCCTTTATCGACAACATTATCAGCCAATAACGTCATTTCATCTGTTTTGTACTACTGTTACTTGTCGTAATTTTAAACATTTGTTGTAAACATTGCTGAAAAAAGCTCTTTAAGACGATGTTTTAAGTAAAGAAGGTTTTTCCTTCTTTTCATGTCTTTATGTGCATCTGTGCGTCACTTTTGCCCATGCATTCCTGTACATAAAATGATTGTTTTAGTGATCTATACCGTATCAAAATTTATCGCATGATTTTAGAATCACCTTGTATACACAGAAATAAATGAAAAAACATTTTAATAAGCTTTATTTTTATTAAAATATGAATGTTAATACCTCAGGTAGATAACAACTGGAAACTTCACATCTGACCGCAATTTAATTTACCTTTATAAAATATATGTAATGAACCACTCTTTGTAAAAGGCTTAGTAAAACTATTGATATATTCTGATTTATTAAGTATTTTTTCAATTGCTTCAGCTCCTGAACTTGCGCACGGGTACTGCCAGAGGTAGCGCTGCAGAGTTTTATGTGTACAAAGAAAATCCCGAGTTGTTTCAGCACATCCAGCGATATGGAGTACACACTTTAGAGATGGGCCTGGAGCAAATAAGGTACTGTGCTTTTAGAAAACTCTTTTCTCTGTTAGGTTTCCGCAGATCATGAAGATTATAAAATGCTGTAATCAAATCTATGAAATAAATTTACTTTGAGAAAGCGGGTTCTGCCGTATTTATGTTAGACAAAAAATTAAGCGAAATCAGGTTCGGAGTTCAGATAATTTTTTTTTTTTTATGTCTCTTCAAATTAAAGATAATATGAAATTTTAAAAGCAATATTTTAAAAAAAGATTCGTCTAGAAATCAAATTTAAAACAACTTTAGAGAAATATTTTGAAGTTAAACGCTAAAGTAAAACTTTAAAGTTGTGAATTAAGTATTATTATACAATTCTGTTGAGTCCTATTTTACAAATGAAGATCATTAAATTAAAGAAACAAAATTCTCACGTAATTATCTGAACCGAAATCTTAAATATGACAACAATTTTCTTATCTTAAAAAAAATTATTTATTTAAAAAAATTTAAATATTTTTTTTGTGTATCGATTATCAATATTTAATTTCCAGCTTGGATCTTCATATGTGCCTGGTGTATATCGCGTTAGCATATTGAACTAAATTCAAACCTGGCAAATGATGTTAGTACCAAATGCTACCGTCTCAGAAGAAAGTAGTGAGAGTGCAAACAATTGTAATGTATGTAATGTAGTCCCATCTCCGTATTTAAGCTGTAGGTCCCGGTCTAATTAGCCCAAAGCGTGCACAAAATGGCCGTAGAACGACAAACCCATCTCCGTATTAACCTTCAATTGTATTACTTGTATATTATTGTTGAAATTCAAATAATTTTAGGTTAAGTTTTGGCACTCGAATGCAACATATACACTATTTAACAATATATATACACTCAAGAGCCAAAACATTATGACCACCCCTACATTTTGCAATGAACTCGCCTGGATGACGTGGAAGGCACGTGATCAGGTGGAAGTGGTATTTAACTGGTATTAAGTGGTGGTATTAATCCATGCCAAGGCGGGCCAACTCCTTATTGACAGGTGGTCATAATGTTTTGGCTCTTGAGTGTATATATATATACATGCAACAACAGTGTCATTTAACAAAAACTATATATTAACGTGTCACGAAAAAAAACCTGAAATTATTAAATTGTTATTACATATACATATTGTGAATAATTATGGTAAATATATTAAAAGTAAAAATGACGAATAGCTTTAACAAAATTTGCTGTTGCACAGTATCATATTGAAGTCTTTCTTCTTATGTTGTTCTTAATTTTTTTTGGAAGTAAACATTTTGATTTAATGTAACGAAGATTTCATTATTTTTTCCCTCCATATTTAAAAAAAATTTTATGCTTTTAAATATCGGATCTTCTCTTTGCTGTACATGCCAATCACATTAAGATCATAGATTAGAATTTTATTTAAATTATTCCCAAACTAATAATTATTAGAGACCATTATATCAAAATGGATTTACGGCAGTAGTAGAATTTTTCAAATTCTTTCTTAAAGATTTTGAATTTCAGCTAAAGGTTTTAAATATGAAAATATAATTATTTATTATTTCCACTAATATTTCCATTAATAATAATTATTATTAATAAAATTATATTATTTTTCCATTTATGTCAATAAAAAAGCATTGTTAGTTTCCCGAGCAGTGCAAACAATTTTTTTGTGTAGAACGCTTGTGTACAGTATTCCCAAGATACCAATTACTACGAATTTTCAATATTTTCCTACTGAAATCAACAAACATTTAGATTTTTATTTTTTTGCTATTTACTTTTCGAAATTAATACAATTAAAACTTTTATCAATTTCGATAAAAAAAAAAATTAGCGTTAGCTTTCATAAATGAAAATGTTATGTAATTTTTTTTTATTTTGATAGTCTTTAAAAATTATTCAACAATCTGCGCAAATAAATATAGTATCACTATTCCATTTTTTTTTTGGTGGGGGGATATAAAAAAAACTATTATTGTATCAGGTCTTCATTTAAAGGAGGATAAAATTCATTAAAAAAGTTTAATATTGGTTCCAGAAAACTATCTGAGGTAAAATTGAAATGTCGTTTGAAGTTGGTAGCTAATATGATTTTGAGTTAGAAACTAACTTCTGTATTTCATTCTGATTTCTTCATTCCATAATACTTTCGCTTGATAACATATTTTGATGCATAAAATTTGAATCAGGGAAAACAGATTTTGTAAGATGAAATCCTTTGAAATTCCAGACATCGTTACAGAACTAATTTATTTTGTAAGTATTTTACCAAATATAAGCTTAATTTTCTGTTCATAGTATACATGGAAAGCATTTTCATAGTATGCATTTAAAGTATTCCTGCACACTCAGCACATTGAATCAAATAATTTTTCTCATAATTTCTGAATTTAAGAATACTTTGTAAAAGCTTAAGCTTGTAATAAATTTTGCAAAAATCCTCCTTGATATGTACTTTTCTAGTATTTTGAGTATATACTAAATAGAATAAAATTTTGTGGGTAATATAAAAGTTTTCCAGATTCCACAGATTCTGTTAGTTTTCCACACTTTTATGTTTGATAGAGTGTTTAATAAGCATGTAACAAGCAAAGAATTTAAACTAAAGCATCCCCAGTGTGGATCGGGGTTAGAATAGTCCCACTGCAGCCCATGCATGCCGTAAAAGGCGATTAAAATGGGTACCCAGTGCCCGGGGGGTATACCCGGGTGGGGTAAAGTCAAACTTTTCCCTTAGTGTGCCCCATATCTTCGTTCCGCAAGATCAAGAACCAAAACTGCATTATTAATACGCTTTTATTAGTTTCTCCTGTATGTTTGTATGTAACTGACTCTTTGGGCTCGATTTTGCCCTACTTTAAGCGATCAGATTTAATTCAAACGTTGTAGACTTATCAAAATATTTTATTGTCGTCGGTTCTTGATAAGTTTATTATCTCATCATGATTAGAAATTTTATTTTAATTAATGAAGAGCAATTTAACCCATGTAGAATGAAAGTACCTAAGACATTCAAACCTACGTGGGACAGTGGCACAAAGGATAACGCGCCTGACTACGGATCAGGAGATTCCCTGTTCGAATCCTGCCTGGCTCGACATATTCGCATTTAGCCTTTGTTTTACTCACAATTAAATTATTGTAAGAACTATAGTTCCAATCTTCCGTACCGGGACCTCATTTAAATATTATAGTTTAAAAACACGCTTTTAGAGTTAATAATTATTTTTTAGTTTGATTAACATAAGAATAAAATTCCTGACGAGAAAATTAATGTCACTGTTCTAAAAGCGTGGGGTGCTTTGTATGACATTTTTAAACTAACTCTGCATTTCGGAATGAAACTAGTGAAAAATTATAACGATTGATATCATGCACCCCACGCTTTTAGAACAGTGAGATTAATTTTCTCGTCTGTAATTTTTTACCTTTATTATGACTCGTCGGTTTAAGTACATTGTATACTTTAAGTTCATGGACTAGGTCTAGATGTTGCTGTCGACCAAGTGGGATAAAAGACAACAACAAACCAAAGTTTTCATAAGTACTTATATTTTTTAAATCAAATTAATCGAAAGAAATTTATTTTTTTAAGATTATCAAAATGTCTAATATGATATTGTACATATCAGCGATTATTTCAGATTAAAACTTATAATAAATATTATATTATTTTCTTGCTTTAGTTAATTCTGTAGAAATAAAGGATTAAATTTGCTTTATTTACTCATTATGTGTATATTTATCATAATGAAATTTTCATTTATTTGAATCTTTTGCTTGTGGAATTTTGATGATATTTATAAAGATAAAGTAAATATTTTAATACGCAGATACATTTGAAATTAAATTGAAATTAAAGCTAATTAAATTTTATATAACATGTTTTCAGGAACAAACAATTAGACATGCTCATTGGAGACACCGCAGTTTTGAACTACTTCAGAGGAAATGATCCTGGATGTAATCTGCATCTTCTGGCTGATTCCATTTTCGACGACGCATATGCAGTGGGAGTGCAAAAAGGATTTCCACTAACAGTAAGATTTTTTTATATCATATGAAAATCAATTTTTTTTCTCTAATGGAAAATGTATGTAAAAAAAATAAATAACCATTCAAATAATTCATTAGTACAGATGAGTTATATAAATGAAATTTTAATTATAACAGATTTCTCTTTAAAAAAATTTAATGTATTTAGAATATAAATTATATTTCGTATGCATAGATCGATTTATTAAAATCTTTATTTTTTAAAAATAAACGTAAAAATATGCTTTTGAACCATCTATCTTTTTGTAATAACAAGCTAAAAGAATGCTGCTCAAAAACCAAAAATCCGGTTCCAAAAATTCCGCTATGAAATGCCTCCATAAAATTTATTTTTCTTGGCGATTTTGTGTCATTATCTTACAATTTTTAATTAAAATCCGGAGAATTTGCCAATTTAATGACCTTATAGTAACACGCTCAGCTAACAAATAAGGAGATGTCGGTTGAAATCCGCTGGTGGTCTAAATTACCCCCTCTGCCTTCAAAAACATGGAGACTCAATGGCTTAGTTAAAAGATTATGCAAGGGGTTTGAAAGATCAAGGGGAAGTTTCCCATGTTCTCTCTCATATGAATAGCCCCAAAAGTTCATAGAAAGTATTTGTTATTTATTTGCGATTTTCAATAGAAATAAGTTTATTTTCTGAAACATAACTATCTCATTCAAGGAAAAAAACATTCAGTTATTTATCTCGACAAGAAATAACATGTTTTAACAACAAAATTTGATTTATATTATGTTTTTTTTATTATTTGATGTGCCTAAGAAAAAGGACAGGAAAAGACATTAATATTGTATCTAAAAAGGACATTGAAACAAAAATAGGATACAATAATAATCTAATTAAATTACGTTTTTAAAAATACTATAACTCTGCGAAGGGCGCCCGCTGTCTTCAAAAAAGGTCCTTGGAACAAATAATTGTGAGAACACTGCAGTCATTCACTACTTGTGTGGCGCCATCTATTGTTTCTTTATCAAAATATAATAGTAATGAATAAGTGTAACAGAATTTTTTTCTCTGTACGTTATTCTTTCTTAATTAATCATTATATTCTATTAGTTTTATCTATTTTTAATCATAGGCATTTCCAAGTCGCTCCACAAATGTACAACTCCAGACTTAAGAGAATTATGTCTCAACTACTAAACACAAAATAATAATAATAATCGCAATAAAACAAGTTTTAAAAATAGATGCAAGGAAAAAAATATACAACTAAACGAAAACTGAAATAGATTCATCTAAAACAGGCAAATGTTAGATCCCAGAATGATATTATTAAATCTTAATTCTATCCAACTTAGAATATTTTATGTTATGGAATATTTGAACTTTTATTAATGATATGAATTACAACTAATTAAATATGCGAACTAATCGCTGCAAACATCTAGTATATTTTTGATATGTTTTGAACTAATGAATTTTATAGAATTTAAGTATGTTTTATCAAATTTTAAATTAGTTATATTTTATAGAATTTTTAAATTAATTTCAAAAATGGAAAGAAATTTCTAAAATAACTTGTACCAACGTCAAAGGAAGTCTGTCAGATTTCATACGGAAAACAATAATTAGCACCCCTTATTTCAAAAAAGAAAATTTAAAAGAGTAATATATTAAAATGCATATGAAGTAAAGATAAAAATAAATACAATACTATTGCACAGTTGTAAATTTACTCTACTTCCTAAAAGAAACTTAAATATTATTTTATCAACTTTAAGAGTTGCATTACTGTTCTCTGTAATTATCATAGACGTAATAATTAGACATATAACTATAGATAGTTATACGTCTATTATATAACTATAAAGACGTATAGACATATAACTATCATGTTACTAGTTGAAGATTACTATTATTTTTTTTTTTTTTTAACTTCAAAAATGATTTCTGTTCAACTTTTACTTTGGTAAAGAGAAATAGCAATATTTTGGAACAAAGAATAAATTAGAACAGCAAATGCATTTTTGAAGGAAAGTAATTGATTTGAAAAAAACTTTTAAACAGATATAGTTTTTAAATTTAGGAAAGAAAGTAAGTATATTATGTTTTTATCATCATTGGCGCTGTCATTGCTTTTCTAAATACATATAGTTACATTCTACATACATTTTATATTACTTCTAGCTACATTCTATATACATTTTATACTACATCGAACTACTAGCTACATCGAGTTTATGAGAATAAGAATACTGTAATAGAATAACAAGCCGTATGATATTATTATTGACCAACAACATTTCGAAAAACGATTGTTTATTTTAATATGTTGTAGTGTGCGAATTGAGCAACCAGATTGTAATAGGATGTGGTTGTGTTGAGGCACAGGTTGGAGAATTCTCATCTATATTTACACATGCACAAACACCACAGACATAAAATTAGAGACATACAATATTTAACACATTTAAAGTCATATAATTATAAATTTGTGGTAGGATTCCACTTTTAAGCCGAAATCCTGATACTCAGGTGGGCGCAGGGCGCGCAAAGGATACTTCCTCTCCGATTGAGAATATGTAAGCCAACTAAACTTTACTCCTGACAACAACAGGAGGCGCTGTCGCCAGTGAGTAGGAGGAAGCATGGTTACAACGCTTATATTTCGTCACTTTGAAGAAGCAATGACATTAATATTCTTAAAATACCAAAAATAGTTTATTAGTAATGCACCCTTTGTGCTCCCCTCTTGCATCAACGCCCATATGCTTTATTTACTACCTTCCGCCAGCCCTATCCAGAACGTAAATTGCAAAAATCAAAAGATTAAAGAGAAATTTAGTTCCAAATATCATTCTTCTTACATGCTAAGCGCTTTTAAGTGTGCAACTATTATAATATCCTCTGTTTTTCCAATATCTCAGGAAGTGATATCTGAGATGCTGCTGAAGTACAGCGAGTACGGGTACGTGGACCAGCTGGAAAAGAAGTGGTATGGCCGCGTGCCTTGCTTCGATGACCGCTTGCACCGCTTCAACCAACCGGAGCCCCTCAGCGTGGAAGCCGTGGCAGGGGTCTTCATCATGCTGTTGGTCGGGGTGGGAGTGGGCGTCCTCATCCTCGTCATGGAGCACGTCATGTTCAGGTACGCCCTGCCCTACCTCAGGAAGAGGCCCAAGGACTGCATCTGGAGGAGCCCAAACCTCATGTTCTTCAGCCAGGTAACTTCAGTGAAACGTCTATGACATATCTTAAGTTAAGTTCATTATTTTCACAAACCATGTCGCAGGTATTAACTTTTTATTTCATACATTTACTGATTTCCACTTAAAATAATCAAACCTTCAGTAGGAGATAAATGCAAGGTCGAAATACTTTTTTGCATATATCTATAGTGCGAGGAATGTTTAGGTTTGTTTTTCTGCCTCACTCTTATCGACTGATAGCTATAAATTAAAGAATATAAAAATGACTACTTTGAGTTCATTTCTTTTGATTATCAAATACAAGATCTTAGTTTAATATTCATTTTTATTTACCTCATACGTCGTCCAGGCAGGGATGCTCGAATCGCTTAATGAAAGATGAGAAAGTGTGAGCAGTAATGTCGAGAAGTAATTTCCCTAATCAAATCGGTAGGTCAATACGAACGCTTTGGGCTTAAAGCAGTTCAAAAGTCTACATCTAATTTAGACCCATCACATGTTTAAATATTTCCCTGTTAATGTGCATTAAATCAATTGCAATACGGTCCGGAGCTTGGTCATTATTACTGGCAAATAGTGACTCGTAGTATCTTTAAATATACTCAAAAAATATACTATATCATATAGATAGTATATATATCTTGATATCATATATACTATATGTATATCATATAAATATACTCATGAGAAAATTCGAAATTCTTAAGTCGCTGTTTCCATTTCACGAAATGATGTATAGTGAGATGAGTTTTTACCGGCATACATATAATTACGGAATATTTGTGTTACTGATTAGCAAAAATTAGTGTGTATTACATGAAAATCAAAATAAAATTGTAAAGGAACAATATAAGAAATGCATTTGTCTATGATAGTTTGTATATAAACAGTTGCACAATACACTGCCAGCTACTAAAATTGCTGCACCAGAAAGGAAAGCAAATAACAGAATCATATTTACTTATTCATGTACTAATATGGGAGTAAGAAGATTGGAGTAATATGATTAAATTTAATGATAATTTTTAGATATACTCGTACAGAAATTAATTCTCAAAACGGCTGCCTATAGCAGCAATAAAATCTCTAATTTGACAAGACCTCCAATCTTACAGAGTTGTATGGCAGATACGCATATAACATCCCAGCTAGCTGAAACTCTATACCAACTGATTAAATCAACCGATTCTGTCGGCGAGCACAGGTGTGTCAATCTTGTAGTAATCATTGAGAAGGCATTTTCAATTTATGACAGATCTGGATCTCTCTATATCAAGATAGAATGTAGCTGAACCTGCAGGCGACAATAGAGACAATATGCTACTGTGCATTTTCTGAGGAAAGGTGGTGTAATTGAAGCCCGATTTACAGCACAGCCACAGAACTTCCAATATCAAAAATTTAAAGGTGGCTGTCCAAATTAATACATGTGTGATCACTATCTCTATCCAATGTTATACAAATACAATGACTCCAAGGCCTTTCCAAATGCCATAATGATATTTTACGCAGAAGTGGAATTCGTCTGAAAGCACAAAATTATATCAATCTTGCATCCTGTTCATGATTGAACACAATCTTTTGCTGCAACGTCATCTAAAGCCACGGCAATAGTCAGAGTGCATTGTCTGTAAACGACCCAAATTTCTGATAGTGAATTTCAACAAGATATAAAATCTCACATCATTGAACATCAACCAATGAAAACCTGATTTCCGGCCTATCCAAATTGCTGATTAACTGGAAATATATTATGAAAGATTTTAGTATCCGGTAGCGAGATCCAGATGTCAACATGTCTCTCCTGTAATGCATTATTGGGTTGGATTCACTGAACTCCAGCACAATCTTTTTATATTTAAATTTCGAGACAGCTATTCGACATTTTGAAGAAAGACTTAATACTTTGTGTCCACAACAAGAAGCTTTCCGCCTCTGTGTCTGTACAATGCGATCGTTATAAGAACCAGTTGTGTTAGGAGAGATACATTTCCAGAAGGGAGAAACCGACATGAGTTTTGGCTCTATTTTATTGTTTGCGCCAATTTGTTACTGAAAGAGAACAATTGATCAGTCATCATTTTTTGTTTTTGCAAATGTAGCATGCTTCCTTACAATCGAGTATCTAGCTTTCGATTGTTTTTGTTCAACTTCGTCAACTTTTTTAAACAATATAAATTTCCTACACTGCTAATTGATAAAATGATATAACAAGATGTTAATTATATTGTGAAGGAATTTCTAAACAATAAACATATATTTTCCTTCCTATTGGATGTCTTCAACAATCACCTGATGTATTCCCCTTCGAAAAATGAAAACCGATTGCAGAAATATCAAGTATTAAATGAACCATTCTGACAAAGTGGAACAAAAACCTACTTACTCGAAGTGGATTTGTCTCATAGTAACCTGTTCCTGTATCAACCGCGATTCACCAGAAAAAGGAAGTGATAAAGTGGAGAACAGACAGTGCTGTAGAATAAATCGCTGTTCCGGTAAGCCATGATCCTAGTTCGAATCCCGGCATGGGAAGAAATATTATAGCCTGTCATGGCGTAAGTAATCATGGCTTGATTTAAAAATTTAAGCCATGGTCCTACTACAATCAAATTCTGGCAAAAACTGATAGGCTTTCTAAGACTTTTACACAAGCAATCAACGTACGAATTCGAATTCTCTATGAAGAAATAGAGATAGAGAAATAAAAATAGAGACTGATCCTATCCTCAGCATCTCCTTTGCGAGCGTACATTGAAATTCTAATCATTTGCATGCGTCTCTTGTCATCTTCTAGGTTAGCATTTCTAATGACAAGCAGTGGGATTTTTATTATGGAGTTGTTGTTTTTTTTAATTGAAGAAATATTGCTATTAATTATATAATTTGGATTTTTATAGAAACTTTATCGGTTCATCAACACAGTCGAGCTCGTTTCTCCTCATCATTCAGTGAAAGAAATAATTTCAAATCTAAGAGAAGGTCAAATTGCAAGTCTATTCCAGAAAAGCGTAAAAAAGGTATGATTCTCTCTCGTATGCTAACTTTATTTGCTAGTTAATTTTTATGTGCTGACATCCGTTTGATACGTTCATTTTTATTTCATGTTAGTATACAAATATTATTAATATGTGAAGGGAAAAATTTAAATATTATAACATTTTATTTAAAAAAAGATAGATTTCACCCAAATAAGGTGCATGCATAATTTAAAAATTTTTATATAAACAAAAAATGTATTTAAATTATTAATTATTTACGAATTTTCTAATTAAGGAAATTTTGAAATCCATCAAAAACGTAATAAATATAAAGCATTGAAATTCTCAAATTGTTTGAATAAATCTTATTTTGGTTGCAGAAATTCAAGGAAGAAGCTCGAAGAAGGAAAAGCAAATCCCAATTCTTCGACATGATACAAGAAATACGAAGAGTGTGAGTATTAATTTTTTGTCTAATCGTTAATTTAGAAAACTAAAATGTTTAATAACTTTTATATTTCATGATTTACATTTATCAAATAACTCTTCACTAAGTTAATTACACCACGGGCTCTCCAAAAGTTTTTAAAAATTGTAATTAAAATATATTATTATACAACATTTGTTTATTAAAAGCATCATTCTTTGCTTAGCCTTCTCAAGATTACATAGGCACACATACTTGTATTTATTTATTTATTTTTAATCCAAATTCGCCCAGATAAAGTAAATTGAAATGTTGAAAAATTGTTTGCTAAAACTCTTTACAGCCATAACAACGTATTGATGTATGTCAATACATTTTGATAAATTAAGTAATTTTATTAAGTAGACCAGTCAAAAAATAAAGATCCCGGTGATTTCAGATATCGTTTTAAAAATCCGATTCCCAGTTCAGTTTTTGGTATAAAACTTATTGCTATAAGAGAGGAACCTTGCTTTGGAAACTGTTGTACCTTGTGTGGATGGATTATACCCATGTTGTATAGATTTTAACCAATAGCAAAAACTCTATTCAATACCTGAGGGATTGGCTGCACATTCTGGATAGGTTGGAGCAGGATATTATTGTCAATTTGGCAGCTTTGGCCCACTGCTGCCCTGTGTGTTTGCAGTGGATTCCGTCTCATGTAAGTATATATGGAAACGAATTTGCTGATCTGCTTACCGAGGAGGGTAGAGAACTTTGCACTGCTCCTTCCTCCGATCTACGAGCTTCTGAGGTACATTCCCTCTTTCTGGCCAAAGTAAATACTACTTGGAAAATTCCCAAGCATGACTGATATGCCGCCAAGTACCCTTGATTGTCCTTGCAATACACTCGTCCAAGATTTGCTCAGATTGCTTTATCTAGTAAGCTAAGAACTGACCACATAAGGAGTTTAACCTTCAACGGAAATGTGAAGACTTGTGCCTATTGACACTTCTGAGCCATCGCTTCTCCCTCTCATATCATTGATTGTATTAGTTCTCTGTGGGGCAGCCGTTGAATGAAGGAGAGATTGCTTTTGATTTGTTAATGCGACATGGTCTTTTAGTCCTGGTTTAGAGATCTAAACCAGAGGGATAAGCAACAACAATATAGAACCCTATCCAAAAATGAATGATTAAAATATTTTCAAATACCATGGAAACAGACAAAAATTTCTACATTTGTGTGAAACCCTGAAAATATGAAATCCTTTCATTTTTTTGCCATTCACTCAAAAGCTAACTTATGTCGATGTTATTTATTTAGTTGGTTATCATGCATTCTCCAATGCTTTTTTTCGATCGCTGAATTGCTGAAAATGAAAAAAAAACATTTTTAATAGAAGAACATTTTATTAATAAGTTCCTCCTTGAAGAAGTTACTTGTTATCCATTATTATCTGTGAAAGACCGATTATTAAGGTGTTATGGAGAGAAAAAAAGTAATGTTGTTAAATGAAAAGTATTCATTTTGAATTGGTATATAAAAAAATCAAAGATTTCTGTGCAAAGAAAATACTCAATAAAATATTAAAAATCTAGCAAAAAAAATTTAATTTAACAATAAAAATTATTGTTATTATTTTTGTGGAGAAAAAAATTATAATAGCAATAATTGGAAAGAAAAACAAGCTTGATGTTATAATACATGTTAAATATAACAACCATGATACGCTTTGAATACGTTAACCACCATTCTCTGCAACTAAGATGCAGCGCAGTATCACATTTGTCAATGTAACTCAAAGCACAAAAATATTTCATAAACGTTAACAAAGAAAATATGTAACAAAGCAAAATATTTCGAAACATGAATGAACTAAAGATATTTAGCACCAACAATGAAGTTATATTATCGCGATAGAAGGCTTTTTTAAAATATATATAGATTTTTTAGATATATACCAAAAATAAGAAGGATTAAACTCTATTGGCCGAAATGGCCATTGAATAAAAAGATTTACGACCAATAAATCTGTCATCCATAAAATAATACTGGAGATAACGTTTTGAACTAGTGCTCTATTTTCCAATCTAAGAAGGTACACTTTACTAGCCTAACAATGCTTCTTATTCGGAATAATCAAAAATATAGTGAATATGTATCGATGTCCATGCATCGAAACAAAGTTACGGTGAATAAATATCGATGTCGATGCATTGAAAAACATTTACAGTGAATAAATGTCGGGGTTAGTGCATCGAAACGAAGTCACAGTGAATAAGTATGATATCAATGAATCGAAATAAAGTTTAATGTGAAAGTGATGGAACTTCTCAAAGTTTTATTTCAAAGACTCAAATGCACATCTGAAATTAGCTGCCCACACTGTTTTTTTAATCGCACAAATTGTAATCTCCTCCAATCAAACCAGTATATATTTAAAGTGGCTCTTTCGCCAAATAGATGTTTTTTTTTTAATAGTCAGGTTTTTTAATTCTGAATCAGTCTCGGAGGTCCATTTTTCTAAATTCTATGAAGTTCAAAAAATAACACAAATATGTATAATATTAGTTTTTAATAATTGAAAATTAAAATTACAAAGGAGCCCAAAAATTGTACCTATTCGAGTATCTGGAAGAAATATAGAAAAGAAATGAAGACAAATTTTCTGCATTACCTATGTACATTTTCTACCAGAGCAACCATACAAGAGTAAAAGCTTTGATGATTAAGACATTTTCCGTGAAGATAAAACATGCGAATTATGTCATTCTGTCATTCAATTCATCATTCTGACATTCTCTTACATGTGACAATATCAACCTGAACGTTTTGTACTCAGAACATAATGACCGTCTGCATTTCGTTCAGACCACTGATTAGGATAAAATCATATGTAATGATTACTTTCGATGGGTATAATGGAATTTAAGGAACAAGATTCGGATTTTCGGATTATCATCCATAATATTATGGGTATGGCTTTGGGGAGGGGATTTCTCGTTTCCTTGACCACTTTTTTCGTGTCCTTGATCAGTTTTTCTTTCCGTAACTACTTTAATTTTGTTTATTTTTTAAAAACTGTCTTGTACAAGCTATTTCTTATAGGTTTATTTAAATTTTTTTTCCTGTGCCTTTTTACACAGTCGTTTGTAATTTTATAGTTTTTTTTTTTTAAACGATAACTGAAGAACATAATTATTGGTAATCTTTCTTTATTTAAAATTGCTATCATGCGTTTGATCTAACACATTAAATTCTAAATTTTATGTCCAGCCTATTAAAAATGTATGAGTTAAAAAAATATTAAAATTTATATGTGGTGAAAACTTCATTTAGGGGGAACTTTCTCTCTTTCATCCATAAACTATTTATAACCAATCGTTACCAATTTCAATTTTTGCTCTGCAATGGTAAAGTAAAAGATTCTTCTTCAGTTTAATTTTTAACGTGATTTTGTTGATTATGCAGTTTTTCAAGAGTTTTAAAATGAAACCTTAATTATAATTAATAATGATTATAGCCTTAATTAAGCCTTAGCCTTAATTATAATTAATAAATTAAATGACTAAACATTTTAAACCTTTACGGATTTTGTTTTAAAAAGTCTTCATCTTTAATTTCTGCAATTGTATTAAAGATACATCTTATCTAATTCGTATATTAACTAGACTTGCTATCACTAGATTAGAATTAGAAGAAAATCATTTATTCCTTATTCTACATTGTGTATTCATACTCTAAAAAAGAATGAGCGTTTATATATTCAATTTTTTCAGGGTTCGTCAGCAAAATGACCCCAAAACTTCCATGACATGGGAGGATTCCAGGACTCAGCTCACTTCCCCTCCAAAAGTACTGACACCTTTGGAGGGGGAAGTTCCGTGGGAAATTGAGGAAAATGAAGAAGTTGAAGAGGAGGACAGTGATGATGATGATGAAGAAGAAGATAGACACCATTTTCAAATTCCTGAGATCCGATTTACGTCGAGCTTTCAAGACCTTACCCAAACATCGGTGCTTCTTCATTCCTACACGTCGAGGTTCATATCTATCGCTTTCTTTTCATTTCGATATAATTTAAATCCATTGGCATTTAATAATAATAATTCACTAAAATATTGCTTATAATTAATTTAAACTCATGTTTGTGAAAATTGCAACACCATGAAGGAATCGTCATAATTGAATGAAATTTAATACACAGTTGAGTGGTAGTAGTACAAATATATGATTAAATGTTCAAAGCAAACAAACAATAACAAGAGATCGGAATCAGTATTTTGTGTAGCCACCACGCGCCGCAATAAGTGCTGCTACACGACGTGGCATGGAGTCAAACAAATTTTGAATGTCTGCCTGAGGAAGAGCATTCCATAGTGTTTGTATGCGCACCCAAAGTTCGTCTGCAGAAGCAACAGGACGAGAATCACGAGCGAGACGCCGACCAACGAAATCCCACACATGTTCAATCGGCGACATATCCGGGGAATACGCAGGCCAAGGAAGAAGCTGTACCTGCCGCGTTGCAAAGAAGGATTGAACTGTCCTAGCGGGCATTCTCCTGTTGAAACACAGCGCCTGACAAGCTTTGAAGGAAGGGAACAGCTTGGGGCTGTAGAACTTCACTGATGTAACGGTTCCTGTTCAGATTGCCCACAATTCTTAGCAATCGAGATCGTCAATGATATACTATGGCACCCCAGACCATAACTCCGGGTGTTCGTCCACTGTGGCGTTCGATAATGCACTCCGGAAGGTGGCGTTCACCGGCATAGCGTCTGACACGAATGCGCCCATCATGGTACCACAAATTAAAGCGGGATTCGTCAGAAAACACGACATACTGCCAATCAGCACGCCAGTCTCTATGCTGAGCGGATACATCAAAGATAATAATCAATACTTCAAAGATAATGAAAAAAATTCACAATAACAAAGAAATTGAATTTAAGGAGACAATGGCGATGAATATACCGGTTACGGAATGACTATGTAAATTAAATTACGAAAACCTCATCTTAATTAACATAATATCATAGTTAATGTGATTGCACAGGTATAGATGTCTAATTAAGTTTAAATTTTTAAGTTTATTTAAATTAGTAGTAACAAATATTTAGAGAGAATTTAAAAATTTGATAGAAATTTAGAAGATAAACGCACCCCAACCAAGGAAAGAGAAGCTTTGTTTTCCAATTCTCTAGTTCTTAAAATATTAAAAATACTAAAATATATGTTTATTTTCATACCAAATATTTTAAAGTGAGTTTTTTACCAGTAGGGTCTAATAGATTTCATTCATACTAGTTTTAATGAACTGCACACATATCACTGCAGTTGCACTGAACACATGATTAAAGGTATGATAGCTTGAAGCTCGCATCCTTCTCAAACCCATCTGAAGGATTTTCCGACTACGGATTTACCTTGCCTATCCTCGGCAAAAATATGGGCACTATTAATAATGCTCCGATGGTTTATTTTGAACAAAGGTTCCTCCAGCTTAGAAACTCAATGTGCTGTCTATCAGGCCGCTCTAAATCTATGGCCGCTCTAAGCTTCTATATTTTTGTTATTTGCTAAAAAGGTTTTATATTAATAAATTAAAATTTAAAAATTGGTTACAGCTATAGTTATTGCTGGATTTAAGATAGGAATTTCACGGTTTGCGTTTACCAGAACCAAAACATCGTATAAACTATTTTTCTTACTTGCTGATAGGTATGCATTAATATTGAAGAAATAAACTGCTTTCTTATTATTTCAGGTATTACTCAGAATCACCTGAGGAGCCCGACTCCTTAGTGGAATCCTACAGTTCGACGAGCACTGCCACTTTTTTCAATCGCATTCGAACAAGACTGAGCGCTAGTGCCAGCGACTTGACATCCATGCAAGTCAAAGAGGATCCGTGGATGAAACTCGGCGTCTTTTCTTCCCCGAGGGTTCGATCTCTGGACGATATTCAGACCTTGCGCAGGGACTCCTTGACAAACGAAAACAAAGAAAGAATAGAGTCTCTGGAATTTGCCGACAACCTCAGCGCCACTTGGCGATCATCATACACCATAGATGAACTGAGGTTGCTTTCCATGAGTAAAGAAGACATCGTTAGGATGTGGCAAGGTTCAGAAAGGGCATTACTTAACAGACTCCAGGATACATTAAAAGAGAAACGCCTCCTTGAGCAAAAATTAGCATTCATTCAGAAAACAATACTCAAACCTCCTTGAGGAAAAGCAACAACGAAAATGAATTAAAGGAGAATCGATTGAGCAAATGTGCAAAGATTTAAATAAAGCATGATGTGTTCATTTTAATAATTTAAAAAATGGCTGGTTGTCAGTGATGATGATATGAAACATTTGGATGAAATAACTTCGGTCTTTTATTTACATAGCAGCACTAGAAGCTACAATAGAATTGTTAGAAAATTCAGGTCATAAATTGAGCTTTAATAAATAGAAAATCGACTACAATTAGTCCAAAGAATATTTGAAAGTATAACAGAGGAAAAACTATTTTTTAAATTGCTAATACGTAATCAGTAGTTGGATAATAAAGCGTGTCCAAACGAGCACGAAATTAGTGTAGAATTCTAAGTATAAAAATTTATTCTGCATTGACATTTTCCCATTTTTCTGATGTAGTTTGTTGACTTTTAAATTAAATTATTTAGATTTTTTCCATTTCACAATGAATTATAAAATTATTTATTGCTTTAGTATTAGAATTGGCATTGAATTCTTTTAAAAATTAGAAAATTAGCTTAGTTTTTAGATGAAATATTAAATAAAAGTTCCTTTGATAATTTCAAAAAGGAATTTAATATGCTATTTTAAAATATGATTTGAACTGAAAAATAAAAGATTCTATGAAAACGTTCAAGAAAAGTTTAATTAGTACTATACATTTACAAATATTAATAAAGGTGCTATATCTTTCATAATAAAAGAATCTTGCTTAACGGCGAATATATAGTTCATTTTAACTTAAATAAGCTGCTTAAAAATTCATGTTTTTAATGCATCTCAAATGATTTTATGTTATCTTTTATTGATCATGGACTTTTCTGTTTACTTTTTAAATAACTAACTATGGGATAAAGTCCAACAGCGAAGAATGAATTATTTATAGTTTCATTTATCCATGCACGAACTATTTCAAACAACTATTCATTTGTAAATCTAAAGTACTGCACATTTTGAAAAGATAGCAAGAAACTAGAATCCTAAATATTTCATTTTCTAAATTTATAAATAAAATTCCTTTCTCTAGAAGTGTTTATTAAAATTTATTGTATGAATAATTTATTTGAAGACCGAAACTCAAAGATTTGCAATTGCTCTTATTTTTTAAAAGTATAATCACTCTTTGTTTGTAATTCTAAAAAAAAAAGAAATGGTTATTTAAATGCTTTTATAGAAAAGAAAAGATATTATGGCAATTTTTAAGATTGAAAAGAAAATCAAAAATCTTTTATTTTAAAGTTTTCCAGAACCAATATTATGATTTTTTCATCAATGAATTAAAAATGCATAGATATATATTTTAATTTATTTTTAAGTTTGAATTCTTATTTAAAAACAAATATAAATTAGAGAACTCTAATTAAATTGTAGTATAAATTACATAAAAAATAGATTTCAATTTATTTGTTCGAATTTACTTATAAAAAAAATGTTTACAAAATAAATTTCATCGAATTTGAAATATACATTAACAGCAATATATTCATATAATCTTAATTTAATTTCTTTTGATAAGATTATTTTCAAAATTGACAATTTATTAATAAAAGTAATAAATGATTAGAAAACGAACAGAAATAAATTCCGTTAATTTTTTTGATAAGTTTATTAATGTTGTTTTATTTAAAGATAAATAATGGATAAAAATTAAAGATTATCAAGCTTTATTTAAAAATAATAAAACTCTCTAATGGCATTTATTAAAATACTTATTTTTTTAAATAAATTAAAATTATTTTGAGTCACAGACTTCTTAAATAAAGCGTATAATTCCCCTAATTAAAAATATATTTCTATACGTTCAAATGATTAGTTATAAACGTGTTTCCTTATAAGTTTCAGTATTAAATTTCATTTAAAAAGCATATATATTAGTACACATTAAGACCAGTAATTTTTTTAAATTTGTAGTTATGCCTGATATGTACAGTAAACTAATACTCATTATGAAATTTATCAAAATTTATTAAATATATACAGTTATGCATTCATTTTACTAATAGAATAAAGAATGTTTTTATAAGATAAAAACCTTTTAAAAATCATAAAATACTTTTAATATTTTTAGAAGCCAAATTTTAAAAAGTCCTTTTAAATCCCATCAAACCAACTATTTCATCAACAAACAATTTTTATTTGGTAACTTTGATTTAAAATGTACTATTCATCCCTTTGCTTGCGAATATTTTGGCATAGTTAAAAAGCATACATGTTTTATTTTTTAATGAGTTACATTCAAAAAGTAGAATTCAGAAATCTTCGTAAATATTTATTAAGATTTTTATTTCTGGCTGATAATATCTTAAATTAATAATATAGAATGTCTTTTAAAATTTATTTATTACACTTTTATAACACATATATTTAGTTAATATTACATTTAAGTTAAGTAAAATATAATTTGTAGAGATATAATTCATTTATATAGCACAATAACCAAATTTTCTCGATTATGATTTCTACAAACCAAACAAATTCAAATCGTTATGCCTTTTATTGCTTTTCATATACATAAATTATATACCTTTTTTTGCACATACATAAATTATTTATGCCGAGTGTATTATACTTTAATCAATGCATTGCTAATTTTATATAGGTTGTCTTTAATATACAATTATTTTATTTACTCATTAAAATATACCTTTTAAAAATAGCAAAAAAAAATAAATATAACGGTAAAAACAGTCTATAAATTATTTTATTTCAAGATTTTAATATGGCTATTTTTTTTAATTTGATTATTTCTTCCACTTCCTAAAATTAATTCATTTTAATGAATTCGCATTATAAATTTCACAAAAATGTATAGAAAAATTACGAATAATATAAATAATATTCAAATAAATGGAAAATATTTTAAATTACCTATGTTCAAAATTCCAATAAAATAATTTAGTCAAAATTTCATATTTAAATATAATTTTTAGCAATATAAATGTTATTAAATTTTAATCTAAGTACAAATTCAAGTACGTTTTTTTTTTTTTGAAAAATTTCTAACTGTTAAAAAATCTACAGAAAAATATTATATAACATTTGCTAATCGGCAAATCTTCTTCTTCATATGTAAACTCTTCCTTATAAATAAAAAGATTTTTTTTAAATAAATACATATTACTTGCTAATAATTCAAACTACAAATTAATTTGTAGTGACTATGAAAATAGAATTTTCAAGAATTTCAGTAACAACTCCATTTGTACAGAATAATTTAAACTTCCTGTAAGCCCAATGAGATAAGATTTGGATGAAATGTATGTGTATCCTGTATTAATTCAGTGTATTTGCATTAAATGGAAATAAAAGTTTCACTCCATTTCCAATATTTCTTCTTTGTAAATTAAAAAAAAAAACTATGTGCATACATTTTTCGGTTAATTTCAACAAAAAGCACACAATCAAAAATTCATTCACAGAAATTTTTAAATATTTGGAAAAAAAAATAGGTCTTAATATATTACGATTCCAGTTTATTATTTGACAGCCAAGAGCTATTCTCTTCAAACAGCCTGTAAATAACAGATTGATTTGTCGCTCGACGGTCATTTTCTGCACACTTTACGCTAATTAGACCAGGACCTACAGTTTAACGTGAATTCCGAACCACTACTACAACACCATTTCACTCTGCCTAGAGCTGAATTGCCCCTTTACAATTTGGGAATGATGTGGGTGAGAAGTCTGATTGGGCTCTGTGACTCTCTACGGTCATATGAAACCGGGATCTACGGTTTAAAGTGGAATCCGAACAACTACAAGCATTCATGCCACCTTTCAAGATTCGAACATGAAGCCTGTGGTACAAAAAGCCAGAGCGCTAACCACTTGGCCATCAGACCGCCGTGTAAATAACAAAAGTTAGATTGTCGACAGTTCAATGATATACAGCAATGATTTATAGCGTGATCATAAGCAAATACCAAAAATTTTCCCAGATGATTATTAAGTAAATCTGCGAATTAGACATTAAAACGAATAAGTTATAAAATAAATAGATAGTAAGTTAAAATAGTTAATTTTGTTATTTAAAATAATGTCTTGATCATCAATTACATAATTTCCCATAAGACATTGAAATTTTTTTATCTATTGTGTCAGAAAAATTATTAACAATTAATTTTAAGTAATATTAACATTATTAAAAATTTTAACTTAAAATTTAATAAAAATTAGTCGTCATAATAAGAATAATGAGTATCATTATTGACTGTAATCAGCTTGAATTTCTTTTGATTTTAGAAATTTAAGAGTTATTTAAAAGCAAATGTTAGACAATAACTTTTATTAAAACAATACTTAATTAAAGATTTATATTTATGAATTTATTAATAAGCACAAAATAAAACTGTAATGCCAGAAAAAAAATTTGATACATTTTTAAACAATCATGCAATGCAATAAATATTACTAACTTATAAAAAATATGTTTCTGTAAAAAACGCACGATTACACATTACTTCAAAAACAAAAAATAAGTACAACATGAAATTGATTAACCAACTTAACAAGCAAACGCAAATATAAGCGGATACAAAACGTCAAATTCATACGTACAAAAAAAATAAATCAATAACTTTTTAAAAAGAAATTAATAAATTATATAATTAAAATTATTAAGTTTATTCACATTATTTAAGTTAATTTAGTAACTAACTTAATTACATTTTTTAAAGAAATTTAGATGTTTCATAATGAATTCTTTCATAATATTGCTAATATTTTTTATAATATTGCTATTCAAGATCTAATAAGTATCATTAAACTCTAATTTTAAGCAGAGATATAAACTTCAAACTGGAAGTCCTATTTTAGAGTTTTGTTAAAAATCCGATAATCAGCGATACTTAACATTAATCAACACAAAATTTAATATTATGTTTGAATTTAAAGGCTTTTAAAGTCCATAAAAAAGGCCGAAATTAAAAATGTCTGCAATAACACTTCACAAAAATTCTTCACAATACGAATATATAATACAATATTTCGCGCACGAACGAAAATAATTTTTAACAATAGCAATATACTAAACAAGTTTCAACTTTTAATAAAATTAATTAATCAGTAAAAACGGCTGAAAAACAAAGCATTTTCAAAACAAAATATACCATGTTACAAATATTTGAAACTTTAATATTTAAGACAAGTGAAAAACATTATGAAACATTTCATAAAAAAAAAACTGAAACCTTTATAAGAAAAAAACTAACTTACTCATTTTAATAATAGTGAAATTTTTATAAAGCATGTGTACATTATCTACCCCTGTAGGTGGAAAATAGATGCGCAACGTCAAATTTTATTACTCGACTGAGAAAAAAAAAATACATGCAGCAAAACATTTGGCGAATGAAGTTCTCCCTCTTACGGATAACGAAATATTATACAAAGCATCTAAATACAGTTAGTCTAAACAAGCCACCCATCTTGAAATAACATTTCAACAAACATGAACGATGAAGTTATTACAATATACGCAAATGAATTGAATGAATATACGATAGAAATACGGTGTTTAATACATTAAATGCAATGCTACAATTAACATATACATTAATAAAAGCTTAAATTGGTAACGTACATAATTTTGGGATATTTCTTTTAAATGTGGCATCTATTGTTTTGATGGTTACAATCCTAACAATATTATTAAGATCAGGGTGTAATTGAATTATTCTACCCCTTTTCCATTTAGTTGGGGCAAATTATCATCTTAAGGAGACACATATCATTAATTTGAAAGTTTTTAGTCGGTAAGAGCCCCTTTTGCTTTGTTTTGCCAACGTTTCCAAAATTGTTGAACCATTTTTTGAATAAGCTGTCATCTGGTAAGATATGAAATTTTTGAATCAATGTAATTTGGCTCAGGAATATTTGTTAATTACTTTCCAATAATGAAGTGGCAAGATTTTAACGCTGATAGGTCATTTGGATCATTAGAAAGGGCTGTTAAAGTTTTAGAAATGTTTCAAATTCTTCATATGTTAATTAAATTCACTAACAACATATTTTAGATGATTTTATATCGGCTTCCGAGAGACCAGCCATATGTGATGCTCTTGAAGCATTTAAATGCTACTTAATACAATTGTCAAATAAAAAATTGTTTACATTTTTATTGTAGATTTTTCGATTTTGCTAGCTTTTCAAATTCCATGAATTTACATTTTGCGCCAACAGAGTTGGAACCACAATCTCAGTATATATCCCTGCATTTGCCTCTGCAGGATATAAGCCTAAAAACTGTAAGAAGGCATCTGAAGAAAGATCAGTTACTAATTCTAGATGGATAACTCTAATAGTGAAACAACTTAGAAAAGCTATACATACCTTAAATAATTTAGAACCTCGTCCCTTCAATGCTTTAATTTGAAATGGATCGGCATAGTCTACTCCACACCGCAAAAATGTAGGAATAGGGGAAATGCGCGTTGCTGGCAAGTCACTAATCATTTAATTCGTTATAGAAACTTTAATTCTGCAACAATATATTTTCTGAATAAATATCTAATAACATTTCGCACCTATAATCTAATATTGTTCTTGAATAGAAGATAGCACAAGTTGTAGATCAGCATGCAAGAGAATTTCACAATGATGTCAATGAGATCAGTTAAAATGAACCCATTTGGGATGTTTGTGGCCTTAACGATATTTTGCATATCCCAAGCGACTGCAAATCTTGATAACATGTGTATTATCCAAAAATAGATTTAGAAACAGAATTTTACTTCTGCTTGAATGCTTTTTAATTCATTAATTTCATTATTAAACTTAATAAATTGCACTGATTTCATTAACATGTTTATAGCATTAGAAAGTTCACATTTAAAAAAAACAGTCACTTTATAATTTGAATTTCTACTATTATTGATATTCTTAAAAAATATGCTGTTGCAATTTGGAAAAAGATGAATATTTGGGAAATAAATCATTCGCATTTAGTAAATGATAGGCTGCAGTAGATGCTTGTATATAACACCTTCCTTCAGACACAGAATCATTCATTGTTGATAAAGATTCTGGCTGGAAAGAAAATGTGTTGCATAGAAACTTTGTACCACACAACCACAGTGAAGTAAATAGTGCTGATGATGATACACCACGCGTCTGCAGGATTTTCACTTCCACTAGCATGATGTCACTAAGTAGGAGAAGACATAGTCTGGATTTTAGCCACTCTATCGGCCACGAAGAGTTGGTTGACAATGGTTGACATGAGATCATATCCAGGCAAGTACGATAGTGGAATCCATATGAAAATGGGATTGTGATATAGCAATGATGATAGATCAATTTAGTTAATAGAAGTGTTTCACACAATTCCAGTCGAGGAAGTAAAATTGTTTTAAGTGGTACAACTTTAGTTTTGACTAGGACTAGCTGAACATTATTTTTCCTATATTTGACACAGAACGATAGTAAATTACAGAAACAGACGCTTTTTCTCGGGCATCACTAAACCCATGCAGCTGAAATTGGTTATTTGGATCAAGCAACAAGTATCTTGGAATTCTGAAGTCTGTAACACATAGTATGTCTTTTGACAGTATCTTCCATTCAGTTGCAACGTCTTCAGAAACGATTTCCCTCCCACTGCAAGTGATATTTCCACAGATTTTGCATGATTAATTTGCACTGGATTGTCAACGAGTGACAACCATCCAAGAGGGTCGTCTTTGCGATTTTTGAAAGAAGCGTTCTTTTGGTTAAGGTGCCGTTCAAGAGACAATGAATTGACTTTGAAAAAGAAGGCATCTGAGACTGGATGCCATGGAACACAAAATTTTTACAGTATCATCATCAGTGCTTAAAGAAGTATTTCATAGACGCAAATCTCCATCAATTAAGTTAATAAATTCATTGCAATTAGAAGCCCATTTTCTCAAAACAAGTCCAGCATTGGACAGTGTTTGAATCAACTGTGCTTGCAGATTTAGTGCTTTAGAAATTGAATTACCTCCGGACATCAGATCATCTGTATAAAAGTCTTTGAGGTCAGTGGGAAATTATGTGCTTTTTGTATAGCCAACTGCTGCAAGTATTTAACTGCAACGTACGGCGCTGATGCTGTACTATAAGTAATTCTAGTCAATCGGGATTCATGAATTGGTTTAAAATATGAATCATGCCAAACTATTCTCTGGAAGTACGAGTCCTTTAATACGATTTGCAGGTATAATTTTTTATGTCTGCTGCACGGCTATTTTGCGCATCCTAAAGCTAATGGTTTGGTTTGTTCCTCTACGATCATCTTGTGCACACTTTAGGCTAAACAGACCGGGACCTACAGTTTAAAGTGTATTCCTAACTACTACAAATATCCATAGCACCGCTTTGACTCAAACCCGAAACCTGTGGTGCCGAGCGCCAGAGCGCTAGCTACTCGGCCATTCAGGCCCCCCTAAAGCGAATGAGTAATGTTGTTACTAAGTCAATTTGTAACTGCGGCCCAACCACTAGTTTGTCATTGAGAGAAATACCAGTTGAATACTTAAGAGATCCGATCCATCAGATATTACGCGAAATTTGTCACCACTTTTATTGGAAATTGGGTGATGTGGAAGGTAAAAACTGGAATTGGCTGGAATATATATATAATTTTCAGTAATTACTTCCATGTGACGAAGTTTCAAACAGTCCTACATGAATTTGTGGTATTCTGTGGGTTCTGAGAGAGATGGGTTCTTGGTAAACTGACGTTCAATTTGATGTAAACCATGCATAGCTATATTTCTAGATGAAGCAAATTCACTGCATTCACAAAACAGAAATTTGACATCAAGTCTACTTGTTAAATCGCGAGAGGAGATCTGCAGGAAATGATTTTCGCAAGTGATTTCTTTCTGTGCATAAGGCAATGTGTTTAATATTTCTTCTAATTGTTAAAATTTGTCAAGGTGAAACAAAACTGCATTGTAACCAGCATGATTTGATATTATTTGAGAAATCATGCTAGATTAATCAATCAAATCCTGCTATATCTCTCTCAGAACCCCCTGCAACCCTATGCACTTTTAGCGAAATCAAACCGGCTACACTTATGTTTACACTAGTATGATTTAGTTGTAATAAATTAACACAACTATCCCGAATGAATGAGCCTTGACTGGCTGAATCAATAAGCAGCCTAAACCTTTGTGAAATGCCATTGATATGTTTGAAGTAAACGACATCAAATCATGTTATCTTTTGTCTTTCCGAGAATTACCCAATCAAAAATTGATTCTGAAGGAGATAATGAATCTCCCAGAATATTTAAAAGTCCACTAAGCCTAATTTCACATAAAACACATCGACACCCAAAAGAAGAAATAGTAAAATTAGGCCAGTGTGGTGACAGTTGACACTGGCTAACTGCAATTGTTTAAATGTTGACAAACAGATATTGATTGTATATGCATCAATAGCAATACATTATTTTTGTAAAATTGTGATGTTATTCGTAATTGAACCGAACCTGCAACCCTACCCACTTTTAGCAAACTCAAACGGTCTGCACTTACAGTGGGTACAAAAAGTATTTGCACACTTACATTTTTGCTCGCAAATCATAAAATTAAGCATTAAGAAATATAAAAATTGATATTGCCAAAGTAGAATAAGTTTAATCACCTAAATTAAACAGAAAAAATACAATAATATAAATAACAATTTTTTTTTTGCAACAAAATTAAAATATCTCGTGTCAAAAAAGTATTTGCATACCCGCATGAATACAAAAGAAATATAATATATAAGAAAATTTCAAATAACTAATATTTAGTATGCATTCCATTAGCATCTATTACTGCTTGTAATCTTGCTGGCATTGATTTAATTAAATTTTCTGTAACAGTAGGGTCAATATTTGACCACTCTTCCATAAGAGCTGTTTAAGTGCAGATTTGCTTGAAATCTTCTTTTTTCTTACTTTTAAATCCAAAGAATTCCATAAATTTTCCAAAGGATTTAAGTCTCGTGATTGTGGTGGAGTAGCAAGTCTTCTGGGTACATTATAAAGCAACCACATTCGTGTTATACCGGCGGTGTGCTTGGGATCATTGTCTTGTTGAAAATAGTACTAATTACTGATACCCAATTTTATTGCACTTTGTGGCAAGTTATCTCGCAACACATCAATATAGGTTCGAGCTGTCATATTCCCCTCAATGAAACACAAATTACCAACTCCTTTGCTAGCCATGCACCCCCAAACCATAACAGAGCCTCCTCCATGTTTAACTGTAGGCAATACATTTTTAGCATGGAAAGCAATGCAAGGCTTTCTCGAAACTAATTTGCTGCCATCTGATTTAAAGATATTGAACTTACTCTCGTCGGAGAATGACATTTTTTCCAGTAATCAATTGGCTAATTGATATATTTCTTAGCGAATTCGAGTCTCTTCAGTCTATTTCGTTCATTTATAAAAGGTTTTTTCCTTGGAGATCTCCCATAAATTTGTACATCGTGCAGGACATTTCGAATACTTTGGGCACTAATTTGAACTCCAGATGTTGAAGCGACATCATTGGCTAATGTTATCGCACTAACAAATGGATTTTTTGATGCCTCTCTTATAATTTTTCGCTTAATTCGCTGTTAAAGTTTCTTTGGGCGTCCAGAACGCAAGTTATTTGATGTAGATCCTCTTTCTTTGTGGCGTTTTATAATGTACCGAACAGTAGAAAAGCAAACATTTACTTTTTTTACCTATTTCTCGATAACTTAGGCCATTTTCACGAAGAGAAACAATTTTTTCTCGCAACGAGATCGGCAATTCAGATTTCTTAGGTGCCATCACAAATTGAAATCAACTGATAAAGTATCGATACTACTTCCCTTTATTGTCGTCTTACGTATGTTATTTACTGCGGGATGACTATCAAATAATTAGCAAAAAAATGCAAATTTCTTAAAGTTGAGTTGAATGTGCAAATACTTTTTTGACGTAAGATATTTTAATTTTATTGCAAACAAATTTTTTTTAATTGTATTATTGTATTTTTTAAAATTAGTTTAGATGAATAAGGTTATCGTGTTTTTAAAATGCCCATTTTTGTACTTTTTAATGCATTTTTTATGAATTTTAAACAAAACTGTATGTGTGCAAATACTTTTTGTACCCACTGTATGTTTACACTAGTTCGATTTAGTTGTAATAAATTAGCACAACTCTCCTTAATTAATGAACCTTGACTGGCTGAATCAATAAGCAGCCTACGCCTTTGTGAAATGCCATTAATATGTTTGATGTAAAAGATCTGTGATGAGTAAATATATTTATTGCTTATTTTTTTTTTTTTTTTTATTCCCAATAGCATCAGAATAACTACCTTTTTGGCACTTAGCCAACGACGTGTTTAGGATTTTTAATGTGTCAATACATTGTTGCGTTGTATCAATTAATACCGTAAACCTGCTGATTCATGTTTTAATACAGGCTTTGAAACTAATTTAATTAACGATGCATTTAATATTTACAATAATATTTCTGTTTTGTTTTCATAACTCTCAGTGAATAAATTCCACTCCATTTCGTAATTCCCATTTGGATTTTGAATTGATTGTGATAAAATAGCTGCTTCGCCTTTGACAGAAAGCTTAAGGATGATGTAATTTCTGAGTATCACTCAAAGAATCATTATTTCATACACTAGCAAGAAATAACGAAATGAAATCCAATATTACTAGAAGTAAACACTGATAATTCTAAACGCGGAAGTTTTAAATTATTTACATTAATATTAACTTTACTTTGATATGCATTATAACTACTATTATTCTTTATAAGTTCCTTTAACACATCTTTCAACTTAATTTTTAAAGAATATAATTTATAAAAATGTTCATGCATTTCCTGTTCGTATTTATTGAATTCTTTGGCTAGACAAGAGCTAAGAATGTCATTAATTAATTTGTTTACCTCACTATCTAAAGTTTTTATGTAATTTTCATACACGTCAATAACAGAAATGAAATTTTCTTGATTTTATAAATTATTTGAGTAATTAATCGAATAATCTTACCTTTTACAATTAGCTTGTGTTTTAGAAGATCTTCCATGTCAAGATTTTGTGATCTTCTCAATGCAAGTACGATGCTGTGCGATATGATGCTACACACTTTGTTATTTTAGCTCCGTTGAGCAAAAATGTTCCATATTCTTGAACACGAATGTTATTGTTGACCACTACACTCATCTAAAAATATATCTGTTGAATTTTAATGTGACTGCGATGACGGGCAACAATGTAGATGGAAAATAGAAGTACAACGTTCTTTAACAAATTTTATTATTCGACTTAGAAGAGATACATATAGTAAAACATTTGACGAATGAAGTGCGGCCTCTTACTGAGAACGAAATATTAAGCAAAGCATCTAAATACATTTACAGTCTAAACAAACTCCAACTAGTAAGGAACTATTCATTGTTTAATCATTTATGAACTAAATTATTTTTTTAAAAAATAGGCTTTCTTATTTCATTTATTAAACAAAACATCCTAATTTGATCAGTTTATTATCCGCCCTAATATAGTGTTTATTGGATTAGAGATTGTTGGATTTTGTAGAGATCGCTTATGTTTGATAATTTTCTTTTTATTATATTTATTATTCCTTTTTGATTATATTTATTATTCTACTAGTTATTTGCCCGGCGTTACCCTGGTATTTATGTTTTCTGTATTTTATCAGACAAGAGAAGGAATATAGTACAGAATTGAAGTAATTGTATTGACAGGTATCTAAAAATAAATTAACAGTATACAAATTGTAAAATAAAACCTCTTTCAAAATTATAATATTAATTTAACTCAAAATTTAATTATAAACAACATTTTTAGTTTCACCCCCAGATACAAGATTAAATAAATTCATGTGTGAATCCATGCTGGAGCAAGCAACAAAGAGCTGTATGTGAAAGAAGCATGGCAATCTCAAATCCTCTCTGCAGTAGTTAAAAGACTGCCATGTGACTTATTGAACGTGATCGTACTTTACACTGAAAATTGCAATGTCTTAAAGTTAAAAGGGAAATTCGCCGGAATGAGTGGTATCAGTGGGATAAAAATCGTTTCGATAAGGAGAATGATTGGGCTTTCTAAAGAAGGCGGTGAATGAGGTTGTAGGTGCCGGTGCGTTTGAGTTTCAGCTCATTTTACCTAGGTCTCTATTTGTCTAACTATTAACGTTTGGGTTTCTTTTCTGGTAATATTTCTCGTTTAATTTAGTTTTTTTTTTTTGCTTTAGTGTTCTTTATAGATAAGTCTCCTATATATTTTTTCTTTATTTATTTTCGCAATTTTTCATTCCTTAAAAGTTGTTTAGTTTTCAATGTAGTTCAGGAAGGTTTAACTTTTCGAGTCGGTACTTTTTTAAACTACCGAGATCAAGGATGTCAGGCGTTGCTTTGAATTCTAACTTAATGGAGATCTTTGGTTCATTTGATCATTTTCCCTTATGAAGATCTTTGGTTCAATGTTAATCGTGATATTTTAACAAATTTACAAACAGCATTCATTCATTGCGAGATCTTTCATTATCGTATTTGAAGTTCCCAATAGAACGATCCCTATGAGCACTCTAAATTCTTAAAGATAGCATGCCATCAAAAGTCACTACTTGGAAATATATCGAATACGTGCACATCACTCGATAAGGCAAGGTAATACTATTCACCATAACGTCCAGAGAACTGGCAAAGATAAAAACCATCATGGGCGTTACAATAAAAGCATCACTTTATCCGGAAAAAAATCTCTACTCTATTTCTACTTTACAATATACCCACTGATGATATATTGGTGGGTATATTGTAGCACTTGTGGCATCAGTGGGTACTAGAAGAACTTGCAAAGGAATTGAAAGAAGAGAACTTCTCAGTCACAAAACTCCGAAGATTTGCTGGAAAACTAGCAACGCCTAATCTTTTCACACTAGTTTTAATCAATGTTTTAGGCACAGACTTACCAGAAAAATCTTAGAAAACTTTTTTTTGGTTAGGTAAATCATAATCTATTTCACGATAAACCCTGTCAGTGTCGCAAATGTTTTAATATATACACCCAACCACGAATTGTTAAAATTCATTTGCCTGTGAATTTTGCAGTGCCCAGCATTCCGTAGACTCGTGCTCTGCCTAAGTTACCAAATGTTTCTATTGTAGTAAAGCACACAAGACGACAACAACTGTCCTACAAGCAAATCTGAAGAAATTTTTTTTAATTGAAAACTCTCAATCGACTTTCTTTTATTGATGCTCAGAGACTATATCGCACTCGAAAAGAAGACTTTCTCATTTAAAATAAAGGTCGGCACTATTTTATCTTCCAATTATAAAATAAGAAAAGGAAGAAATTACTGAATTCTTCCAACAGCAAGCCATGGTAACCCAACAAATGCTTTAAAAAATCTGTCAGACCAGGTCTCCACATTTCCAGAATCCATTAAAACGCTTACAGAAATATAATGCCATCTCTCCTTCCAATGTCAAGAAATAAGGTAACAATTGGTACAGCTCTGATACCTCCGTTTGAGGAAAAGAAAAGCCCCAAAACTTGGCTTCGAAGTCTGACTAGATTTCAAAGTTATAGTGGCAAACCTAACGGATCACGGTAATCAGTTTTCAAGTCCTTCTACCTTTCATTTAACATAATCAATAAAGGGCACTAAATCTATCCTAAGCTATTAATAACTTGACAACCAGCGGTCCCCTGACGCAAATTATGTCTTTACGAAATCTTCAAACAAAATATGAATACAGAATACACATATCATAAATTAAAAATTACACATAAATTTGACTACAGAATTCATCAACTGCATCTTTAGTCAAAGGCTTAATAAATGTATCCGACAAATTATTCTTACTGTTACAATATTGAATTTTCAAAAAAACCTTTTCGATAAAATTTCTTAAAAAATAAAAACGGACATCATTGTGTTTAATCCTGTGATTTTCTAAAATGAACAGAATTGCAAAAATTAATTGCAGCTTGAACCTCACAATATACCAAGGGTGGACCTGAAAATTTAATATTCAAATTCTTACATTCATTTATTATATTTTGAATCCAATTGACCTCCTTTGCAGTTTCAGAAAACGATATATATTCCCTTCCATGATAGATAAACTCATACACATGTATTTAAAAGTATGCCAGAAAATTGGAACTTTATCTATCATTAAAACCATTCCTCCTATAGAGGCTCTGTCATCCCTATTAGTACCAAAATCAGAATAACAAATTAACTTTAAAATTTCAACTTCAGATAAATTTAACATTAAATCTTTACTATCATTTACATATCGCAATAATTTTAATAAAATATTTCAATGTTTTATTCCAAGTGATTCTTGAAATTGAGAACATATTGACGGATAACTTAAATCTCATCTCGTTCTACCAGCAATAAGATATGCATCCTAGTCTTTTGTATGGATATTTATTCATCTCCACTTACTCGATGCTATTCAAAGGACAATCCAGTTTTCTAAAAAGCAGCTTCCTTTGCAATAGGAAGGGGCACATGAGGATAGTAAAACTTCGAAAATATGTTACAAATTTTAACTATAACTGCCTGATATGAAATATTGACCACTAATATTCCAAATTCGACATCTAAACTTTCTGAATTTTACCGAAAATTATATCAAATTTACGCTGTAATAAAGAAATAACAACATAAATGCCTTTTGGGGATTTACTGATGATAATATTGCTTACGTACAACAATATCAGTACATACTTTTATAAATCTATACATAATTACACCATTTAAATTTAGGTAATTTGAATTTTTAGAACGCTGTCAAACTCATAAAAAACCACTTTGGAATAAACCATATATGGTCTTCTTTAAACAACAAACATGATCAATCTTAACAGGATCTTCGTAACCCTGCAGCTGTTTCATATAAATACGCTCCTTAAGTTTGTTATACAAGTAAGCACTTTTTATATCTAGCAAACAATTAGTCCATTTAAACATACTAACAAATATTATAAAAAAATATTCAAACATGTGAAAAATTTACAGCTGGGCTAAAAGTTTCCTCATTTGATTACCTTTCCCAGGCAACTAACTTAGCTTTATACCTACAAATTGTTCCCTTTTCATTCCTTTGAGGGTATAAACCGATCTGCATCCTGTTATTTTAAAAACTAATTCCCATGCTTCTCTACTTTTCATTACCTGAATCTCATCTACCAATCCCTCTTGTCATTTATTCGACTGGCAGGGATTTTAAAGGACAATCTTTGAATTGTCAAGGTCAAAAGAATTTCAACATTAATAACCTCCTGAAGATTTCCAAGTAAATTTTTCTGAATAATTGGATAGCCACCAAAGAACCAAACTTCTACAGTGAGGAAATTCGTAAATTGCCTGAAGAAAGTGTAAAGGTTGTAGCCTCATCTGGTGTATACTTTCAAATAATTTTTATTTCATTGTTGTACAAACAAACGTTTACTTATCCAAAAAAGTGCAGAATCCTATTTTTTCCGGTATAATTCAATTTGATAGAATAATAAATTAATAATTTACAAAACTGATTGTAATAATTTTATTTAACAAAACTTTGTTTTTTAACATGTTTCATTTTGACAGAATATTAAATTAATAATTTCTAATATATTCACATGAAATGGTTGTTTAATACTAAAAAATTGGCATAAAATCGCATTCCTTTTGTTAACAAATTTGTTTTTATTATGTAGCATTTATTTATATATAAATTCATCACATCTAAAGCTTTTATGTGAATTCTCAAGAAAAGTTTTAATTGAAATTCTCTCATGTAATAATATAAAAGTCTTTATTTTAATATCTGCTTATAAATAAAATAGAATCTTGAATTATAGTCATGGTGCTTAAATAAGGTCTGACAAGCATATCCAAAATTTATCCGAATCAAAACTTGATATAATCAAATGATTATTGTCAAAATTTATTTATTATTTATCAGGAAATTTTTATTAGATACCTTTTACATTTAAATTATACATAAAATTTTAATGTACTAAAGCTAATATTAATATTTTATTTATGATTACTATTTTAGAGAACATTGTAGTTTGATGTTAAGCATAATAGTCAATTTAATCAGTCACATAGTTGAATTTTATTATATATAATGTAGAATATGGCATGTTTTTTACCAGTGAAAAAAAAACAATTTAAGCCAATAAAGTAGCATTTTTAACCTTTTTGAATATAAAAATATTTAAATATTAATTTTAAATTTCATTAAACTGATTATGGTGTAGTTAATGCTTCCAAAAAAAAAATTAATGAAATTCACTTACTAGGAAATTTATTCAAATATTATTTTTAAAATATGCATGACTTGAAATTTAATTCGTTGAAAAATTAATAGTAGGAAAACAGGAAAATCTATTAAAATTACTGTAAATTAATAACTAGAAATAAAATGTTCTGTAAAATAAAAAAAAAATTTTTGAACGGAAATGTTATTTTTTTTTTTTTTGTTACATTTTTCCAGATATACTTTATATCTGCAAAATTAGCTTATTATTAATTAAAATAATTAACTTATCTTTAATTAAAATAATATATTTAATTTCATTGATGTAATATTCCTTGTACTTAAAATATAATATTTAAACTTTTTCAATCATGGCTTACAGGTTCTTTGAAGAATACTTTTAAAACTACATCGACAAAGCATTTATTTTAATTTTAATATATCTTAAACAATTATAATGGACTGTTTGTGTGGATTATTTTTATGTGATATGCAGTTTTATTTTTCTTAAAAAATATAATTCCTTAAATACAGTGAAAAAGTATTTCTCAAATTAATATTTTAGTATTTCTAGACAACAGAAAAATAAATTTTATAAAATTTTTCAATTTCCTGTAATTCATCCAACTTTGAATTTGTATGATAAATCTGATAACAATGTATAGTAGCATAAAGATTAATAGGGCATAAATTTTTTCATATTAGAAATGAAACTTAAAATTTATGTTTAAATTAATAATTGTCAGATGTTTTAATGGAATCTTGAAGAAATAAATTAACATTATATAAAATCATTTTGATTTATTCAAAATTTCCAACCTTATACTCTAAAAATTGCCAAATGCACAAAAATCTAAATTTAATTTAAAGCAATAATTTAATCAAAAAACAAATTAAAATATAATTTTTCCCCATAATGATTAAAAAATTTTAAATTTCTCTCCTTAGAGTGCTTACATATTCAGCTAAATAATAAGCTTTTTCTATGTATAAAAGCATTTTATTTGCTAGCAATTTTGGCAACCCATATAAATTTAACAATTCAGATTAATTTGTAGCATTAATTATGTAAATAGATTTTTCATTTCAATTAAAACTACATGTACATAATTTTAATTTTGTAAACCCAAAGAGATGAGATTTGGATAAAATGTAAATGTATCATGTATCAATCTAGTGTATTTAGATTAAACAAATAAAATAATTCTCAAAAACAAATTACTATCATTGCATTCTTTTTTGCAAATTTAATATGTTTTTGTAAACCCAAAGAGATGAGATTTGGATAAAATGTAAATATATCATGTATCAATCTAGTGTATTTAGATTAAACAAATTACTATCACTGAATTCTTTTTTGCAAATTTAATATGTTTCAAAAAGCAAATGTTGACTAATAACTTTTCTTAAAATATAACTCTATGTCACTAAAACTGCAAATAAACAATAAGCACAAAGTAACATAGAATATAGTTTAATTGATATAATGCTCCAAACAATTTTAACAAATCACATACAATAAAAAAAAAGTTTGCTAATCTATAAAAATATTTTCTATAAAAAAAATTTCATCAATATTCTATTTCAAAAGTGAAAAAAAGTAGGTAAAGGAAAAAATTTATTCATAACCTTAACAAACAGACACAATTGCTACAAATGTCAAATATATATAATTAATCAACAATTTAATTAAATTTTTATAATTCTGAAAAGTTATTATTGATTTACATTTATGTTTAAAAATTTTATTATTTCCATATGGTATTCCTTAATAACGTTAATCCATTTTTTATATATAGCATAAGAATTAATTATACAACTGCTTTTCAAAACAAACATGTATATAAATAAATTGCTATTAAAAATTTGATAATTATCACTATACTCTAATTTTAATAAATAATGTAAAAGAATTGATTGTCAAGTTGGAAGCCATACTTTGGTTTTATTTAAAATCAATGTACATTGATAATTTATATCAAATTTCCTATTTTGTAACATTAAAAGCTCTAATTTGTTCACACAGATAAATTATTTTTTAATTTATACATAATAGCTGAGCAAATAATTCTTTAGATTTCAATAAAAAAAGTTTTTTTACAGTATTTTTTAATAATTTAGAATTAAATAAGATTATGAAGAAATATTGAGTAAATCTTTTCAAAATTATTTAATGTATAAAATGAAATAGTTTAAATAAAATTTAAAATATTTAATAAAAAGATTTATCATAATTACAATATTTAACAAATGCAACATTATGTATTGCTTTCAAAAAAACAAAACACTAATATGTTTTTAATGCTTGAAAACAATTTTAAAAAAAAATGATAGTTATTTGTAAATTGAAAATAAATTGTAAACAATGAATCAAGGTATGAAATATTGAGATATTGATGTTTAAAAGAATTGAAGAAAAATTACCATACATTATGAAAAACTGTGATTTTTATTAAAAAAAGTCTAATTCATAAAGCAGACAGTTATTTTATGAACATTACAAAAACATGCATATAATATATCATAACAACTAACAAAATTTTTCATACGTTATAAATCTAAAATGTAATAGTTATAGTTTGATGCTTGTAAAAGATTCAATTTTATTTTAAATTCATTAATAGAAATAAAAAAATATTTAATTGTCATTGTTTTATATGTTATTTATGTCCTTGTTTGAAAATGCTCAGTGACAAATTATATTTTGTAAATAAATACATATCAATATCATGTTTAAAAAAAAGTAATGGTACATTTTGTTTTGTTAGCACTAATAGTCTTATTTTTTTAAATGGAAAACAATATTAATGACAGCAATTGAATATAATTGCCAAATTAGATATATTTCTTAACTTGAAAGAAACATAATTGTTTAAATAGCAAATGCAATATCATAGATAGTTACTTTTGTTCTAAAAGTTATGCATTCTATTTTGCTCTAAAATTATTTCAAGTTTTATTTTTAGAAAACTGTAAAAATCCTAACTATTTTTATTTAATGATTTCCAATAAAATAGTAATTATGAATAACTGGGTAACATTAATTTTGATATAAAATAAGCTATTTTCATAAATTTAACATCTTTTCCAGTGAAAATAATATTTCCTTTTACATTATTTTTAATGACATAACCTAAAGATTGGTAAAAAAATTGTCAATGTAAACAGAAAGAAAAAATATTTACTGCTAGAAAAGAAACACTAAGAAAATAACATACAAATTAATAAACTTATGCTAAAATAGCATTTTATAATTTTATATTTGACTTCGTCAATGTAATAGAAACAAAAACAAAAAATTTTTAATTTGATTAATAAACTATTTATAAAGCAATGATAATTTTTTAATCATTCAAAAAGTTAGTAAAAAGTACAGTACATGTGTTTAAAATTGCTCTATGATTTTTGGCAAATTGTCGTATGTAAAATAACTCTAAGTATTTAAAAATAAATTTATAACACATTTTACAAACATGAATAAACTATAAGAATCATAAATATAAATTTAGAATAAGTAAGTAACAAACAATATTGGTCTTTAAAATTCAAATGCATCTTAAAATTTATAATCATAGATTAAACAGAATAATAAACTTAACAAAAATTCATTTAAACAAAACAAAATAGTTGCTATTGATGATTTGCTTTTTAAAAATACATTCAAGCACTTTATAGGAAATATAACTTACATAAATGTCACTATTTAACACATTCGGTTAACGATAAATGATTTTCTTTTACTATATCTTATTTGCAAGGCTTTTTAATTAAAAAATGTAATGAAGTTATTGTTAAGTAAAAAAACTTAAGTTGAAGAAGAAATAAGCCCATCAATATCATAGCACAGCAGTATTATAAGTATCAATGCATTATAGAATTATAAATGTAATTCATTTTAGAAAGGCACAGAATGCAAACACACATTAATTACAGTAAACAAAGAAAACATTAAAACAAATACCAGACATCACCATCTTGAAATTCACATGCATACTTATATGATGACAATATAATATGCCAGCATATTTAATGTCATGTTGCTTCTTTAAAAAATTCGTCAAAGTTGATCACCTGGGCATTGATGGCTTATTTAATGGAGAGGATGAATTCTTTAATGAGCTAATAAAAAGAAAAAAATATTTATAGCAAATCTATTTTAAAATAAGAAATATGTTAATTGTCAAAATAGAATTTAATATTATTTTCCAAACATTTATTCCAATTTAATTTTTGAATATCTTATTGAATAGTTTAATTGTGTGATGAAAATTAAAGATTTCATCAGCATGTATGTATGTAGCATTTAAAATATATTTACATAGTATATTAAAAGTTAGTGAAAAAGCAACAGCTTATAACTGAGAAACATTCCATACAATAATTCAAATAATTTTCAATTGATTTATCTTAAACTATTTTATATTCAGATTCATAAATTAAGAAAGAAATGAATAAACACTTATTAAGATTTCTAATAATATAAATTATTTCAGTTATGTAATAAAATAAAACTTATTATTTATCAAAATTTAATTTTATGTAATGATTTTAAAGATAATACTTAGAAAAATATTGCAACAAGAACATTTTTCAATATGACACCTCATACATATTAATGGCCTACACATTGCAATTTGAAGATCAGAACATTTTTGGATTTTCATTTCTTGATCATTGATATGTGTGTACATATTGGTGAAAGATATTTCAACAACTAAATCAGTTAAAAGCAATTGAATAACTCTTTCTTTCTTCCATTTCTTCTATATAAAACCTTGATATAAATTCCAAAAAGAATTGAATATGGAAATTTTGTTTCCAGATAGATGTTTTAGTGACTATTCAAAGAAAACTAATTACTGCAAAACAGCTAAAGAATTTAAAGGATGCAAAATAGTCTAAATTTAAGAGAATTTGTTCTACGGCAGATCTTATAAGAAAGACTAGGAGCACTACCTTTGAAACTGTTCTTGGTATTGGTAGAAATCTTTTATATACAATGATAGGTACATCAAAATATTCCAAAAATACTATTCCTCATCCTTAATGAATATTGAATTGATTTAAAATTTCAATCTATCTTGAAAATTTTAAGCAAGTCATTTATCATATTGTTAAGCAAAACTTCAAAAATTTGTACACCAAGAATAAAACTAAGTACATTGAAATTAAAATACAGTTTGATCATTAATTACTTTTAAATGTTTACAGTATATAAACTTATTTCATTGTTTATATTATTATGGTATTCTCGATATCAGTTTTTATTCATAATTTTTTATCTTGTGGCAATTTCCTGAAATAATTGCAAAATGCTGCTAAAGTTCTGACATAAAATATATTGTATTTATTGTTCTTAAAATTTTAAAAACAACTTTATCAATAATTTCATCACCAAGAACGTTTTAATGCTTGTAAAATTATACACTTGTTAAAACAGTTTTTAATAATGAATGAACTAATTGAAATAGTTTTTAATAATGACACAGATTTTTTAAAATTTTTTTTTTAGCAGAAACTTTTCTATAAAAACGATAAATTGTTTACTTAAAAATTTAAAATCTTTTTAAAACTGTTTTTTATAAGTACAATAAAAGATATTTTTATAAAGCTGGGAAAAATATTGGCATTAAAATAAGAAACAAATAAAGATATTTTTCTTCAACATAATTACAAAATGTACTAAAAGGCATTCAGCCATAATATGAAACTAAAGTCACCTTTAAGTTACAACACTAAGAATTTTGTGTGAAAAGATTTTGAAAATTATTATGACAGTTTAGAATCACTTTTCATTTAGGGGATGTGGCTTAGAAATTTAGAAGTAAAATGTTAATATCTATAATTAAATCGACTGAAATAAGTACACTGAATTAAACTAATGAAATAAATATGTGGTTCTCAACTAATGAAATAAATCAGTGGTTCTCAAACTGTGGGACACAATAGTCAAGGAGAAAGCTGTGCATTAACTACAGAAAATTAAATCACTTATGAAATAACAAAACTTACATGGAAAAACTTTTTGAGGAATACAAATTTCATGTTTCAAATGTTCAACCTTACAAGTTGCACGAAAGTCAAAATCACTATCAGTCATCTTCTGGTAGTAATTAATGCCTTATTTTAAATCTCAAAATATTTAAGATCATGATTCCTTTCACAATAACGTATTTATGAGATAATGGCAATTTTTGATGATTTAGTTACTATCAAATGGCATGCAAAATAAAAATATTTTTTAATAACTTATGGTGAGTATTTTTTGATAATACAACATAATTTTCAAAAATAATTTTTTTAAATATAAAGCCACCAAGGTCATTCAATACAAAAAGGAATCAAGATTAATTTTAAATTATTTCTAAAGTAAAAAAAAAATAATATTTAATAATTATTTATCGTTTTAGTTTAATTAAAAAACTTTTTGTAACCAAGTATGAATAATATTAATATGAATATTTTTATTTCAAATTTAAAAATTTTTCCAATTAATTATACCTAAGACAAAAAAGTTGAATTGAAAAATTAAGTTACTAAAACATTTAATGAAGAAAAAAGATTTTAAAGGAGAGCACTATAATATTTCACCTTATTAAGAAGGAAAGCAAGCATAAGTTGCATTAAATAAAAGACTGCATAAGTTGCATTAAAAGAAAGTTAAATGAACTACAATATGTCATTTTGGATCATAATCACTTTCCCTACAAAATTTTTTCCTGCATCACTTCCTGGAAGGAAAGGAAGTGATAATTAGCAAGCTAATATAATATTGATTCAAAACCTGGAATGAATATAATATTGATCCAAAACCACAAATTTCTGAAAATTTCTCAGCCCATCAGCTGCATAGCCAAAATCTTCTGATAAAATTTACAAAAACAATTGACGCCCACTGTATATCATTAATAATATAATTCTTGCTGAGAAATTCGGCTTCTGCCACTAACACCTAAAAGTTACAAATTTAACAACTGAAGATTTCAACCAAAAGTTTATCATCAGAGGTGTCTCTCTTAATGTACAAAAATCTTTCGACGGACTATGGTTCAATGGTCTACCAACAAACTCTTGATGAAAATTAAATTCCCAATTTATTTTATTTTCAATATCATAAAATTCAATCATAACTGAAAATTCACTGCCTGTTTAAACTGAGACTACTCCACCTGAGACCAAAACCATGGTAATACTTCACAAGGAAGTATTTTAAGCCAGATCATATATCCACATACGACTTCCCTCAGACAAAGTTTTTACCTCTTTGCAAAAAACTTAGCAGCCCTCATAAAAGCAAAAACTCTTAGATTTGTCACAATAATATATCACTTAGATTTTTCCAAAACATTTAGATCATCTTGAAAACTGGCTAATTAAATGGCGCATTTCTATCAAAACTAATGAATTCAAAATCATCATTTTTAGGAAACGTCATTAAAACTATTTGCAATGAATTAGCTGAATTGACAGACTAGATCTCTGAAATAAATACCTTTGACACCTTCTAACAAAATCATCGATAAAAGTCACATTAAATGTATCAAAGATAAATGTTATAATTCGGAAAGTATTCAATATAACCTATTTGTAAAAAAAAAATAATAATAATCCTTCTTTATAAGCTACTACTGAGCTCCATTCCTGCGCTGCGCAAGTATAGCCTCTATTTGAGTGTACAGCTGCCAATATTGGTCCAAACAAAATAAAAGTCCGTCAAAATAAAGTTGTAAGAATCACACAATTTTCACAAATGCTCCTTGGTACATCAGGAATTCAAAATTCACAAAGATTTTTATATCCCTTTAAGACCCGAAATGTTTTTATATTTAAATTTTACTTTTTTTTTTAATTTTTAGTAGACATTGACTCTAATCACACTAAAAAATAATTAAATAATTTACACCTCCCTTCCTGAGGCATGGGGGGCAAGATCGTGTGGGTTAGGCTTTTCCACGAAAAAATTTCAAAAATGGCTCACCCGCACGATCGTACCTTCTCGGGCTTAAAGGGATATGAAACTCATCGAATCCTACATAATTAAATTATACATAAACCTATTCAGCAGCCTAATCCTTCAACCAAACCTTATCATTACGCAACAAACTATTTTTTCACATAATAACGGAAGACAACGTTTACACAATTACTAATAATGTTTCTAGCACTGGCCTTCGAGGAATAGCATCAATCACGATGATTACATTTAATAATTAAGCGATTGAAAATAGATCTACAAAAGTACTTCCACATAATCATTTGCGTTTACATTATCTTACAGAGAAAATATAACATCAGTTACGATGTTATATTTTCTCTGACAGGTAATGTAAACAATTAAATTATTATTGTCAATTAATATATTATTGAAGAATTAAATGTGTAATAAAGCAAATTGCAGAAAAAAACATGTAGTTGAACAATTTATGTAGATGATCCGTAATATAAATTAGCTGGGTACATGGTAAGAAAACGTTAGATGAATTTAAAAAGTACTTCTGTGCCAGTTCAGACTTTAGGAATGGTTTCAGACGATTTTACAAGTAATTATTTTCTCTCATCGAAAGATTTCAAATTTTTGTAATTTTACATGAAGACACATGTACCTAAAACCATTTCCGAATTCCGACAATTCTATGAGGGGTTTCGCTTTAAATATATGTATAGCTAATGGTTGTTCATCCAGAGTATCAGAGCTGAAACACATCTGCATTCTTCTGCTGTGCAAAAGATTTTGAGGAGAGAAATTGAAAACGACAGTGTTACTCATCACAGGCGCATCCAAAGGCATGTTATGGCGATCCTATAATGCACGACTTTAAAATGTGTAGTCTAAATAGGATGTCTCGGCATTATGAAAATCAATTTCTCAACGAATGCGAGACGATATCTTTCAAAATGGCTGCTTCTTTAAGAAGCAGCCATTTTGAAAGATAACAATGTGCAACAGTCTCTAAGACGATAATCATTATTGCATGATATTATTCGCCAACAAATCTCGCTACTGTCTCCCCAGTAACAATGGTTGAGTAAATGTTTGCCGACGAGTTAAACTCTGTAATGATTGTAGAACACCATACTGTTCGACAACGCGGTTTTATGGCTAAAGATAGCATTATCTTTGATAGCCAGTTATCTCTAATGTGTATGAAACGCACGACAGGACGATGATACGTTGTACTAGCCATTAGCTTACCTGCAGAGGTTGGAAAATGTTACTTTCCAGTAGAATAACGCCCAATCACAATCATCATCAGATAACCCCTGTAGTCCCTAAATGCTACCTAGGTAACTGATATTCCCAAATCACACGCTAATCGAATATGTAGGGTGATCAGTAAGAAGTTAGGCTACCCCTTGAGTCTATATACACTTTAATCCTTAGACGTGATTAGCCGTCGTTTGAATGATTTGCCGCAACCTCAAACGGAGGGTGAACTAAAGAGGATGGTTCAAAGCATACGATCCTCCATCTAACAGGGCGAAATACACTAATTATTTAAGATTATTCTAGACAACTTTTTACTCAATTGTACAAAAGCATCTCATGTAATATTTAAAAATAAGAAGGAAAAAATATTTTTCTTATATTCCAATTATTATTTAATTGTTACGTAAAATATTTAATTTACATTCTTACATTTACGCATCTTTCACCCTTAAAATAAAATTATTTAAAATATTGGACACAGTTGAAGGTAAAGCTAAAAAAAGATAAACAACAAAATATAGATTGAAAATCGAATAAACAAGGTATGATTTTTTTTTTTTTTTTTAATTTGCTGGTTAGTATTTCAAGAAAGAAGGTATTGAAAATCTGATGCAAAAACTTTATTAGCAGCTTGCAAAATTTACGAACTTGTTAGTCATTACAATTTATAACAACAAAAAACGTTGGAGATCATCAATTTAATCAAAATTTAAAAATAAAGATTCAATTGCTAGTTAAAGCTATAAAATATTTTGTAAAGTTGCTAGAATTGTCACGAGCAATTTCGATGTACATAAGGCAAGTAGTAACAATAAATTTTTCCAATGACAAAAATGACTACGATGCATCAAACGTTAATAGCATTTTTTTTTTTTAATGCTGATAATTTACAAATTATGAAAAACTTTAGAAGTTGGAATTTTTCATGTGATAAGTTAGTTCAATAAACAACTTAACATATAATGAATTTTTAAAAGCAACTTATTTTGAATTTAAAAAAATGAAAAGACAAGCAGAAAATTTTTAAGACAGTGGTTCTCAAACTTTTTATTTTAATGTCACCTATTTAAGGTAAAATTCTGTCAGCTGCCCCCCCCCAACCCTTCATCATTAAGTGCAATGATACCTTTAACTTATTGGTTTTATTCCTTTATTTTATATATTATTATTATTATAAGCAGTGGTAGGTTTTATAGTATATCCATTTTTAAAATAAGTCTAACTTGATATACGTTCTACTTGGGTATGAAAAAAATTTGTTTGGCATAAGGACAGGAAGCCAGTGCTGATAAAGATGTTACCAATGATTTTGTAACAGAGTTTGGGGAATATGTGGAGGCTTGTTCTCCAACAAGATTTTAACTGTGACGAATACGAGGTTCTGAAATACGAGGACCTTTAAAAGATATAATGTACAAAAACCTAGTTATATGTGAAGTGAAAATCAAATAGCAAGATTTGAAAAACCGGAAAATATTTGAGCAAGGAATTTAATGTTGTATTTGGACTAAGTGTGGTTTAACGTTGTGTTTGGACCAAGTGTGATTTAATGTTGTGTTTGGACCAAGTGTGATTTAATGTTGTGTTTGGACCAAGTGTGGTTTAATGTTGTGTTTGGACCAAGTGTGGTTTAATGTTGTGTTTGGATCAAGTGTGGTTTAATGTTGTGTTTGGGCCAAGCATAAAAGGTTATTTGCATAGAAAAACTTATCTTTGGAGGCTCTTCTTATAATGGATAATGCTCCAGCTCACTGTTAAAAATTGCAACACTATATGCTACCTGAGTTTCATATTATCACTCTCAAATTGCTTCCCATAACACATTTTCATTCAACCTATGAATCAACAGATCGTCAATAATTTCAAGGAACTCTACATTAAAGCACTGTTATAGATATGCTTTGAAGTGAACTCTAGCCCTGAGAGAATTTTGAAAAGATCACTTTACTATTCTCCATTGCATAACTCGCAGTGACAAAGCTTGGCCTTTTCAGGTTCAGAAGAGAAAGAGAAAACTCCTACTTCAATGAACAAAATATTTGCCAAATGGATGTCAAAAATTTTGCAGAGAAGAACCACCTCAATAAAGCCTATTTGGAATGGTCCTGCGCTGTCATATTTTTAAACATCTTGAGAAGAAAGCATAAACATCAAATTTGATGATACTCAAATAAATTCAAATACAGAAAAGGAAAAGAAAGAATAAAATTAAATTCGATATATTTTAATTTATCTATGTAATATAATCTAATTTGCATTGAAATTTATGCATTTCATTGTTACGTCAGTGTTTAAATTATTTAACAATTGCCTCAAAATATGCTAATACATTATAAATATATATACCCTGATATATATATATATATACGTATATCAGCAGAGCGAATTTATTATTTTTTCATTTCTTAAAGAAAATATTTGCTTGGTATATGTCCTTTAAATTCAAGGATCTTAATGATGGTACATTTTGTATGATGAGTAACAGTAATGGGTACGGATAATATGTAATTGTATACCGAGGTACCATTTTTACACAAAACGAAAATATTCACAATAACAGATTGCCAAAAAAGGGGTTATGAAATAAAATAAAACGATAAATAACATACAAATATTTAATTTCCATATTCTAATATCATATGAGTTGCCTATGTAAAGCATGGTCAGTTTTTTTTAAATTTGTTTTAATAAAACATAATGTATAAATGTATCATCAAAAATAACTAAATTATAAAAAATATTTCTTCTTAATCTGTTACTTGTAAATAGTCAAATGAAAAAGGAGCAATTTTGCTTAAACAGATTGCTGTGAATATAATCAAAATCTTTAGTACTTTTATGTTTTAATTTTAACATAAAGTTTAATTTTTTATTAATTTTACAATATATTACAACAGTAATTATAATTAATAAAAAATAGTGAATTTACTGTAATTACTAATACTTTATAAGAATTAAAACATGCATTCATTGAACTGTTTTTCCATGTGATCTTATATTACATTTTAGAGCGATTTAAGAAGTTTTATCTTAAATCACATTTTAAAAAAATAATATTAATTAATATTTTTACTGGTGCAATAAAAAAAAAAAAATTGTATCTCAGATAAAATGTGCATCATCATAATTTGTTGCCTATAATATGCAGTGACTGATAATTCAGTATTTATAAGTATTAAGCATATAGTTTGAGAGCCACTGATTTAAGAAAAGGAAAAATAAAACTTATTTTTCTAGTAGCCTAATGGGAATAACCTACAAGCAAGCTCTAATGTTAAATTGTTTAAAATGTTAAAAGAAAGCACATGCAAGCATTACCAAGGAGCTATTAGAGCAGCAGCATTCTACTTACAGAATGGAAGGTGGGTATCGAGTTATAAAAGATGGGTAGTAGAGAGGATCTAGTACAGGGCTGCGTTTGGCAGCATTTGTACGCAGTTCCGAAGGAAAGATAAGAGGCCTTAGGTGATAGAGAGGAGCTTGGAGACTAGAGAGATAGCTTCTACTAGGGTCCCAAAGTACAGTTGGCTTGGAAGGTGCATGCCTTTTCTTTCGGTTCACAGGAGGATGAAGAATCGGCTCAAGAATACAGCATGCCCGATGTCTAAGTAAAATGAAGATCTGAGAGTAAATGATTTAGATGAAAATGTTAGGAAATGACAGATTTGCAAAAGTTTTCCGAAAGTAGCTAGAAAGAAAGTCAGCTGTTAATTGTTCATTAGAGTCCAAGAAGGAAGCATACCAGAGCACGATGGTACATACTGTTACAAAATACTTTTTTTTTAATCAACCATTTTCTTTTTAACTACAGTATTTTTAAGCAACAACAAATATGTTTATTTCTATCAAAAATATCAATTAGCTAATAAAGACGAAATAACTTTAATATAAAATTTACAATATAAAATATTATTATATATTTTCTAAAAATAATTAATTAATAGACAAAAATATTCCTTTAGATGCATAAATTTTCATATATATATTAAATAAAATTATAATAAAAAATGTCAAATTTATTCTAATACAACCTAGTTTCAAAACTAAATTAATTTAACCCATGTATTTTTTGGAATCTATTTATGAAAAAAATTTAACTTAACTTCAATGTTAACTCGTATATTGATTGCAAATAAGTCAAATTATGTACTAAAATGTTTAATTTAAAACAATAAAACATTGATTTTTTTATTATAAAAAACATTCTTTTATAAATTACCTCATTTTATTTTAAATCATATTTACAAAAACAAGATTGATGCAATTCAATTCCCATTTTGACCAGAAAACTTTTACTTTTCCTTCATCTTCCATCTCAGTGTTCAGCAGTGTTCTTGCTCATTTGGAAAGGGAAATAAGAACAAAGGTATCTTTCCCACCCTTTTAGAATGGAGGAATGTTTCTTCCAAACAATTGGGAATTACTATCTTCTTTTTTCTAATTTAAAAATGTAATCACTGCCCAGGTTTCGTGCAGGAAGGCATGATTCTCAACTGTGTGCACTCAACCTGACACAAAGACTTTTTCTTATAAAACACTCATTGAAGTGAACTCATTTGAACTCATTCATGAAGAACACTTATTTTTCGAGTAGATGAACAGCAAGAAATTTAGAAGACATAGTAGAAAACCATGAACAGCAAAGCAGTGATAATGAAATGATACCCACCAAGGGAAAATTATACAACCTAAAGATCCAAGTTCAATTGAAAAAGATATTGAATATATTGAGCAGACAAAAAGGGTTACACCTGATATTATGATGACACTCATACAATGTCATAACATTGCAACGAAAAAAATTATTATCATCCCACAAATAAAAAAATAAATAAAGGATATCAAATAAACTATTTCATTCTCCTTTTTTTTATGAAAGCATTGGAAGTGTACATCATAAGGATTATGCACATTTAAGTTCATGTAATGCGATAAAAACTAATAAATTGTGAGTAAATTTTTTCCTCTTTATTTTTTCCTTTTTTATCTTAACTCGAATAATCGAGAATCTACTATGTTTCTATCCTCCAGAATTCATTTCACTTTTAAAACAAATCACAAGTGACGTTTTTTTAATGAAAAAAGCGATTTTACCAGAAAATCAATTATAAGTAACAGCCTATGATCCTCACCTGAGAAATTCTAAGAAATTTTTAAACTATAATACGTGGATCATGTGTAAAGATATTTTTTTTTAAATTTTATTTTCAAGAATAATTTAAAACAATTTAATGCAACAGTTTTAAAACTTTTAATAATTCCATTTTTGAATTTCTTTATTCTACGTAAATAAAAACTTTCTTCAGAGTTTCACCAATCATGACAAAAAAATCACTTAAAATTTATCAGCTAATTTGCATTCACGGTAAACTTATTAAATGCTTAAATTTCCCCCACCTCTCCTTTTTACTTTCTGCAGCTCTTTTAAAGGGCCCCATCTATATCAGTAATTTGAATTACTAACATAATTAGCAAGCTTTTTAAGTTCCAGAATTAAAAGCATAAACCAAACTGTTCCCAAGGGCCCATTTTAATTCAGCTGTAAACTTTCTGATAATTAGGTTATTAATTACAAGCAAATTAATTTTTCAAAACTTAATTTTTGGAAACCACTGCATTAATAATACAACTTTAATTTCTTAACTATCATTTAAAAAACACGATAGTTTTTTATAAGACATTTTATATATTACATCTAACTATTTTAACACAGAATGTAGATAAACAAATATATAAAATTTTGTTTTTCACCAAATATTAAATACCTTTTACTAGCAGCAGTAGGATTTTGTTTCTGATTTAATTTTCGATTGTGAGAAGGTGAATTTAATGGACTAGGAGGTTGTAAAATCTTTGAACACTCCCTGAAAGGTTTTGTTGGAGACAAATATGTAGATGCCACCTCAGCACCACCTGGAGGTAAAGGCCTCAGAGGCTGAGAAGTTGTTCGCTTTAAAGCACGCATTTCTTCTAAACTAAAAAAAATAATTAAAATTAACAATCAATATATATTGAAATAAAAATATAATTTAAAATACTATATTTTCATAATAAATAAACTTGTAGAATATTTTCAAATTTCATCTGCAATTTAAATAAATAAATGCAACTAATAGCAATTTAAACCAAATTTAATTATCTTTGTAAGTAAAAATGTAACTTTATGACATGTAACCATAGCTGTTGATAATATTATCTGTAACAACAGAGTTCATTGAGAAAAAGAGCTTATTCTTAGTTTTTGTTTAATTAGAATCATTGAAAAATAGTATGTTAATATATGCTTAGGCAACCTTTTTCATGAAATTACTAACAAACTAGCTGTGTGTATACCTTATTAATTTCTTCAATTCCTCAAATGCAACATAAATGTACATAAATATATATTAATTAAAAATAACATATTTTACAGATTTGATTAATAAAGTCTAAATTAGTAGGATTTCTAAATAGATTACAAAACAAAAATAATAAGAATTTAATATATACTGCCTATTCAACCTGCAAAAATAGAATTTTTTACTCTTTATCATCTAATGATTGAATATAGCTGAAAACAGACACCCTTAATAACATTCATAATTATCATTTGATCTTAATATAAATGGTATCATTGGAACAGTTGGAAGGAATATAATTTGCATTGTAAAGTAGTTTGTTAACAAAATTATTATGACTAATTAACTATTAACTCCAACATTTTTATATTATGGAAAGTACGATTTTTAATGCAATTGGTGCAGTATATGATAAATATTATATCCACCTATTTTTGTTACAAAATTCTTATTAATTTATACTTTAAAAAAAGGGTCTATGTCCAAAATTACAATCATTTTATCCATTAATTGAATACTATCTTTTTGTTACAATAGCTTCGAAAAATAATTATACATTTATGTGATTTTATTGAAAAAAGTAAGTAAATAAAAATATAATTAAAATTGTTTATTAATAATAAGCACACATTTTTATTACTTCAGTGCATTTATACTTTTAGAATCAATATAATTTTAATGGCAACCTCTTATAATTAAGTGAGCAATAAATGATTAAAATCCATTTTTTCATAACAGCATTGAATAATTAATATTTATTTAAAAAATCACAATTTGACTAAATTTTAAGTTTTTAATTTTGGAGAAAAAATTTCTTTCAGTTGATTTTAAAGTTTTAAAAAACAATAATTAGATTACAAGATATATATCAACTAAGCTTTTAATCAAATCTCTATAAAAAAAAAATAAATTACTAATTTCATTATGCTGAAACGATTACACTAAAAATCACGAGTTCTGCTAAGTATTAATTTTCAGTTAGCAGTTAATTAACCATGTTAATTTTTTAATCAATTGCATTGCATAATAAGTTAATTCCCTTTAAACCCTTATCACATGTGAATACCTAAAACTTTTGCAAAGTGTCCCCATTCTTTTTTGGGGAGGGAGGGACAACTGTAGATACAATAAGCCTCCATAATTCAACGTGAGTCATGCTCAATCTACTACAAACATGTCATATTACAGGCAAAAGACGTGAAATGCCCTACATTAAGATATATCTGTATTATAAAACTAAAGATAGAAGTGAAAACCTTAAAATATATGAATAAAAAAATTCCAATTCAAAAGCTAGAATCTTCACTAAATATTTAAAAAATAAAAATACCTAAAACTTTTGCAAAGCAAACTTACTGCAAAGTTCCTGTGGTAATGGATCGAGGATGCCGTCTGTTAGCCTTAATGAGATTCAATTTATCGCCTTGAGTACAATGAAATTCTTTATCAAGATCTCCATTTATTGCTGGTTTTCCATTTTTCACAACCTATGGTGAAAATTCGAAAAAAATTATTACAACAATAATCAACTCAAACTATCAAATTTGTGTATTTAGACATTTAGTAAAGAAAATCAAATAAATAAAATTTGACCAAATTCCAAAAAAAAATAAAATATTTTAATGTCCAATAACTTAGTATACTCTTCAACCATTTAACTTAAAGTTATCACATATTTATTTAATAAATAAAACAAAATCATGCTATTAATATCAGTTTAACCATTTTGAATAAATACATCAAACCTGTAGAGATAAAGTAAAATTTTTGACATTAACATTGACTCAATTATTTCAAATTTTAACATTTATTTGATAACCCAAGTCAACTCAGATTTCTGAAAATTTTAACATTTATTGGATCTAAACATTGGACCTAAATATTGCAAGATTAATACATCCAAAATATGCTAAAATTCAAAAGAAAATCACTTTCAATTAAGAAAAAACAATGAGCATGCATAATTATGAATAAAAATTATTTTAAATAACATCACATTTATATTATTCGACGACTAAAAACAATATGTAAATGCTTGTTTTTGCACAAAATTTCTTGAAGAAATGTCTTGCAAGTTTTTCAAAAATTTAATGTCCAATTGCAAAATATCTGGCTGCAGCTCCATATAATAAATAGAAAAAAATATATGAAAAATACTTTTCATTTTAAACATTTGAATTCTTCAATTTCCTGAGTTTCTTTTAAATTAACATCAAAGAAAATTGATAAACATTTTCTTTGTTTTACTTTTATGAGTTTTCTAGAATATAGTGACAAATTATCAAAGCATGTCATTTGTCAGCTATCAAAACTAGTGACATCTATTAAAAGTAAAACCAAAAACCCCACACTAAAGTGCAAACGAAGAAGACAAATTCCAAGAAGAACACCTATGTGGCCAGTGAAAATTTTTAAGAATGTGTATAAAAAATGTATTTGAATTTCCTCAGAGGTAGGTCTACTAATAATCAAATTATAAAGACACAATTGGTATTGATTATAACTTTTTTGTTATAAAATGCTAATTAAACTATAAAATAACTTTTACATTGAAGATTATATGTCTTCAAATTTAATAAAAATACTAAATTAATAGTTAGTTTTAAATTGTATAACTTATTTTATAGTTTACATTTTTTTTCCAGAACAAACAAAAATTATTAGTTTATGTATTGTAATAAATACAAAAATATAAAAAAAAATTATTGATATATGCAGCAAATTTGTTGAACGAATATTTTTTAAATCAGGGGTTCCAACGATTTACTTCTGTACACCATATAAGAGGGGGAAGTTGTTTAAGTTCAGACTTAAGCTATATTAATTTAAAATATATTTTGAAAATGATAGGTATCAAGTAAAAAATTTATTATAAAAATGTGCACTATGGCAAATGGTGTAGCATGATCTTTTTTTCAAGCAGAGTTTATTTAAATTATTGAATAGTTAGAAGAGTTTAATAAAAATTACTAAATAAAATATATTTTACTTTAACTGAAAATAATAAATATAAAATATATTTATTAGTATTTGAAATAAAAAAAATCTTAATTGAATGTAAGCTTTTGTTTATTATATATATATAGAATATTAAATAATAAATAAGATATATAGACATTAAAACTCATTAACTTAAAGTTATGATTTCATGTCAATCTGCATTGATCCCTGGATTGTCGATTGACAGTCTTAACAAAACAAGTCCAGTAAAAAACAATAATTACATACAATTTCAAAATTTTTATGTATAATTTTATATTATTACTTTATGTATTTATGTATTTTAATCATGTAGAAAATTCAAATTTCATTTACTTCTGTTCCATCAACATCATTGTTTAATCCTTCTGCACTATTTCTAATAGTTAGGCAGTTATTACTGGTAGCTTTTAAAGTATTATTTTGTAGTCTTTCACGAGGAATTGCAAGACTAGATCTAGCTGGTGATTTTGCTTCTTTCAATTTGATTTCTGTTGGTTTTTTCTTCATATTGCCATAATGTGACTTTCTTAAACGATAGATATCTCCTTGAAGCCACAAATAAGATTGCTTCCTAGAATCACATATATACATTAAGTATTTTCATTTTATTACACAAAAATTATTTTTGAAAATATAATCCTTATTCAATCAATATTATTTAAAAAATAACTAATAAAATCCTTATTTTATATTAATTCAAGTTAAATAAAAATTCATATGAAAGCAATTTTTTTCAAATAGTTCATAAAATTAACAAATAAATAATGCTATCATTAAAAATCTTTAAAAAATAAATATTAATAATATATATTTGTATTTCATTCAATTTATAATCTTTATATGCACAAATCTAGAATAAAATCTTAATCTTATGTTATAATCTGTCTATAGAGTACAGGGACTGGCTTTGTAGCTACTCTTAGAAAACAATGAGTTAAATGACACCACAGGAATGACGATCTTGGCTCAGTCTACAGGAGCAAACCTTATCACAATCAGACCTTTACAGTTTCACTAGTCAAGATTTAGTGTGTTTGCATTTCACCTCGTGTGCTGTTAAAATAAGGTGCAAAATTAAACAGAAAGTGAATTTGAAATTTTTGGTGAAATTGCACAACTTATCAAAGGAGTCAGATGCTTACTCAGGAATACTATATAGTAGTATATATATCCCGCAAATGAGTATTTGAGTAACATAAAAGCTTCATTGAAGATTGTAATTACAAAATGACAAACATTCTGAGCAGCAAGCAACTTCAAAAAATTGAAACTACCAATACTGTGTGAGAAAATTTTGCAGGAAGATGTAGATAAACTGGTTTCTACAATTCTCTCATGACAACAAAACAAAAGGTGTAAGGAACTTTGTGCAGCATGTTGGAGGAAATTGTTGCCGACCCTAATCAATTTAAAAATCGTCATTACTTGTGAGGAAACATACATTTTTCAATATGACCCAGAGACAAAAAGATAATCCATTCATTCTTCTATTCCGCAAGATGGAAAAAAAGTTCTTCAGAGCAAATTAAAATTTAAAGCAACAATGATTACATATTCTGATAACAGGAGTGAGTATTAGAGGGAAAAACAGTGAACCAGCATTTCTACAAAAATTTTTTGATAAAGCTAAGAGAAGGGATAAGAAAAATAATGCCCAGAATTCTGGCAAAATGGCTTTAATCTGCATCAAAACAATAATTTGTTGCATACAGTGCCCTGAAGCAGTTTTTCGTTGAAATATGCATTTGCAACACTGGAATGATATTTGCCCAAAAATAAAATCTAAGCTGAAAGGAAGCTGTTTTTGAGTAATTGGAGGCTATTAAGAAGAAAATATCACAGCTATTAAAACAGTAATCAGAAAATGAACTAAAACAAGCATTAGACTACTGAAAAATAAGAATGTGTAAATGTGTGAGCACTAATAAAGAATACATGGAAAGAGACAAACAATTGGTTTGTAACAAATTGTAAATAAATATCCTTTTTTTTAAGTCAATTCTATAATTTTATTGATAAGCCTTGTAAACCAGAGTGCCTCATAATACATAGGAAATAATTGCATCATGTTTTACATTCAGAATAAATAGATTATAGTACTAGTTGTTTGTAATGAAATAAAGATTTTTAACAATCAAGATAGTATACTGCCTATGGAGAAAACATATGAATTAAAAAATTCAGTAGTTAAAATAAAGTAGAAAATGAAATTAATATTTGTTAAATATTTATATAAAATTCCTTGAATAATAATTATGAAATTTGAAAAGCACATATATTAAGCATGCTTATGTTTTTTACAACAATCTAAAAAATAAACTTTATATTATTTTTCAAAATTCATTAGCAAACAAAGCAAAAAATAAAAAATAAATCTTTAATTGCAAATTCAAAACATTCATTTAGAATGAATAACATACATTTGGATTTCTGCATAGTTTAATATAATACAGACCTATACATGTTTTAATGTTTCATTAACAATAATTGGAATATTTATAAATTATTAATGACTAGAAAAATTATAGGGAAACAGATTACTGTTCTAGCCATAGTTGTTGATGTCCAATAATAGAACCAGGCCTGCAGATTCTAATCCAAGCTATTGCTTCTGCAGCAGTAAATCTATAGTGTTTCATGATGTAACAAGCTATTAGAGTTCCTGTTCGACCTAAACCAGCTAAAATAAAAATATATCTATCAGATAAAATAATATGATTATAAATATATTATATTTATTATCAATATCTAAATACAATTAAAAGATGACACAAAGTTAAAAATATGTCCTTATTATAATTAATGAAACTCTTTAACAATAAAAAAAATAAGAACTTTTTTTAATTAATATGTTTTATTTGAAAAATTCTTAAAAAAATAAAATAAAAAAGAACTTTAGTCAACTTCCTTAAATAGAAAATTTGTTTCTTTAAATCTAAGTAATCAAAAATAAAAAAAAGTAAAATTTTCCTTATTTCTAATAATAAACAATCAAAATAAAATTTTGAAAAATAATTTAAAACACGCACAAAAGTCATTTAATCAGGAAAATACAAATTCAAGTTAATTTTTGAAATAACATTTTGTTTCTATTCTATTCAAATAATTCACTCACTTGTTTTAAATGAAGTACATTTCAATATAAGTATAAAATTTGCACTATTATATTTGAAAAATATTTTTCCAGATGAAAGCACTTTTACTTGAAAATATCATGTTACTTTATTTTAGCTATGTTATATGTTGGAAAAAAAACCACATCAACAAATATATGTTCAAAAATGAAGTCATTAAAAGAGAGTATTTCATCTAATGTAATTCTGCTTAGTTTAAATGACTTTAATTTATATCGAGTTTTTAATTTAAGGAGTGCTGACACTTTTATACAATTACAAATAAGGTGAAGTCCACATAAATGATTTAGCTATAAAATCAAATAAATTAATATAGTAGGTTTATTCTAAAAAAAATTTTAACGTTCTAGCAGAATGAAGCAAACTTTTGCGTCATAAAAAAAAAAAAAACACTTTTGATTAAAACTCATTTAACAAAAAAAGAAGAAAAAATTGAAAAAATGGTTATCAAATATATAAACATTTATTTAAATTTAAAATATATATACAATTTGAATTAATATTTTTCCCATTTACTCTTTCTTAACTTTTAAAGGTTATTTTTAAAATACAACTATCATCAAATATATATATATATATATATATATCAATAAGAAAAAATTTTTACAACTAAAGTTAAGAATGCTTCATTCAATATATAGAAAGAATGTTACCTTTGCAATGAACAGCAATGGCACCTTTGGCTTTTTCAGAAATGTCTAAAAATTCTCTCATGATAGTATCACTTGGTGTACTACCATCAATAAAAAATAAGTCTCTATGATCAAATCCATTTTCAATGAAACGCTTGGCATCATATATTTTTTTATTAAGTCTCACTATCGTAGACACATTGTGCTTACGAAAGTATGGAATGTATGATTCAGGGGAATGTAATGGATAACCTAAATTCAATGAAAAAAAATTAACTATAAAGAATGGTTATCAAATGTGTCAACATTTATTAAGAACACTACAAGATTTTTATAAATGTGTTTAATTGTTAAAAAAGTTAATAAAAAAAGCAAGGCAGATATAATATTGAATTTTTAAATTTTGTTTATTTATTTATTTACACAATTAAATTATTCAATTTAAATCTTTTAAATAAAACAGTTTGTAGAGCATTAAAAAAATTTCATAACAAGTAAATTTTGCAATTAGATGTCTTTATAACAAGCTAAACTACATATAAAAAAACAAATCAATTTTCCTTTCAATTCTACATAATGGTTTAATGGATAAATTCTTTCAATTTAAACAGTTCTATTTTATTCATAAAATAAAGGAAAGTGCTTGCATTTAATATATTACACATTATATTAATCTGGATTTTTTTAAAAATAAATAAAAACAAATAAACATCAGAATAAAATATAATTATTTTAAATTGGGCAACTTCTGTTTCTTTAACAAATATATCTTAAATATTAAACAATTCACATTAAAATTTTCTTCACATATGAGAATTTTTGCTGATAAGCATTGCCTCAAGAATCTACTAATGTGTTAACTTTAATAAATTATTACCATTTGATGGTTAAAAATATTTATATTTACTATAACATAATTTATATCATACTATAATATAATTTGATAGATTAAATATAATTTTGTTCCTTTCAAAGCAAATACCAAACAAGTAATATATTTGAAATATACATTCAAAATCTTTAACTTTCATATATAACATAATTATTAATTATTAACATATTTATAAATTATAATAATTTTGTCTTTAAAATATATGTAGAAAAGTTAAAATCCAATCACATACAAAATTGTACAGTAAAATAACCAACATAGTTTCTATACTACTAATACACACCATTTTCTATTTTACTTTTTGGATGAGGTCCACAAAAAGCGATGAATTTATTTGGCACTATCCAGCTTAAATCACCAGATTCAACACGCTATAAAAACATAGTTCATATTTAGGAAATTCTAACAAACAGAAAAATCATAAAAACAATTGTATAAAGGATTATTTACAAGTGATTAAATAATCACATTTGTTTCAATATTTATGATTCCATTAAGTTAATGAGAAAAGTTTACACATTCATATCAAACGATAATACATGAAATATGTCATTCTTAATACATTCAAAAACAAAAATTATCAAATTTGTGAAAGTAATGCAACAACTAAAACTCTATTATGCAATTAAAAATAAAAATTATCAAGAACAGAAGAAATGGCCAGTGTAAAGTTACAAGTAAAATTAATTTATTTAAAAGTTTTTTCAAAGTGCAAGTAAGTATTTACAAGTGAGTAAATAATCACATTTGTTTCAATATTTATGATTCCATTAAGTTAATGAGAAAAGTTTACACATTCATATCAATCGATAATACATGAAATATGTCATTCTTAATACATTCAAAAACAAAAATTATTAAATTTGTGAAAGTAATGCAACAACTAAAACTCTATTTTGCAATTAAAAATAAAAATTGTCCCGAACAGAAGAAATGGCCAGTGTAAAGATACAAGTAAAATTAATTTATTTAAAAGTTTTTTCATAGTACGCAATTTTAAAATTCAATAGTAAAATAAGGATGTAAAATATAAAAAATAACTCATATCACTGACAGTTTCAAAATTAAAAAACAATTAAAAAAATAAACTGCATTGTACCACCAATGAAAATGTGCAAAACAAGTACTAAAATATGCTTACAAATGCCACAAAATTTCTATACATTTTGAATACAATTGTTTCTCAAATCTATTCATGAATAGACAAATTATTGGCAACAAAGTAGTTTTTTTTTTCTTTTCATCAACAAATAAACAGATTATCCCATGTAGTTATCAATATAAATAATGTCAATTTAATAATTGTACATAAGTTTTTATAATCATTTCTGTTTAATATTTTTCTAATAGAATAGTAAAATGCCAACAAAAAAGAATTAAATAACTACTGTAAAACATACTTCATAATATTCATATTCTTCCAAGTCAAAATTTTCAAAATTGACGAAGTTATTTAAAAGAGCCTGAAAAAAATTCAAATTACTAGTTAGAGAAGTGACAAAAAAAATGTAATAAAAGTGTTTCATTTTATGTATAAACTCTTAGAATACAAATAAATTATAGGCTCAAATAAAATGCTTGAAGTATTTTTAAATATTTTTAAATAAAAATAAAAATGTATTCTTGAAACAGCTAATTTCTCCAACATAAATTATTTATGCGAAATATAATATATTGATATATATAATTATTTTAGATGGCATCTCTTAAAAAGGCTATTATAATAGTAAAAACAACATAACATGACATTTTAAATTATTAACCATCATTCTTTTTAAATTAATAATTATATGTTATACTTTATAAACTATTAATAAAATAGGTTACCTTTTTAAGAGCTCTAAAGCAATCTAAAAGTCCTAAATGATAAGTGGAAGGCCCAATGGAAGCATCTCTATATTAAAAAAAAATTTTAAGTAAATTGGCTACAAAGATAAAATTTTAAAATAACATAATTTCATAGCTAAAATCTTTATTAAAAGAACTTATATTTAAAAAAATTTTATTGAAAAAAAAATTGTACAACAATATTTATAACTGGAATATAAAATTACCTAAATGAAAGAAATGGAGGGCTTCCACCAAATATAAGGGGTCTGTATACGTCTTCAGGAGATTTACCATGTTGTATAATCTAAAAAGATAATAATTAATTTTTCATAAAAAAATTAATAGTGGATATAAAATTTACTTTTTTGTCAATTAGCTTTATTGATAACCATCTTAATTAATAACTTTTGGATAACAAACTGCAAATGAATCTTTGAAAAAAACTGAAGAAATTATTATTTAAAAGTAACAGCGCAATTATTATGAAAAAGTAACAGCGTTTTTGGAAAATATTTCACGAAAATTGGTTTCTATTCTTGGTACTCAAAAGATTTAAAATAAATAAAACTTAAAAAAGCTGAGAATTAGCATGTTACAGAGAAGCAAATAACAATATCAATTCAAATAGCATTAAAATACACTAAAGGCTAATTTGCAATAATTAAATGCATAATTATAAAGTCATACGCCTAACCAAATTATGCTTTTTTTCCTTTGAAATTTTAGTAGCAATATTTCATTAAAATATACCCTTAGAGCAAATTAGAAAATTGTCTAATGTGGTGCAATTAGGTATTGGCTTTCTGACCGTTTTGGAATATTCATAAATTTAAAATACTAGATTTGCATCATATCAAACAGATTTTTGTTTATAATAGTATGGGTTAAATTGTCTTATAACCATTCTTTTCTTAAAATAATAAACATATCTTATTTAAAGTGCATGTACTTCAAAAATTACAGATGTGTTTTTTGATTAATGCCATTTTTCAATTTCATCAAAAAAAAAAGGTATTTAGAGAACCAAGTACGTTTTATTAGAATAATAATATAAACTAACATATTGTCCATTTAGCTCATATTCTTATCAGTTTGATTCAAATTAACATATTCTAATCAAAAATTGGAAGAAAACAATTATAGCGAAGTGTTAAAGATAAAATTGAGTGGGAGATTACAAAAATTTTAATTTGTTCTAATTTCAATATCGAAATACTACAAATACATTTGGCTTGACTTGGCTATTAACTTTGAGAAATCACACTTTATTCACATTTCAAAAATTTTGTAAATATTTACAACGTGGTTAACAGTTAAAAAAGCGTACATGCATATAAAATTATTACATAAAAAATGCTTTTTCCCCTTCATTGGAGTAATAGTTTTTAAAAACCCCACATAAAATATAGACGGTGTATAATTTCCAAATTATTTAAAAATTAATTGTGGACTACTCAAATGTATCCCAAACAATAGACGTAACAAAACCATGCAAATACCACAATAAATGTCAGTCATTCTAAAAACATTGATTGGTATTCTTTATATTTAATGTTAAAGTTTTCGTTTTTTGTTTATTTCCAGGCACAATAATTTTTGAATAATTTAATATAACTTGAATGAAATTATTATTGAAAAAACTAATAGATTTATTTTTAAATGACAAAGTACTAAAACTGTACATGAAATCCCAGTAGTGCACTACACAACAAGCCAAGCCAGGATAAACTAAAACTGTATGTAAATAATATGTAAACAGAAATTTCTATATATTAAAAATCATCGAAAGCTAAATAAATATGTAAGAAATATATTAAAATATCTATAGGATATACGGACAAAAAAGTTCTTCAACATTTCAAGATGAATTTTGTCCTGTCATTTGTCAGTTCTGCCGAACGATTGCATTTTGTGCATGAAAAATCATACGTTGGATTTTTCATGTTTTCTTTCATTTTCGATTAATTTGTGGAATTTCTCATTACCCTTAAACACTTTATTTATGTCTCTTAACTACTCCGCAAACGAAGAAAACAATTCCTTGCTAAACAACACTTGCGAAAAGGAAAATTCACTTCGTATGAGATATGGTTTAAAATCTGCAAAAGCGTTTTCAAACAGCTAGACAAGGAACATGCCACTTCTTAGAAAACTTTAAGCAATTTCCTATGAATAGCTAGCTACTTTCATAGTTATCCATGTGTCTCAGTACAAGCCTTTTGGATATCTTTTATTCATTATTCATCGTCCTAAATTGAAGTCTATCTAAGTACAAAATTGCAAATATATTTCACCTTTTTATCAGTATTTAATATCAATATTTTTTTCCCTTTTATAACTAAACTCCTAAAATTGAATAAAAGTTCGTTAGAATGAAAAAGTTTAAAGAAGCAATCATCAATAAAAAATAACTTACAAAAATGATACTGAATTTTAAAGGAAAAATCAGAGCTAAAAGGAGAAGTTTGTTAATCCTTTAAAGATAATTGTACACTTTTTGAAGGAGCTTCAAAGTGTGTAATAAATAAAAGTTACACTATTTTGTCTACTTTTCACTGCAAAAACAGATTGTAAAAGATTATTTTGTTTGGATGAAAATATTTCCTGAATACGAGTGTTGATGACAATCGAATTGTAGTTATTGAGGAAAGAGAAGTTTACGAATGCTCATTTTCTTCCAACTGAAGACTATCACTTAAAAATGAAGACTTAAAGTATGCTTTGGAAACATGTTCTATTGTTGTAGGGAAGATTGCGTAAGTGATTTCTGATTTATATGACACAATATGGATCTATTTCCTTTGATCAAAAATATTTTTTTTTCCGTCTCGTTTATTTTATAGAAGCATTGCTAGATAATATCAAATCTACGTTTCTTTTTTTCTTTTTTTTTTTAAATTGGTGGACTTGATGTTCTACTTAAGCTTGAGCAAATTTAGAGCAACTATTAATTTAACTACATTGATGAGAATTAGAGGTCAACTCCAGTTCATGAAACGTAAAATTAACGGTTAAATTTAGCAATAATATTCGTTGTTGACACTAGATGTCGTTAGGAGTCGGCTGCTTTTCTGACAAAGTAGCTGAATTCCCCTCTTTGGATAGGGAAGGGTTTTTAGCAGTTAATTTCAACAGTTATTTAACAGGGCTTCACAGCTTCGTCACTCGTCGGAGTTTAACTCTCGTCGATTCAACTCTTCGGATAGGAATGCTTTTATAGCAGTTTATTTTAGTACTTATTTAACAGTACTTCAAAACCTCGGCGCTGGGTGTAGTTTAATTCCATTCGATTCAGTTCATTGAATAATAAGAATTTATTATTAGCAGTTGATTTTAACGTCTGTTAAAAAATTCAACTATTTGATAGGGAAAGGTTATTTAGCGTATCACCCAGAGTTCCGTTAAAATTAACGCCAGTACAACTCTCTAACTAACGGTGATATAATTTTTTTAACTCCACTTAAGTTTATCAGCAGTTATTGAATATTTTATTATTAACAGTTATTGAACATCTCTATCGCTTGATAATTACTGTTTATTTAGTGATTGTTTGGGGTTTTTTGCATTTTATTATTTTTTAATTGCCTTTGCATGATTAAATTATAAAAACATATGTGATTATTTTGCAAATGGGATTACTCTAACGACTTAAAGATATAATAGGTAACGATAATATCATATAATACTCATAAAATATATGCATTTATATAGAAGATATTCAGTGTCATGGATAATGAGACCTCATGAAATTAGCGATTATCTGCGCGATCTTCACAGGTCGAAATATTTACATATGGAAAGTGGACTACAGCATGAGTTGTTGCATCGTGGTGATACACCATGGTCTGAGAAAGTGTCCACTCCAATGAGAAGTAAAGGAAGCTGACGTCCCTCCCCCTTCTTGACGTATTTTGTTAAAGGGGATTTTTGGAGAAGGAAGAGTGTTCTGCGACAAGATGTTTTACTCGTTCTGTAAAGTAACTGAACAGGACGGAGATAAAGCCTGTTCATAAAATGAGCCCCTTGTGGTTTCGTGTGTTACGCCGTGTGATAATTAAGATCTGCCGAAGACCGGGTGCATTAGATTCGTCGTAGACTCGAGAACGAGATTTTGGAGTGAACTGTACTTGTGAATCTAATTCAGATCTTTAATATTCATATTCCTATTAATTTCTTTGTGAATGGAGTTCTGTATATATATATGCTTGTAAATAAAAATTAAAGTATTCCCATGAACGTGAAAGTGGTCCTCTTCTTGAAGCCGTTATAGGTCTAGTACAGCTCGAGACGTTACAATATGCATAACTTAACCACATACTAAAGGGTGTTAAATTTAACGGTTAAGTTATATTAACATTAACACACTTAACGAAAATTAATAGTTTTTTCCATCTCTAGTTTCACTTAAGTATGCCACGAACAGCCCATTGATGAGTGACAAAGGAAGGTCATTGCCTTCTCATCAGACAATTGATGTGAGACACTTTATCACAATTGTCATCAGGTGTCTGTTTCTTAAAACAAAGTTTGTTTAGAACACACACTGCAAGTGGACTCGAATCTGAATCCTCCGTGTACAACTAAATGCGAAGTTACCACTTGGACACAAGTCTAACCGGGTAATACTAGGTTTGGTTTGCAAGCACTAAATCTTTAATTTTTTTGACGTGAGCTTCGTCGGTTGAGGTTGATGGTCGACCAGAGGGCTCTTCTTCTTCAACGCGTTCTCTGCCTTCTTTGAACTGTTTATACCATTTCTAAACATTTCTTTCCGATATAGGAATGCTCACCGAATGCCTTCTGCAACATTTTATACGGTTCCGCAAACAAAATTTAATGCAAGTTCTTTGCTCAATTAATTCAGACATTTCAAATATCGCCGGAATCAGTCTTAGCGTCTCACAAAGCCATGCGTAACTCAAACACTAATGAATATTCTGTCGTCAAATTTCCCACGGACGTCAAGGACAGTACCAGTAACCTAAAAAAGAAAAAAAAATTGAAATTCCATAAGCCCCGGGAATTTCAAATTAAAAATTGGTCTTACTTTTTGGACACAATATTAAAGCAAATGATTCCGCTTCAAGTATTCGGAATTAAAAGTACTCATAAATAAATTTTTGAACTGGTATTCTTCCTTACACATATTGATTCTTCAGAAGTATGGCAATTGCATAAATTAGAATAATCAAGATGATGTCTTGCATCAAAATGCCATAAATTAACGAAGAAATTCACTTCGATTATTAAAGAGAAAGAATGTGAATTCAATTTTCTTTCCTTATTACATCAATAAATTATTTTAATGAAAGATTATTCTTTTTGTAAGAAAATAAAGTACTGAAAAATTTTTGTAAAAGAAAACTTAATCAATAAATTATGAGAAACGAAATTATGAATTATGAAAACTTATATAAGTTTTTTATTACCCTTATTGATACGATGAAATAAAATAATTTGTTCTTTTTAAAATGATATATTTAAGCAAATAATCAATCACATTAAAATGAAAAATAAATTATATTTAAAATTAGATTCTTTCAGTAAAAATTATTAAAAGGAGAAAAATTGTATAATGTAATTTTATTGCAATTTGTCCGGTTTCTATGATGTAAAAGTAAATTTAAAAATTCCGGGTTTTCTATCATGTGTCTAACCAATTTAAATTTAAATTACCAATGCAAGTGAATAATTTAGAAATTTTATTAAACTTTCACTAGAGGAAAATTGAATCTTTGTTAATAAGAATTTTTATACATCTAGTTTTTTTAGAATTGCCTTTTATTGCGATTTATGAATTTTCTATAACATATTTCTGTATTTGAGCTTAAAAAAAATTCTTACTGATGTTGTTGTTTTACCCCCATTTTGACACATAAATTTATTTTATTAATTAAAATAGTTTGAAGAATAAAACTATTATCGTTGTGAATGTTTAGATAATTAGAAAATTAATGTTAGATGGTTACAAGAATTAATTGCATATTAAAAATTAGCAGTTATAATAATGCTTAACTGTCATTATATAAATCAAATTGAACCATATTAAAACTGTGTGACTAATATATAATTTCATCAGTGTCCTAGATATAAACTCATAGCTAATTTCAAACCATATTAATAATAAAAAATTTATATGTTGAAGAAGATAGATAAATGGTATATGAGGAGAGTAAAACCACAATCATTAGCATAACATGATATAATTCAGCAATAATTCTTAAAATGTCGAATAATTACTAAATTTAATTTTGGATGACTAAAAAAATACCCATAAATAAAAAATTTAGAGAGATAAATTTTTTATATGTTTGTTTAAAAAAATATTGTTAAAAACTAGAATTGCTCAATTACACATGAAAAGTTTAACATTTTCCCTAATTAATTCCACAAATTCTTAATGAAAATACGGCATGTATATTAAAGCAAGCTTTAAACTATTTACACATAAAATTCGCAAGAATATTGCTCCAGTGTTATTTCACATGAAAATAAAATATAATTGTTCATATTCAGCAAATTTTAACAAATAAAACTCTTTAAACAATTTAATGTATTATGAGTTAAATTAAATATTTTATTTTGCATCAAAAATTTCAATGTATAGATAATTTTTATAATGTACATCTATGCTTACGTTAAACCTTTATTATTATTTTTTTTTTTTTTTAATAATCTGGGGCTACCATCAAATTGCATAACAAAAAAATTCGACTGCGAGAACATTCTCAGCATTAAAATATATCTAAAATTATATTGAAACACACAAAAAAAAAACATTTTTATTTTTTAAATTCTACAGTTTATTTATTTTAACAGATTTGATGAGAAACAAGTTTTTCAAAAGCAGAAGTTCTGTGTGTCAAAATTTGGTTGCTATTGTATATAGTGAAGGGTAACATCTAATCCTGTCAATTTTTAAGACAACTAAGGCTTTTTATGAACTAATTATGATACAAAAGTTTTAATGATAAACTTTTTCTCTTTTAATATTTGAATCTTCAATTTTATTAATTACCTCTATCTTAACAGACACCTTTTTATTTGTTTAGTTCCCCATAAATATATAGATCAGGGATGGCCAACCCAAATGATCTTGCGGACCACTTTGGAAATGCACCATAACTCCGCGGGCCGCATATAAAATTATGTATCCCCACATTAGATTTAGACCCACTGCAGTGAAAAATTGAAATAATGAGTTATTATTTAATAAGTTCTCATTAGTTATAATGAGTTATTATTTTTGTGTTTACTATTATTCTTACATGTAAACATAGAATATATAATAGTAATGATACTAAACACGCATCGTAAAGAAATATATAACACTAAAAAAGAAATATAAAAAATATATAAATATGAACGAAATAAAAAAAATTAAATCATTTAAAAATATTTATTTTACCAGTGCGATATTTGTTTCTCCACTCTTTCACTTAGCTTTTGCAAATAGATCTCAATTTGGGTATTTGCACATCATAATTGGTGTTGCAGGTTAGCGTCCGTTATGTTTGAGCGTGTTTTGTGTTTGGTCAATTTTATTTTAGAAACAAACAATTCGCAAGTGTAAATTGAACCAAAAGCGCTAACTTCAACTAAGAGTCTGATTTGCTCTGCTGTCAACAATCAACCGTGCATATCTAGGAATGGTCGCTGCGTCGGTGAGGTCGTTAAAAGTGAAACATAGAACTTGCTATATTAGAAGTTCCAAGGTACCCGCGCATTATGAGTTGGCAGAATATAATTTCATTATTCTGCGAACTCATAACTGTAAACTCATAAATAAAACGGGCAATATCTGTCATATATTCGCAAGAATATTATTTTAAAATCAAAGTTAATTTTTTCTCATAATTTCTACAGTTAATTTTTGAATATACGGATGAACATATAATGTATTTTTTTTTTTTTTTTTTAATCCATTGGTTTTCACTACTTTGGCCATTATAAAATAAATATATTTTTTAAAAATGAAATAAACCCCACCGGCCGCAAAAATATTCATGGCGGGCCGTGGGTTGGCCACTCCTGATATAGCTTACTTCTATGAGTTTTAGATGAATGAATTTATAATGACAGACTTGAAGTACGGAGGCACCTTTCAAGGCAAAGGCAAGTCAATTGTTTCAGAAGCGAAAATAAGTAACACAAACTAAAGTAGAATTTGTATTTTTTTTTTTTTTTTTTAAATTGTTTTAAATAAATTAGAAGTTTAGAAATTTTATTATATCCGGTATTCATAATATTTTATTTTTTTAAAAATCATCATTATGAGTCAACTTACCATATAAGAACCAATGAGAAAAGCTGCATTCACTCTTTTTTCTCCATTTAGGGTAGTATAATGAACGATTTTCTTCTTTGCAAGACTTCTTGACTGAAAGAAAATGTATACACATTAAAATTACGTTTTTCCTGTGATAAAACTACATTAAAATAACTTTTAGAATTTATATCATGTCTACAAAATTATTTAAAATAAATGACTCATGAGGATGTCAAAAATATTTAATAAATAAAGGATGATCGAAAAAAGTCTCAACTGCTTTTTAAAAAGATTTGCAATTCTTTCTACCCACAAAATTACGGGTATGTTTACGGAGAGCAGAGTTTGTCGTTTCCCTGATCATTTTTTTTTTTAATTCTTTGATCACTTTCAACGTTTCTTATTGGTTAATTTTTTTTTAATGTCTATCCCAGCCATTCTTATTGGTTTATTAAAACTTCTTTCACGAGCTTTTTTTATACATATTTTAAACTTCTTTCAAGAGCTAATAATTATAGAATTAAATAATGTAAAATTATTCTCAAAGAACATCTGGTGAAAGCAAAGATAATTTTATTTCAAAGTGAAAATGAGATTTTTCAAGAAAACAAAATCGTTTGAAATTCTCTATTATTATTATTATTATTATTATTATTATTATTATTATTTTTATTTATTTATTTTTATTTTTTTTATGTGTAATTGTATATCAGCTCAGAGGATTACAATATTTATTTATTTATTTTTTTTAATTTATATGAGGGTCAATATAATAGGTGATAGGATCATGTGGAACACAGCACTTTGTAGAAAATAAATGAATATATAAAAATAAACTCAAACTTTATAGTTAAATTTTATTGTAATATTTGTCAAACTATTATATTTATTATACAAATTGAGAAAAACAATATATATATATATATAACACATCAATGAAGTTTTAGGAATAATTTTTTTTTTTATTCCTTCATTTAAATCTGTCTATTTTAAAGCTCTGAAAATAAGGTCTGCGATACAAAACATCCGTAGCTATGGATCTTGGTTTACCATATATATATAACATCGGCGACGTTCGTGTTCTGCATACATCGACGGGCAGCGATTGGAGTGACATCAAATTCGGGGTAACTGCTTTGCATTCACATGGAGGGAGGGAATAAAGGCAGAAAGCTCCCACTTACCTAGTGACATTAGATGTATTACGCGAGTTATCAATATCACCATCGAATTTCTTACACTCAAGAGCCAAAACATTATGACCACCTGTCAATAACGAGTTGGCCCACCTTTGGCGCGCAACACCGCTTCAACCCGCCTTGGCATGGATTGATACCACCACTTAATACCAGTTAAATACCACTTCCACCTGATCACGTGCCTTCCACGTCATCCAGGCGAGTTCATTGCAAAATGTAGGGGTGGTCATAATGTTTTGGCTCTTGAGTGTAGTTTCTATAGGTAATAACTGTAACGGTCTCCACCAGATAACGAGATAACGACTGAGATTTTCTGCACTTCAGCTGTACACATTACGACTGTGCCACGAAATCTCTTTCCAAACACCTTGTTAAGTTGATTTCCGCGAATTTACAAAAACTTTGAACTCGTGGGGGAAAAAATCGAACATACGATCATAAAATCTGTAAAGTCTAGTTTTTCAAATGTCGCAAATCGTATGTATTTATCTATAGTGATTTTTTTTTCTACTACATTTTTTATGCAAACTAGATCAAGGTCTTCCAACCCTATTGTACTTTTATTTGGTCCTTGTAGTAAAAAATATAAGAAAATAAATACGACTATGTTGTAACCTTCTAATAAACCACGCCATGCTCCACTAAAAATTATCCAAATTGAAAATCCACTTAGTGTCTCTTTTACAATGTAAATGTATATCGTTATAAAAATGTGTTTTATTTTCAGGGCATGTTGATGTATCATGCATTTATGTATAAAAAAATGTACCCCCCCCCACACACACACACAAACACACAAAAAAAAAATTGCAATAGTTTGACCCAACTAGCTTTCTTGAAACAATCAATGTGACTGCGGAACAATAAATTTGAAGATGCCATCTCTGCAAAAAATATCACAGAATATATGAAAACGACAAGCATTTCCAATATTTGAATAGATAAAAGGATTTTGAAAAATTAAATAAGTAGTTTTACGATTTCTGTATACATTTATAATAATTTGTTATAAAGTTAAAAGTTAATGACATTGTGGTGATTTAAATGGATCTTTTAGTATAATATTTATTAGATTTATTAATCGCATAATCTGTTAATTAATCAGTTAATCGAATAAGAAAAGAATTCAAATTTCGATTAAATGTCATATATAATAGTCTATGACCAATAGATGGGTCTGAATGGTAGAGTGGCTAGCGCTCTGGCGCTCCGTACGACAAGTTTCGGGTTCGAGTCCCGGCGGTGCCATGGATGTTTGTAGTGGTTCGGAATCCACTTTAAGCCATAGGTCCCGATCTCATATGACTGTAAGAGCGTCACGGAGAGAAAATTTTCCGGGTTTTTCTCTCACACGATACACAAATGCGGGGATACCCTAAAAGTCCTTACAGAAGGCGCTGCCCTTTTTCTTCATCGACACGGAGCCAAGTCAGACTTCTACCTACGGGTGCTCCATCACAAAGAAGCTGCCCCTTTCCCTCCATCCATGAGTAGATCACTCATGGGATGCCCGTCCCGCACTGCAGGACACTGAGGATTAGTCAATAACAATGACCAATAGACACAGACATATTAAAAAAATATTCAATTTGATATATTCTAATTTCTAAAAAAATTAATAAATGAGATAAGGCATTATTAGCTTCAATATAGCATATTATATTTTTCATCGGCAACTTTATTATTATTATTTATTTATTTATTTTGAAAAAAAAAAATTATGAGGTTTTTAAACTTCAAAGGAAAAATGTTCAACAAATTATACAATTTCCTCGCAATTAATCAATTTTTATCTTTACGCTGTCAGGGTAATCATATTGAATGACAATTTATTCTAATATCCTTCTAAACTGTCACCATAAAAAAAGATATTAAATAAGGTAAATGAAAAAAAAAATTGATAAAAAGTAAAAAACACATGCTGTTTTAACTATGTTATGTTTGATCCCATTTTTATTTTGCCCTTGTTTAATAAGAAAAATTTAAATCAACACACGTGAACGAGTGTTACATTTGAATATTTTGTTTCATATTGCATGGAATGGGTCTTTATCAAAAGCAAATTGCATACTGCAAGTATGCTAATTATGCAAGTAGAATGCCTTAGTAGCTAAACATGCATCGACTATGCATCTGACAATATATGGCAAATTGATTAAAATCTTATATATAAAGATGAATGTTTATTCTAAACAGATATAACTGTTTTGTGTATGTTAATATTATTTATTTATTAAAAATTATAATACAATTTCCAATAATACAATTGCGATCTAATTTTTTTCAACTGAATACACATTTCCATCTGGCGCATAGACAAAAAAAAAAAAAATCTTTATTAAATATTTTTGAAAGATAATTTATAAATTGAATAATAATATAACAATTCTTTCCTATAATTTTTATAATTGAATCAATGCATCATAATAAAATAAATGCTTAATTAACAATAAATTTTTATAACAAGACGAATGCATTTACTGCTTATAAATTAATTTGCTTGCTTAAAAATTAAAATTAAATATAAATGCTTATAAATTAAAATTAAATATGAATGCTTATAAATTAAAATTAAATATGAATGCTTATAAATTAAAATTAAATATGAATGCTTATAAATTAAAATTAAATATGAATACTTATAAATTAAAATTGAGATGGTATAACAGATCGAACATTGGAAATTTTTTCAATCCTGATTTTTAATCTTATAAAATTAAAATTTTGAAAATATATGGTATAACAGATCGAACATTGCTAAATTAACAATTTTTCAATCCTGATTTTTCATGATTCTTTATTAATATTTTCGCACAATTAAATTAAAAGGTTTTTTAAGAAAATGTATTTACTGCTTATAAATATATCGTGTTATTCACTGAAGTAAGACAAATCCCAATTATATATGCTAATTATTAACAATTAAATGTATAAATTCAGACTAAAGATTTCATCAATGTCATGATTAAAACACCATGACGCCGTCGTCATCTGTAAAGAAACTGGCGTCTTCATCAATGCTTTGGCTGTGACGTATAGTGTGTTGTCTCTTACCGCACATGGCATTATTTAATTAACACTCTAATTTGTTGTGAACACTATTTATATATGAATAAATAGATATTTTTTCTTATGAATAAATAGATAATTTTTTTTTTATCAAAAAACTTCATTTATGAGAGTACTATTTATTGTTGGCAAGAAAAAATTTTGTGGCTCTTTAAAAACTTTGAAATTTTGTAAATTGTAATTTTTGACTCTTCTGACTCAAAAGGTTGCCGACCCCTGGTATAACAGATTGAACATTGGAAATGTCTTGAATCATGATTTTAATTTTTATTAATACTTTTGTCCAAATATATTTTAAAAGAAAATACATCGTGAAGTAAAAGACAAATCCGAATTATATATGCTAGTTATGAACATTTAAATGTATAAATTCAGAATAAAAATATGGTTACAAGAACAACGTGCAGGTGTAATGAAACTACGATCTCTCTTTTCGCACAATTATTTAATTACCACTTGGGTTCTTTGTGGAAAAGAGAACCTAAGACGAATGTGTTTACTGCTTATAAATTAAAATTGCGATGGTATAACAGATTGAATATTAGAAATCTTTTTAATCTTCATTATTATTTTTGGCTAAATAAATTTTAAAAGAAAATATATCATGTTAATCACTGAAATAAGACAAATCCGAATTATATATGCTAGTTATGAACACTACAATTACAACTCAGAATAAAATTTCGTCTATGCCATGGTTTACAACAACAACAACGTGCAGGTGTAACGAAACTACGATCTCTCTTTCCGCGCAATTATTTAATTACCACTTAGGTTCTCTGCGGAAAAGAGAACCTTCCTTTTCTTTATTTATTTTTTATTTTTTCGATGGTCTCGCTCTTTCTTTTCTTCAGAAAGAGGTCAACAACACCAGATGTTTACCCAGGTTGAATTCGCTATTACCGAGCGTCGTTGTTTTCTTCTGCACAACGGTATTCTTTGGTTGTCTTCCGGCTCATAGCAGGAATGAAATGAAAAATAATTTATGTAGAGCAGAGATGCATAATAGACAGAGGGCCCTCAGGCCGCACGTGTCTAACCTTCTCATAGGCCCTTTTTATTTTTAAAAACATGGCAGGAAAAATTTTCAAATTTTCAAAGAGCAATTAAAACATGGAACAAGATCCAGCTTAGGTAAAAATACAAGCATTTTAAATATTTATTAGAAAACACCTTGTTAATAACGCGGTATTATGGATGTAGGATCTTTATCAGCGTACTTCTTTTATTTATTACCAGTTATTTATTGTCAATTTTTATATTTATAGCTAATATGATCCATTTTAAAATTGCGCCAAACAAGGCAAATCTTTGTTGCAAGATAATACATTAAAATATGCAAAACTGTTTGGTTCAACACATAGTCGTGAATAAACTTTTTTAGACGGAAATGAAAATGTTTATATTCATAAAGTCAAATATATTTTTAACCCCTTTTTCTTCCCTTTGGGTCATTAGGGTCAGAATACTTTTCTGTGTGTACATACGTTTTAGAGATATTAAAATTACGAACTTTAGTAAATCCATGTTAGCTTAAAAGGCTATGAATGTTCTCAGAGGCAGTAAAATAAAATACTACAGATTTCAGCGAAAATGTATATTTCGGAAAAAAAGGATTTTTTTAAGCAGATTGTGTGAAAAAATGAGTCAATAGATCAATTGATTGATGACAAAATGAATAAATCAAAACATCACATTAGTTAAACTTAAGTGTATTATCAATTCATAAAATTATAATATATATTGACGGAGTAATTTATCTTGTTTAATAATAAATATATGTTAAAACATATGCTATGATATCGAACAGAAGAACTATTTTTAATAACATTTTTCATAACATTGCGCTCATCAGTGCATGGCCCTATAAAGATGTATATTAGTGAACAGCATTTCGGAATGTCAATGTCTAATACACTATAACATAGGAATAGAATAATATGTATGGTATATAACAGGATATATTAATTTACAGAATTATAATATTGTGTTTGCTACTAATTCCCCTGGTGCAGGAAAGCCTACACCAGGTCCAGAAACCCCGTCGCAGGCGACTGAGACATGACTAAAGGTAATATGCAGTTTCACTTTAGCGAGGACCACGAGGGCTAATGAATGACTAAACCTCAAGACAACGCTCTTACGATCATATTAGATCATTACGATCATACCTACGGTTTAAAGTGCATTCCGAACCACTACAAATATCCATGGCACCGTTGGGACTCGAATCCAAAACCTGCAGTACCGAGTGCCAGACACTTGACCATTCAGGCCCCTAAAATGTGTTCTAGAAATACTTTAAGTGATAAATGCCTGTAATGGAAAACACCAATTAGATTCACGATGTTCAAATCGTAGAAATTCTGTCACAGTTCCTAACGAATCTGCTTATTTGTCGATTTAATAACCATCAACGAAATCAAATCTGCATTCTCTTGTATGCTGTCTAAAGGAAACTACTACTTGATTACGGTTAGATCATTTACTTAACACAATAACTTTATTAATGGGACCTGATAGCCGAGTGAGTAGCACTCTGGTGCTCGGTACCACAGGTTTCGGATTCGAATTTCGCCGGTGCCATGGATGTTTGTAATGGTTCGGAATCCATTTTAAGCCGCATGTTCCTGTCTCATAAGACCATAGAGACCAATCAGACTCCTCACCCACATCCTTTCCAAACTGTATAAGGGCAACTCAGCTCTAGGCACAGTGATGTGGTGTAGCACTAGTAGTAACTTTATTAAAATGCATGTTAATAACATGCATTCATAAAAGTAAAACCTTCACATTTGCGTAAAAAAAATATCAAAGATCTCAAAAATAGCATTCTTATATCTGCTGACTGGAAGCAATTTAAAACACTCATCAACAAGTAAAAAAGTACCTATAACACTTCCTCCGGGATAGAGATATTCACAATTCTAACAATGATCAAAAACAAAAACATAAAGAAAAAAAGCATAGAGAGAGCCGTTACTGGACGAACATATCACGAAGAGACGATTTATGCTGGCTTTATCATCCCGATAACAATCCATCAAAAGAAACCGGAATGGAAAATCGGGACAATAGTTCAATTTATATTCGGCAGCGAATTTATTTTCCTTTCGGAAGCATTTCACTTTTGAATAACGAGAGGGGAGAAAAAAAAGCACAGACGCGTTTGCGCAATTGTGTCAATAAAAAAAAAAAATGAAAGAAATAAAAAAAACAGTTTTATTTAGTTAGGTCTTACGTGAGTTTGTGATGTAATAAATCGCAAGGAGAGCTGATAATGTCTATTCCATTGATCACTCAGCAAACGCACGTTAAAATGTATGAGATAAGAATTTTCTTGAAGTTTGCGGTTCGAGTGCGATAATATCTGTCGTTTTATCAAATTTTTCTTTAAAAAGAAAGTATTTTAGTGAAAAAAAGTATTCGTAAGAAAATAAACAGATTTCTAAAATCGTTTGAGAGTGAATATTAAAAATATATATACAAAATATTATTTTTTTTTTTTTACAAAAGAATAAACTAAAAAATAATGCGTGTTAAACAACTATCATCACAATAAAAGAAAAATTTGTAATTTATTTTAATATATAGTAAAAGTAATATACAGTAAATTTATTTTAATATATAGTAAAAAAACATGCATTTGTTTCTATTAACTTATTATTTTGCGTATTTAACCATTTTTATTTAAACCAGTACACTACTAAAAGCAATAAATATTGGTAATTTCTTGAAGTTTGCGGTTCAAGTGCGATCTGTCGTTTTATCAAATTTTTCGAAAGAAAATACTTTAGTTTTGTAAGAAAATAAACAGATTTCTAAAACACTTTGACAGTGAATATTAAAAGTATGTGTACAGAAATGTTTTTTTTCTTCTTTACAAAAGGGCAAACTAAAAACTTCATGCTACACGACAGTCACCACAATAAAAGAACAAAAATCTGTAATCGATTTTAATATTAGTAAAAACAAATGCAATATTAGTAATTGCATTTGTTTTGATTAATTTACTTTATGCATTTAAATCATTTTTATTTAAACCAGTACATTATTAAAAGTAATAAATATTGGTGCTAGTGTTTTTCTTTTCTTTCAACAAATATGTCGTAATAATAATTTTTATACATAGCAATAATAGTTTTCTGCACAAATATTATAATAATAACAGGTTAGAAGTCATCTGTCTAATAGCTAAACTAACAAAAGCTACTCAGTTATTAAATTAATAAAAAAAATTTCGATTTTTTTTAATGCTTGTATACTGATTTGTGTTATTAAAAGTAAATATTTCGTTATTAAAATCGAATTTCTAAAAAAGGCATTACAGGCATTATTAAAAAATTTATTAAATCTTTTATACAAATTTGGTTGACGGAACAAATATTTAAGAAACGTAGAAATTAATGCTTAATTTCTACTAGAAAAAATGAAAAATTGAGATTAAATTAAAATTAAACTAAGTATTTAATTTGAATTAAAAAGTATATGTGATATGCATGAAATTATAATTTTTTATTAGACAATATTTATACTTTATGACCATCTCTAAAATCTTTCACTTTCAAAAACAAATGGCAGATTAAATATTATATGAACGCAAATATTTACGATTAGCAGATAAAATGCAACGGAAAAAGTTCAGCATCAGATAAGATTTACTGTAAGATAGGCTAAAAAAAATAAGATGGAAGAGCAGCAGAAAAACCAATTGAAAACAACAGAAATGCTGATAGTGCACTCAACACTGTATTGTACATTTGCCTTTTCAGAAAGAAGCTAAAAGAATTAAAGACGGCTTGGCAATTAAGGATAGATATTTTGGAATAAAAATATATCGAGGATCACTAGAAAAAAATGCCAAAAATAAAACATTCCAAATTTAAAAAGGCTGCTTTTAAAATATAACATTCCCCATCTAACTATATCTATATAATATTATCCATCTTACTATATCTGTATAATATTCCCCATCTTACTGTATCTGTATAATATTTCCAATCTAACTACACTGCCCGTAAATTAAGGATAATGAAGTTCAGGCAAAGAAAGAGACAGAAGCAAAACAAATTTGACTTATTTGTAAAGTCTATTTATTAAACAAAAGGTAAAGAGCAAAAAAGATGCTATATGTTTGACATAATTAATAAAAATTGCGATTGTTACTCCCTGGAGCAAATTTCAAAAAAGAACCTATTTACAAAAAACAGTATAACATGGTTAGTATGATGGTTAATATGGAGTATGTCACCCGGACGATGCAATACAGGCCTTACAACGCCTAGGCATGCTGAGTATCAAATTATCAATCTGATCTTGGGGAATATTACACCACTCATCAAGCAATGCCCTCCGAAGTTCCCGTTGACAGGTGGGAGGGAGTTGACGGGCTGCAATTCGTCGGCCAAGCATATCCCACACATGCTCTATTGGATTCATGTCCTGTGAGTATGCTGGCCAATCCATACAGGTGATCTCCAATTGAAGGTATTCGTCTACAATGTTTGCACGGTGAGGACGGGCGTTGTCATCCATAAACAGAAATTCAGCACCCATGGCCCCCCGAAACAAACGTACATGTTGTTCCAGAATGACATCCCGATAGATGTGGCCTGTCATCGTTACACTCTGAACATGCTGGTCAGTTCTGGAACCAAGAATAATTCCTCCCCAAACGAGCCATCCTGCACCACCGTAACGGTGTCGTTCAATGGTGTTCTCTTGGTGGTAACGGGTACCTGGCGCTCTCCATATGAAAGTCCGGCGAGAATCAGACTGCAAACTAAACCTGGACTCGTCGGAAAACATCACACAAGACCACTGTTACGGTGTCCACAATGCATGCTCTCTACACCAGGTTAATCGCAGGTGACCAGGCCGTACCGGTAGCTGAAGAGACCTGACGAGACAGGTCTGATGCTGTGCTCCGTCTGTTTCTTTTGGCAGTAACTGCTAAATACCGGTCCTCATTCGGCGTTGTAACTCGGGGGCGACCTGTGCTGTAACATCTACTCACATTACCATCATCTTGGAATCGTTGCCAAAGCCTGGAGATGACACTCTGGGCGATTCCAAGTTCCTCGGATACTTCCAGCTGAGTACGTCCACATTCCAGTCGTCCGATAATTCTACCACGTAAAAATTCATCCAAATGCTTCCTTTGTGCCATAACTATGCGGTTATTGCACTGAAAGGCTTTTAAAGCGCTTGTGAACAATTTTACTTCTTTGCCGCCATTCCTTATATACCCCTCTCCTCATTGTGACGTACTATCCGCGCCATCTGGTAGTTTCCTGTAATTTGCATATTCTTCTTCAAGATGTGTGTGATAATTCTACAGGTGAAATTTTTATTTTAGAGTTCAATTTCTGTGCGATTCTGAATTATCCTTAATTTATGGACATGAGTGTATAGCCATATAATTTTCCTCATCTAGCATCTATATAATATTCCCCATCTTACTATAATAATACTTACTTAATACATACTTAATCTTTTTAATCTAAGAAAATAAAAAATAATAATATTCTGAACAAGAAATTCTGAAAAAAAAAAAAAATTTAAGCTGTAGACCATCAATCACCATATCGTAAAAACGTTAGTTTAATGGAATATTAACTGTAATTTAAAAACAATATTTTTTAAAAAGATTTTCAATGCTCAATGAAAACAATTCAACTTATATTTAAAATAAAATTATTTTCGAATCAAAAATAATAAAGGAGCTCAAAATTTAAAAAAGTTATTAAGAAACTAGCAGAAAATACTAAAATTCAAGAACATTAAGTATACACAAATTTCCATTTAAAAAAAAAAAAACACTTTATCCAAAAAGTAATAAAATTTTGTTACTGGAATATTGAAAATTCAACAGCAATATGCAAAACAATATCCAGCTTTTTTAAACCAGCTAGTCACCAGCAATTTGGTATACAAGGTCTTACAAGGCCATCAGGTTGTATTTTTATTCCTTAAAAATAACTTCTTGGCTTTTAATTTCATAGAAGAGTAGATTTAATCACTTCTATGCTACAAACTACTTCTGATATTTAGACTAAATAACAGAATTCTCCAATTATTACACATATTCTGGTTTCCTTTTCTCATGGTAATCATGTACAAGAAAATGACCGATGGATAATCATTGGTTCTGATTCGATTTTCCTTTAAAGAAACATCTTTTTTATTTAATTTGAAAATTATTCAAGCAAAAAAAAAATAATAGTTTAATTCTACTCGATTTTCCTTAAAAAAAAAAAAAATTTCAATTTGAAAAATCATTGAAGCAAAAAATAGTTTAATTCTATTTATAAAAAGAAATAGTTACCAAAAAAAAAATTTATAAATATTTTCCGGCGCCAATCACTTTCTATTAGTAGATGCAGCTTTCACCAGAGATAACAAACAAAAAAAGTGGCATAATTAGCACCTGAAGTACATTGGAACGGGACAGAAAAGGCAACGGAATAATCCCTAAGGGAAATAACCAAGAATAAAGGGTGTGTTAAAATCAAACCAGGGAGAGAGATGAAGTTAAGTTAAACGAAGCATAAATAAAAGAAAAAAAGAAAATAAGCTGTAGTGTTTTGAATTATTACCATCAGTTTTCATGCGTGACCTTGAAGCCACTTGAAACGGTGCCAAAATGATGGAACAAAATGGAAGTGTAGGAAGAGGGTTTATATATATATATATATATATATATAAGGAGAGAAAGGTGTACTTGGGCTAGATTAGAGCAAATGATATTGCTTGTGTGTTACAATTTGTTAGAAAGCATGACGTGTGTATTATTTTTTTTATTTCAGGGTCAATATTTGAGAAAAACAATCACTCATTTGATGTACCAGATCATATATTATTTATTGAGTAATCAGAATAAGTTATTAAGAATGGAATTTCCCAAACTTTGATGTAGTTAATACTTCTTATGTTTTCGATTTCTTTTACAGAAAATGATGCTGGCTTTCTGATAAACATATCAATCTATAGTCTTAGATTTTAGCTGATATATTAAAGATTAGATGGATCATCTTATTGGAGATTGGTTTTGAAATTTATTTTTTATTTTAAAGTTAAAATATGAAACCTAAATAGTATCATAATATACAATCCAACCTGCGTTAAAATACTGTACCCTTTTAGCAAAAGATAAAAAATCATTTAATCATCATGAACTTTTATTTAATTTATTGAAAAATATTTTAATAACGATGAAAATGGTAACTAACGAATAATAATTACATTAAAATAAAGTACATACAAAATTTTCAATTATGTAGAAATTATGTATAAATATCATTAAAATATCTATGAAAAATAGATATTTGAAATAAAACATTTGATATCATGGAATACATAATCTTAACGAACGAACATCGTTAATTGATGAAAGCAGAGAAATCTAAAACAACTTTAGATTATACTATCCAATTCAGAAATATCAAATCACTTTGAATTGAAAAAAGGAAAAAAGGTTTTAAAAACAATAAGTTCTTTTCGTTAGGTTCAATATATATTTATAAAAATATAAAACAAACGTTCACAGAAAACTTTAAAAACAATTCAATCATTAACGGAATTTAATTTATCATGAGTTAAATTACATATTTTCTCATTTATTTCATCAACGGAATATGAATATATAACGTTAAATGATATGTTGTTTCTTATCCTACTTGATAGACAACAGCATCTAGACCAAGTCAATGAACCAGTGTGTTCTCATCGAAAGAGGGAAATGGGGGTTGGCATCTGTTACGATGGAGCACCCGTAGGTAAAAGTCTGACTTGGCTCTGTGTTGTTGAAGAAGGAGGTTAGAGCCTTTCGGAAAGACTTTTAGGGGGAACTAACCCGTATTTGCGGATCGGGGGAGATAGCCGAGTGGCTAGCGCTCTGTACCACAGGTTTCTTGTTTGAGTCCGGGTGATGTCAGGAATGTTTATAGAGATTCGGAATTCACTTTGAACTTTAGGTCTTGGTCTAATATGATCGTAGAGCGTTGTGGGGTAATGTTATTCGCGTCCGTAACATATCTTCAAGCTACACGTGTCCTCTGGGTAATGCTAAATGAGTAACAGCGTTCATCGGTGCAGCGCACTTTGGGCTACTCACAGGGAAATGGTCAATATGATCCATACGTAATTAAAAAAAGCATTTGCGGATCGTATTGGAAAACCCGGAAAACTCCAACCAAGTAGTCCGACTAACAAGGCACGATGCGGAGCATCACAAACGCCATTGAGTCGCGTAATTTTTGGAAATGGTGTCTACAGCAAAGCCGCAAGCTGATTGAACCTCATCCCTAATGCTCACCAGTGGCGCACGTTACCCCGGAGCAGAGAGTCGGGTGGTTTGTCGTTCTACGGTCACTTTTTTGTATATTTTAGGCTGATTAGACCGGGACCTACGATTTAACGTGGATTACGAACCACTAACAAATATCTATGACAACGCCGGGAATCGAACCTTAAGCCTGTTGTACCAATGGCCAGAGCACTAGCCAATTAGCCACCAGGCAGCCTACGATTCGGGCGTTAAATGATATGTTAAATTAGCATTCATAAATACAAATGATCTTTATTTTGAGAAAATTGAAATAATATTCTTAATACATTTTGAAAGCCAAATAAATTCAAATTAAATACAGTGCAAGTAAATCGATAATAGTTAAGTCTTATTATATCAACACAAATTTATTGTCACTTTTTAAACACAGATAATTAAAATTACATGAAAAATTTATTTTAAATAAAAGTTTCCTTTAGTGCACGAGGAGATTAATATATTTTAATTAATAATTTATATACCCATATTTAATTCCTACGCATTTTTGTGGTGGTCACGAAGCTCATACCAGAACAATATCATATTCACACATGATAACACAAAATATTCATCAACTTGACAGCATTCTATTTATAGATGTTAATGAAATGTAAAACAAAAAGTCAGATAAGAAACTTTCCAACTTAAAAATTTTCTGCGATGTCCTGGTGCAAAATTGCTATTAAGATCACGGACACGGCAAATTATGATTTGCGTGTCACACGCACTGCATTATGTGACGTAAAAAAATAAAAACAAATGCCCTTGGCCACTGATTTAATTGTAACGGTAATATATGCCCAGACCAGACGCATGGCCGAAACAATGGAGCTACTTCAATTCTGATAAGGACCGTTATCAAAGACGCTTGTGTTAATGGACAACGCAGAGTTGGCCCGTAAATTTTGTGTGGATGTGTTATAAATAAGGAATTTATTTATACACCGAGTGTTGCATAAACTTGTATTATTTTTATTGCACTCAATAAATAAGAGGGCATTGCATTTCGGAAGGCAAGATTTTGCAATCAGACGTTTTATATTATTAATGATTTTGTTTTTATATTGGATTGGGAGTTGGCAGATATATACAAACTCTGCTGCTCTTTATTTGGGTAAAGGTTACATTTGTTTGGCTAATGAATCTTCATTGTTATAAAGTAATTTTTGGTGCATTGGTAAACTTAAGAGCCAAAACATTATAACCACCCCTACATTTTGCAATGAACTCGCCTGGATGACGTGGAAGGCACGTGATCAGGTGAAAGTGGTATTTAACTGGTATTATGTGGTGGTATTAATCCATGCCAAGGCGGGTTGAAGCTGTGTTGCGCGCCAAAGGTGGGCCAACTCGTTATTGACAGTATGAATATATAATGTTATGCTCTTGAGTGTATATCTTGTATTCCAGTAAGATATGGAAACGCACAAAATAATTTCCCTATAACAAACTTTTATAAAAACTCTCTATAAACTATAACACTGCATACATATATCAATCTGTTAAATATATATATATGATTAGTATGACTAGATCTTTATAAAAGAATACGGATAAATATTTTGAAATGGACGAAAAACTTATTCCATATTTCTTCCATGCCTTTTTGGCTGATGAGACTATTATTATTGTCATTTTTGTGCAATCTTTAAGAAAAAAGTTTACTTTCATCATTATGATTCAGTGGGTTTTAGTATTAACATCTCTTGTTGTTGTTGTTGTCGTATCTCCTGAAGAGTAGAAGAAAATCAAATATCGTGGTGCTCTTGAATAATGAATCTTCATTATTATAGAGTAATTTTTTGTAGATAATTTTTAGTAGATTTTGTATTTTAGTAATATACACCATGTAAACATTCGCACAATGATGGATGACATTTTCTTCCTAGAGAACTTTTACATAGTTACTATTAAGCATTTACTTATCGAAAAACCAATAAAAACTCCACACTCGACTGCGGATGTGTAAACGAGTGGCAGTCGTCCTCGAATCTTCTAAAAGCAGTGTCAACAAACGTCATCAGTGGATTTGAACCTGAACCTTCTTGCCCTCTAGTTCACATATCAACACTAAACAATGAGTCGAGTTACAGAATGGTCTGAAATGATAAATGGATATTTTTAAACTGTATTAATTCCATTTAGAATTGTTTCCTCTTTGTCGTCAGGATTTTTGCACCCCCACTCCCCCATCCTCTAATGTGCATAGTAAAAGACATTCAAAATAAGACTACTGATGGATTAAAGAATGGTCTGAAATGATAAATGGATATTTTAAACTATATTCATTTTGCTTAGAATTTATAATTGTTTCCTCTTTATTATTTAAAAAAATTCTTTGTCGTCGGGACTTTCCACCCCCTTCTAATGTACATGGTAAAAAAACATTGATAATAAAGACTAATAAGACTACTGATATATTGTAGATTATACATATATATATATATATATATATATATTATTGCAGTATGACTAAATTCACATAAAGAATAAGATATTTGAATATTGAAGTTACTTCCACGGATTCTTCCGTACCTTTTGGCTGATGAGACTATTATTATTATCATTTTTGGGCAATCTTTAAGAAAAAATTACTTTTTATTGCAGTTTTAGTATTAACATCTCCTGCTGTTGTTGTTATCGTATCACCTGAAGAGTACAAGTAAATTAAATATCGTGGTGATCCCGAATAATATTGGCTATGTTATTTGCCGGAGTGTAAATCCTCTTCCGAGGTATGGTCCAGACAATGCATGGCGGCTGCAACAGCTGGGCAATCAAAGACATGATGAGGAGTAAACTCGACATCAGGGCAGTTGCCAAATTTTTTGGTATTTTTTAAAGCCATCAGCAGAAATTTTCCTTGATCATTTAATTAAAAAGCGTGGGTGGACGAGTATTTAAAAGTTTATATCAACCAAGAAATCGGAAGAAAATGTTTAAATTCAATTTTTTTAAGCGTATGCAATGAAAAGTTTACATATATACTTTATTTAATTGAATCGTACTTATGGGTCTAGTTGAATAAATTCAAACTGAATTCATCTCTTTTGTGCCACAATGAAATATTAATAAACGTTCAAAATTTTCCAAGAAGAAGGTTAATGATGAGTTTGGGAATTTTAATAAATCTGCTCCTAACATACCTCAATATGGGGACCAGATGGCCGAGTGACTAGCGCTCTGCCTCTCGGTAGTATCGGGTTCAAGTCCCAGCGGTGACATGGATGTTTGTTAGAGGTTCGTAATCCACTTTAATCCGTAGGTCCTGGTCTAATAAGATCGTAGACAGTTGTGGTGGCAGTGTTACTCGCATCCGTAGTATATCTTCAAGCTACACGTGGCCACTGGATAGTGCTAAATGAGTAACAGAGGTGCAGTCCTTGTTTATAGCATAAATATCAACTGTCTCTGTATTGTCAACTGCATTAGAACAACAACATACCTCAATATTATTGACGAATTTCACGTCATTTGAATAATTTACCAAAAATCTCTTGAAATATTTAAGTCTTCTGTTTTAATAATATTCATTGTTCATTTAAATATTTTATCATTTTTCTGATTTTTGAACAACGTACGAAAATGCTTTATTTCTATTTTAAATTTTGAAAGAACTGAAAATTACAGTAAGTTGAGACAGATATGTTTGTTGTTTCTTATCCCACTTGGCTGGCCAAGCCCACGAGCCCATACGTGCTCATGATTGAAGGGGAAGGAAGCAGCTTCTGTTGTGATGGAGCACCCGTAGGTAGAAGTCTGACTTTTGCTCCGTGACGCTCTTACAGTCATAGGAGACCGGGACCTACGGCTTAAAGTGGATTCCGAACCACTACAAACATCCATGGCACCGCCGGCATTCGAACCCGAAACCTGTGGCACCGAGCGCCAGAGCGCTAGACACTCGGCCATTCAGGTCCCAAATTTGCCAACGGCACGCAGTGTTCCCAGGTGGTCACCCACCCAAGTACTGGCCGCGCCCAATGATGCTTGACTTCGGCGATCTAACGAGAACCGGTATATTCAGCATGGTACGGCCGTTGGCTGAGACAGATATACCCGTATTAAATAACAGTATGTCATCAAAAGCAGCAGCTTTGAAATGATGCATCTGTTGCTCAACTTCTCTTAACTATTGGTTACGACTTCAGTTTTATGATATCTCTCGAAAGCATTTATGTTTTACGATCTTTCACGCTACCGAGATAATAAATTTCTCTCTCACTCTCTCTCTCTCTCTCTCTCTCTCTCTTTTCTAGTGTGGGTGTATGTTTTCAGTTTCGAATCATTTTCTTGACAATCTTTCGGTAAAAGGAAGTAAATACCCGACACCTACGCTTTTTTCCCCTCTTTGAAATAATTTCTTGATAACTCATTTTATTTGGCAATAATCATAGTTTTTAAAACTACAATTCTTAAACGATTTACATAAATATTTTTTTATCGAATGTTTTAACTACATTAGACTACGTTTTAAAATTAACAAAATTTTTATAATTTAACAAACGATATTAATTGTTTTTATTACGATAACCAGCAGAGATTATTTAATGAAAATAGCTCTTTAAAACTGTTGGTATTCTTTTTTCAATTCCTTCTATTAGCTCACACTCTCCCTATATATATATCTTGTTCAATTTTTCAATCGTTCATAAGATACTTTTTATTCATACATTCAAGTTCAAATACATTTTTTTTAACTTGTAGTGGATGACACTGGATGTTAATACTGTTTTTTCAAATATTAATTCAGTAATTAAATTTAATCAATTAATTGTAGTTTTTTTTAGATTTAAGTTACATATATCTATAAATAGATGGCGCCAGATAAACAAAAAATTAAAGAAAATTATTTATAAAGGACTTTTTGCAATATAGTGAAAAAAATAGTAACTTTAAAAAAAATTATACTACTTTTTATTCTAAGGACTATAAATAAGTAATTTCATATTTAAATCTTTCCCAATTGAATAAAATGTGAAGACATTTATGTCTTAATACTGAACAATTACTAGCTGGAAAAAAGGGCTTAATTTAAGAGACTTTTTTTAATAGAACTGTGGTCTTTTAAGATCGCAATTCTTTTAATAAAATTATAATTGACTCAATTATGTTACACATAATCAATTATAATTGACTCAATTCTGTTACACATAATCAATTATAATTAAATGATTTCTTTTTTTAAAAAAAGATAAAGCCCGCAGAAATATAATTGGGCTTCAATAAACCACTGCCAAACAAAACTACTGCTCTTGTAAAGACATATCTAGCTTTTTTTACCTATGTAACTCGGTTTAATTGTTACTCATTATTATATAAGAATATATGGATTTTATAGAGCATGTGAAAATAATAAAATATGTATTTATATTGACTGATTTGAATTAAAATATTGCAACTAATTTTAAAATTTTAAATTAAATTATAAAAGGGGCCCAACTCGTGTCTCAGTGGCAACGTGAGCTGCTGGTGAGCATTAGAGCTGAGGTTTAATCCGCTTTCTGCTTTGTTGTAAACACTGTTCCAAATGTCATTTGTGATGTTCAGCATCTTACCTCGTTAGTCGGACTACCGGGTGGAAGTTTTCCGGGTTTTCTCCCACACGGTACGCAAATACAGGGTAGTTCCCCCTAAAATTTCTCCCGTAAGGCGCTGCTCTCCTTCTTCAACGACACGGAGTCAACTCAGATTTCTACCAACGGGTGTATACTTTAGGTTAATTAGACTGGATTGGATTCAGAACCACTACCAGGAGATGACACTGCCAGGATTCAAACCTGAAGCTTGTGGTACCAAAGGCCAAAGCGCTAGCCAGTTGGCCATCAGGCCGCCAATCACAACAGAAGATCCCCACCCCCCTCCTTCCATAAGACCGCACGAGTTCATGGACTTAGTCTAAAATGTTGCTATCGACTCGGCCAAATGGGATAAGAAAAAAAAATTCTAAAAGGGTTCGTTTCTGTTTATTTTCTTTTATTCTTTAGTAAAATTTGTTTAGGTTTAATAATAACGTGATTTTGATGAACAATTTGTGACAAGATATTTGATATAACATGCTAATATTTTTAAAACATAATAATTTTATTTTTCTGAAAACATTTTTGGGTAAAAAAGTCTTCCAGTGTAAAAAGTGTTGCTTCCTTACACAAAATTTTACAAAACAACCATTTCTGTCACAACACACGGTTGGTTACACTTTTTCAGGCTGACCTATGAACTGACTATGACTCATAATCATATGAACTCGTTTTATTGTGCCAAACGTCATTCCCTTAAAAAGGAGTAATAATTTATCGGAGAACAATAGGATAAATGTCATACTTTCAACTGTCTTCTTCTATCAGAAACACGAAAATTTCTTACCAGATAATCAGGTTATCGAAGCGAAACACTCTGTCTCAATCACCACTTAGTCTACCATTTTTCCAATATAGTGACTCCAACTCACTTTCAACGAGAACTGAAAGCTCATTTATGTAACAAATTATGTCAAATGACGAAAAACATATTAAAGTCCCTCCAAAAATAAAAATTCGAATTTGAGCTGATGCACAAAACTAATTCTAGATATCTGATCATAAAAAGAATCCTAGAAGAAATTAAATGTTATACTTTCAACTATCAATTTCTTCTATCAGGAACAAGAAAAATCCTACCAGGTAATCAGATTATCGAAGCGAAACATTCCGTCTCAATCACCTCCTAGTCTACATTTCTCCAATATGGTGACTGAACCTCACCATCAACGATAATTGAATCCCTCGTCATCTTGCACTGAATGCTCATTTCTGTAACATAAATTATGTCAAATAACGAAAAATACATCAAAGTCCCTCCACCAGAAATTAAATTTTATTTTGTTCTGATGCACAAAACTAATTCTAGATATCTGGACACAAAAAAATCCTCGAATATATCCATCAAAAAAAAAAAAGAATAAGATAAAGCACGTAACTTTTTCCCGGGGTGTCCGCAGAACAATAGTTACGAACTCGATAACGGTTTCAATAATAGAATAAGTTTAGCATTTAATCCCTAAATATCGCAGTTATAAAAAGAAAAATGTCTGCTTAACGCGAAATGAGAACAGTAGTGTGTAGAGTAAATGGCGTGCCGACACTCTTGCTGCGTAATAATGGCGAGCAAGGACGAGGCCTCGTTTCAATAAGTCTTAATCACGCCACATTCACATGCACCCTCCTTTTTTTTATTAATATAATATCACTCGCTTTTGTGTGGGCTTTTTTAAAAAACGGTTATGGAAAAAAGAATGCAAGTTAAGGAAAATGGCAGTAGAACAAAAAGAAAACATGTCGTTCTATTTGTCCCACATTCAAAAATAATTATTTTATTTTGAAGTAGAAACGATATTGTGAGCTGCAATAACTGCAATTGAAGTAAAAATGCTTTTAAAGTATTATAATGCGTAACAGTCTCGAATAGTTACCTGAATCACGTTAATTTACGTAATTTCATAGCAATTCTAAAAATTGCATTAACTGATTAAATGCAAATATTATAATATTCTTTCTGAATACCAATAGAGCCTGGTTTTTGTTATAAGTAACTTAATATAACTCTATATATTATAATTAAATTGGAGTTAAACGTAAAAAATTGGAATTCTATAAAAACAATTATTTTATTTTTATGTAGAAACGATGAGAGCTGTAATAACTATAATTGAAGTAACAATGCTTTAAATTATGTATAAAGCGTAACAATCTCGAATAGTTACTTGAATCACGTTAATTTACATAAAGTCAAAACAATTAAAAAGATTGCATTAAATGATTAAATGCAAATGTTATAATATTCTTTCAAAATACCAATAGAATAATATAGAATACCAACCTCTGTTTTTTTTTAAAAGAAAAAGCTTAATATAACTCTATATTCCATAACTAAATTGGGGATAAATGTAAAATTTGGAATTCTATAAAAGAAAATATTTTTTTAAGATTTAAAAAATCATTTTTAAAATGTATGACTTTGGAATATTTGAAGCTTAAACAATCGTGACACATAATTTAAAATTCAAATGGATTACGGAATTCAAAAATAATTATTTTATTTTTATTTTTTATTTAAATAATATTATAAAAAAAAGGCTAATTTTTTCTACAAAAAACGTCCACCAAGAAAAGAGTTGTCTATTTCATACTCGATCCAACACAGAAATGATTAAATTTTTAAGGTCCACGAAAGAGTAGTCCGCGAATAGTTTCAACATATGCCACCATTTGAGAGAGAATGCGCAATTGTGCTAAAGGTACTAAGGGTAATTAGATTGAAAAACTGCCCGATATTTTGGAAGGAGTAATTTCGCCATTTAATGATGCTAGGAATGCTAGAATTAAAGCAGGACACAGCATGAAGAAAGAAACGGTTGACCCAGACCGATTTCATGATAGAAAAGCAGATCGATCGTCAAAAAGTTTTTCTCAGTACTTTATTCGACATTATCAATTATCCCTAAACACCACTGATAGGCAACTTAATGAATGGGCCTGAGCTCACGACGTTCATTGCTCTAACTACCCCTTTGGCCGAACATTCAATTATTCCCATGCGTTGAAGTCTAAATTCGAAACACAAGCCCCCTCCCGGCCGTCTTTCATCAAGTAGAAAATCCTTTGACGCGTTATTAAAAATCGACATCAGACCGAACGATAATTCTTCTATTCCGAATGCTGACAAACGAAAACGCGTGAGTTTTGATTTACATCCAAATTACAGCTTAGTGGTTTAGTGTGAAGGGGTCAAAACTTTCGTGCTCTAATATTGACGTGGTTTAAGCAGTATACACCAATCAACGCATTTGCAGTGATATAGAGCTTACTCGACTTGAAATACCATTGACTGGAATAAAGCTGTTTTCAGCGTTGAATCCCACTCGACTGAGCCTCGATGACCAATGAAGATGCTTATAAACATAATCAGGAAAGCGGTGAAATACTAATCTATCTTAATCGGCTACTACACAGTACAACAATCGGGTGTCACGATCAAGAGTGGCATTTAATTTGATAGCTCCTTTGATTATCATCCATAACATCCCTACAGCAAGCCAGTACGTCCCAGACATTCTACAACCCTTTGAGAAACATCTTCTCTCAAAGCAGCTTGAATTTACATTTTAACAGCATAATACCGGGCAGTACACGACAATCATTTCTACTCATTGTCTTAGAATGTGCCAAACAGTTTCATGGTACGTTCCATCAGCATATCTATTCCCTATAGAGAAAATTTGGAGTCTGATAAGTAACAGTCGCCACTTACTTTTTTGTAGAGATTCATACAAATTAAAATAAACTGACATTTTTCAAAAATTCTATTCATCATTGCATAGTAATTATCATACCAAAGCTTAAGAAATTTTGTAAAATATGTAATCTTCGTATTTTTCTCTAACTGTTTTTAAAAGAAATGTATCAATTGACTGTGATTTAGACCTTACTCTTCATGATTTTTTTTTTTTTGTTTAAATTATCGGTATTATTAAGATGCTAGGATCGGTGTTATTAAACAAAGGATTCTTCATTAAGAATTTTATGAATTCGATGAATATGTATCTAACTCAATGTCTTTCAGAAAGAAAATTGGACCATAAGCAAATCGTAAAAATGCAGTTTATTATTTAATAATTTTGGTTCACGTATTCCTTTGGAGCTATTTAGCCCCTGGGGGCTCCATCTCCGATATGACAGAGTAAATACAGTTGAAACAATGAAAACTGACCAGAATATATTTATAAATATGATAAAATTAACTTACAATCATAAATAAATTAAAGAAAATAAAAAATATTTAAAAATTGCATTAGAAATTAAATTAGAATTTTGCGCGGATATTTTAAATCATAATTGGGAACGTAAGAGTCAATCTCCTGGATTGCAGTATTTTCATGATTAATAAGCATGCCAAAAAATTTGATGGTGATGTGTTTAAGAAAACCTTTTAAAGAAGGAATGTTAATAGCTTTATAGATATCATATTTGCGCATAAACCCTTTGGCAAAGGTAATTTGACGGATAGTGATATTTTGTAAAGTTCCAAGCGTTTTTAAGTTGCATAGGACAAGACCGGGTAAGCGTACGTGAGAATTCGGCGAAGCATTGCCGTAAAAAGAAGAGTTTTATTATCCCTGATCATGGTAGAATTTCTATTTATAAGTGGGTAGAGTTTTTGAAAGCAATACGAAATTTAGTTTTGGTGTACAGAAAATGTTGTTTCCAAGTTAAATGCTGATACAGAAGAATTTTTAAATAGTTTGACTATTCCAATGGATAATATTACTGTTGATCTTAATCACAGGTTTTTTTGAGTTTATTTTCAATATTTAGTTATTTACAATAGAGAATAGAACAGCTTCAGTCTTATCTACATTTAAAGAAATTTTCCAGTTATTGAGAATTTTAAGATGATTCACTATTGTTATGAATCACGATTGAATTCTACAAGAAATACTATAATATTCAATAGCCAAAAGAATATATCAAAGTTTGAAATTTCTAGGCAAAAATGAAGAATGAAGTATTCCAAATACAATAAGATACAGTTCAATAGGTATGGCAAAATGCCAAAAGTGATAAATATGAAACTTAAGAAGAAGGAATTATCAACGCATTACGAGTACTTATAGCCATTGGATATACAAATTAAAATCCCAACCCAAATCAAGAAAAGTGATTCAAAACCATACTACAAAACACTTCAAGCAAAAACAAATTCTCCAAAAAATTCCTGAAGATCAACGTTCTTCATGAAGCATTTCAAGAGTTAAGGGCCCCTTTTTCAGCCAAAATTTGGAGTTTTATTTGCTTGGCTCTCATTTTCGGATAACGTCACGGACCCCTAACCAGGACAACATCATGTTCACACATGATAATAAAAAAAAATCTGTTTTTAAAAAGTTTTGAAACGAAATATTTCTAATTTAAAAAAAAAAAAAAAAAATTATATTACTAACAAATAGACAAAATCTCCAAATAATTTCCTTGATAAGAAAGAAAAAATGTCGATATCGAAACTGAACCAAGGAAAAAAAATCAAATAATGTCGCTGATTCATCCTGATTTCAATGAAACAACCTCATAAGAATCGTGAGGTGAAATCATAATGTGTACATTTGTTATCAAAACTCGTGTATTTTTTATTAATATTCTACAGCTTTTTTCCTCCTGCTCCAGGTGCTAATTAGCATTTCTCGTATTCATCGCTCTCAGATCATGCGCATTGATTACAAAGCATCAAAACTAGGTAGTTAACTGTGTGTGGAAATGAAGTGATGAAGCCGTTAAAATATTCTTTGCTGTCATTATCTCTATCTCTTTTCATCACTTACAATGGCATTAAAAGATCCAGCACACAATGGCATAAAGAACCGTTTCCTACTGTAGAGGTAAACAAAAAACAATGTGATGAAAGAGACATCCCAGGAATGCTTTGAATACTAAAATAACCAACTCGACGTGTTATTAAGTCATATTTTCCAGTAGCAGTTTTAGCCGCTATTATATATTTACAATTTCAAGAGATATTTATAGGATTCCCAAATTATACGAAACTTTAACTGTGAAATAAAATATTCTTAAATTATTTATCTCTCTATATAACAATGGTGAGGCCTTATGGCCAAGTGGCCAGCGCTTTGACGTTCGGTACCACAGGTTTCGGGTTTGAGTCCCGGCGATGCCATGGATGTTTATAGTGGTTCGGAATCCACTTTAAACCGTAGATCTCGTTTAAACATGATAGTAGAGCGTTGCGGGGATATTCTTACTCCGTAGTTTATCTTCAAGCTACACGCACCTCCTGGGTAGTGCTAAGTGAGTAACGCCGGTGTAGCGCTTGCTTTAAGGCATCAAAGACAACTATCTAAGCGTTTTCCAGCTGCATTAGAAATATATATATATATATATATATATATATATATATACATATGGTTGTATGTAGGTGTGTATATTCCAGCTTAGCGTAAAAATTATAACACTCAAATATTTTTTTTTAATTTGTTACTTCATTTTAAAAATTCGTAACCCAAAAATTACGAAAACATTTATGCTATTTTTTTTTAATTAAAAATGAGCTTTTTTGTTATTTCCATGTTTCCTTAAAACTACCTTTATATATATATATATTTATTTATTTATTTAGTTATTTATATATCTAGACAGAGAGAGAGTTTGGTACAGGTAAAGCGAACTATTTAACAATTGTTGGTTACTTCTTCGTTGAGTTATTCATAAGTTTGATAAAGGTTTTTAAGATTTTCACGAGCTCAAATGTATAAATTTCTGTGTACTTAAGAACTTATTTAGGTTTGAGGTTGAACAAAAAAGGCGTCAACTGGTATACAGTGCAATATGATATTATTTCGAAAGAAGAATTTAATAAAATTAATTTTTTTTAAAACTTTTTATGCTAAATATTTTAATCAATAAAAAAGTCATTCTGATTTCACCTAAGTTATTTTCTGTTCTTCATATGAAATTGCTATTTTTAACATTGAAGTTAAATAAATATCAATATTATTCATTGCCCGACTCGTGGTTCAGTGGCAACGTGCAGGAGAGTTTGGATCTGAATCCGCTGAAGTTTTCCATTGCAGTTCTGTTTTCTGAAACGAAGCAACTCGATAATAATTTAGACAATGTATATAAGTCTAGATAGTAATTTAGACAGTATATATATATATATATATATATATATATATATATATATATATATATATATATATATATATATATATATATATATATATATATATATATATATATATAAAAGCAAACCGCTGTGATGTATAAAATTTTGGTATTTATATTAATTTTAAATTTAAATAAAAGATTTGTTAAATAAAGCTAGTGCTTATTTCAATCTTGGGTCTGATGTATTTTAAAAAAGAAAGTAGTATGTTACGGAATTGAATTTCAGGACCTTATCTAAATAATTGTATATTCTACAAACAAGTAAATTGCAACTGAAAAAGAATAGCAAAAAAAAAAAAAAAAAAAAAAGAAAATCCATACTAAACAGATGTTACTTTATTAAACTGATTACATTTCTTTATTTAATAACAATTAATTACATAATAATAAATAAAATTGCTAATAATACCTTTCATTTATAAGCCAATTCATTTATAACTTTTTAATATTGCAAATACCTTCCTAGGTAGTCTTAGATTTATTCAGAACTAGAAACGTATCTAAAAGCTACTTGCACATTAAGAATTTATCACGAATTAAGTGATGAGTTAGTGACAATCAATAAATTAGATTGCAAAATTATGTATGTTCTGATAGATTTATGATTCGTTCGACTTCAAACAGTTGCTGAGCTCATGAACCATTCCGCAGCATGTGTTTGCCATCAAATAGATAAATGCGAATATGTGCGATTTATGACATAGTTAATGACTGCGGAATCGAGTCAATGAATTACAACATTCATAATTTTTATGTCAAAAGCGTGCTTACGCTACGTGATTCTGAGATGCAAGCTGAATTAGTTCAAATAACGATTCGTTATTCATAATTGAAAACATGTTTTTGATGTTGTGGGAGGATACGTTGCAATGAAATTCAAAGCAGATTTAAATGATGCTCTAAAACAGGGAAGGCCAACCGCGGCCAGCCTTGGACATTTTTCTAGCCCGTGAGATTTATTACATTTTTACAAAATATATTTATTTTATAATAGTCATTAAAAAAATGCATTATTTGTGCATCCATATATTCAAAAATTAATTGTCGAAATTAAGAGAAAAAAATTAACTTTGATTTTAAAACAATATTCCTGCAAATATGTGACAGATATTGCCAGTTTTATTGATGAGTTTGCAGTTATGAGTTCACAGAATAATTAAATTATATTCTGCGAACTCATGATGAGCGTGGATCAATTTGTAAAAGCTAAGTGAAAGAGTGGAGAAACAAATATTGCACTAGTAAAATAAATATTTTTTATCGATTTCATTTTTTTTATATTTACATTTATATATTTTTTATATTTCATTTTTAGTGTTACATAATTCTTTACAATGTGCGTTTAGTATCATTATTATAATAATTATCTATGTTTGCATGTAATAATAATAGTAAACACAATAATAATAATCATTATGTTTTAATTCCTAAATATGTCTGTAGTGATCCTAAATCTAATATGGGATTATATAATTTTATATGCGGCCCGCGGAGTTATGATGCATTTCCAAAGTAGCCCGCAAGATCATTTGGATTGGCCACCCTTGCTCTAAAATATATGTGGATAAAGTAAATATCATGAAACCTTAACAATAATTAGAACAGAACAAGAATAGAAGTTAATTTTAAATATAGTAAATGCAAAAAAAATTATTGATAAAATGCACAAATTTCGTTTTGTGTAACTATTATTTTACAAAATAAATAAAACTTGTATTATTCAAAATATCTTTTTTTTTTTACATTTTTGAACAATGAAATGAAAAACACTACTAAATTAAGGCAAATTTTATCAAAGGAATTACATTCAATAGCATACCTTGCCACTTGCTAAAAATTCATTGATGTTTATTTTGCCTCAAAACAACGGTATGAAAAATCTTGCATTCATAATCTCAATGGCAAGTTTTTCAGGTTAAGAAATGCAAATTACAAATTTTCTTTTTATTGGAAATTTTAAGACTTTAAAAAAAGAAATATGATAATACGATAAAGGCATATCATCAAGTTTCTTTTGAATTATTTTCTAAAATTTTTCATACAAATGGAGCTGCTGTCTGTCGCAGGTTCCTGCTCATCATATCAAAGAATTACATTTTTAGAGAATCCAATTATTTTTTTTCGTGTAAAATTCTGTTGTATCAAATTAATTAATTCTTTTAAAAAAGACTGCATATTTTTAGGCAAACATTATAAGAGAATGTTTACCTAAACGTAACTACAGTAAAAATTGCAATTAAACTAAAAGTACTGCAGTAAAAGTTACAGTTAAAGTAAAAGTACTACAGTAAAAGTTACAGTTAAAAAGTTATTTACAATAAAATTTCCTAAACCATATCTGCAATGCTTTAACGTCATCTCTTAGACGAAAATCCAACCATAAAATAGAAGAAACAATCTTAAGAAATGAACTTTCCTACTTCGGAAATAACGAGCCCCAAGAGAAACCTAAGGTTTGAGACACTTTTACGTAATTATTTTCTCAGAAAGTCTAGAACAACCAGAGATCAAATAGAGCTTTTTCAAGTATGAAAACTCCTTTCCCCACAACATTAAATCAATATTTTTCACACTTAAATTTTAAAGTGTGTTTTCTGACTATTTCAAGACATTTAAATGTGTCAAAATGAAAAAAAAATCTATATTCAATAGATTATAAAAAGAATCTTTAAAATGTGTTGTTGTTGTTGTTTCTTATCCCACTTGGCTGGCCAAGCCCGGCAAGCCCATATGGACTCATGATTGAAGGGAAGGAAGCAGCTTCTGTTGTGATGGAGCAAGGTAGAAGCCTGACTTTTGCTCCGTGACGCTCTTACAGTCATAGAAGACCGGGACCTACGGCTTTAAAGTGGATTCCGAACCACTACAAACATCCATGGCACCGCCGGATTCGAACCCGAAACCTTTGGCACCGAGCGCCAGACACTCGGCCATTCAGGTCCCAAATTTGCCAACGGCACGCAGTGTTCCCAGGTGGTCACCCACCCAAGTACTGACCGCGCCCAATGATGCTTAACTTCGGTGATCTAACGAGAACCGGTATATTCAGCATGGTACGGCCGTTGGCATTCTTTAAAATGTGTCTCAGAAATATGAAAAAGCACTTCAATTCTTTTCAATATAGCTATAATGCCTTAAATATCAACTATAATACATAACACTGTATATATATATATATATATATATATATATATCATCTTTAATACGTAATATATACTTAAATAACAACATGCAACCTATTTAGCTTAAATGACTTAAATATTTAAAATTCATAACAAAAAATAAATTATAAAACTGCATGAAAATAAAAACATTTATAGATTAATGTTTCATAAACAGTTAAATAATATATTTCAGTTTTAAGCGAAGGAATACATTTCTTCATTAAACTATCCTGTTTATTTTAAATTTATATTCTTCATTAGAATTTAGATACGAATTCATTTTATGGCATCTGTTATTTGTTGCAACATCACTGTAATCGATCAACATTCCGTTTCAGTTTAAAGTAATGATAATTTTAAAGAAATAGATTTCAAATCTACTTTTTTTGTATATAAGTATAATGTAGTGTTGTATGCAAGCTGGGAACCAGATTATAACTGGGTATGATTGGGTTGAGATATTGAGGCAAAGGTTGGAGAACTCACAGCTTTATTTTCACACGCACAAACACCGCACGCATACAATGAGAGGCATACAATATTGAACACATTTAAAGATAGATAATTATAGATTCGTGGAAGGACTCCACTTCTAAGCCGAAAACCTGAAACTCGGCTACGCGCAGAGTGCGCGAAAGATACTTCCTATCCGAGAGAGTCTGTAGGCCATCTAATGCGTCGGGAAGCGCTAAACAAATTTCCTCCCGGGATGAAAGATTATAAATTAAACGTTTCACAGCGGGAACGCAGGTGAGAGTCTCGAGGCCGACTGACCATTTCTCCTGAATGACATAGGACGTGATCTTTCCAGTGTGTAGGAGGAAGAACAGTTACACCACTCACATATGCAGTTTACCCATACATTTGAAAGTTTCCTTTTGTATTTGATTCAAACAATTTCTGTACACTATCGTTCACGTGGATGTAAATATGGAAAGGCATATTTTGTGTTTTAAAACCAATATTAACTCATTACTTCCAAAATTAGTTTTATACTGTTATATTTATCCATATTTCTGAATTAAAAATTTTGTCAAACTCATGTTATATACAAAAAGAAGGAAGAAATGTTTAAAAGCACTCCAAGAAATTTTAGCATGTATTTTGGTTTTTACCTGAATTATTGATCGAGGTTGATATCTTTTGAAAAACAGACTTCTCTTGGTTTCTATAGTCAACAAGAAATGAGTTGATATTCAACTTTTATTTACTTCAACAGTTTGATTTCTTTTAAAACTTTTTAGGAATCCTTTTTTATAAAAAATACAGTGCCATAATGTTTCTTTAGTTCTGAAATATATTAAAGTTTTGCTATAGAACAAAGATTTTTTTAGAAGAAACAGTAAATAACAGTTCTATACTTCTTTCTAAAGCCTGACATTTTTATAAATTTATTATATTTTTTATTAGAATTTCGAGAAAAATACAAAAGTAGTTTATTTTTCTGATCATGAAATATTAATCTGTTTCTTTTATAGCTGAAGGTTCAGTATCAAAGAAACTTGTAAAACTTTTTGAGCGTGACAATGTAAACCACGAGCTGCAAGAAGCAGAAGAATTTAGTTTCGATGTATTAAATTTTAATACAGTTTTCAACTTCATATCAGAAATAATAATTGAAAAAACAGTATTTTTGAAAAATAAATTTAATTTTTTTAACTACATTTTATTTATTTATTTTTCTTTTTTTAAAGAAGCTTTTCTTTCTTTTAAAATTATCATTAAACAATCATATATTGTTGTTGTCGTATCCCCTGACGAGTACACGAAAATCAAATATCGTGGTTTTCCTGAATAATATAGGCCATGTTGATTGCCAGCTAGGAGTATAAATCCTTTACCGAGGGATGGTACAGACAATGCATGGCGGCTGTAAAAGCTGGGCAATCAAAGACATGTTGAGGTGTAAGTTCGATATCAGAGTAATTGTCATATTTTTGATATTTTTAACGCCCTCAGCAGAAATTTTCATATTTTTGTGGGGCTTCATCCTTAATCTTGTGACAGCAGTAGCTGTTTTTCTATCGACATTTAGTTCTGTAATTTGGTATTTTGTTTTAATCTTAGAAGGAATTATAAGTTTAGATTCTGCCAAGGCATTTGTATCTGCAAGGGAAGTAGGAATGGCAGTTTGATCCAAACGATCACGTAATAATGAAATATAGAAAAATTTAATTATTTGATTTTATCATTTATAATGAAAAGAAAAATAAGCTATCCAATGTCAAATTACGTCTAAAACTCCAAATTAGCAATTATACAGAATTCTACTACACATAATTAATAAATCTTTATAATTTTTTCATATCTTTCTTAAGAGTTTGAAAAGTAAACAGAATAAATAATTTCAATTTGTTTATCATAATACATATTTTTTTTTGTTCATGTTATGCAAGATGATGAACAAATAAATTAAACTTAATCTAATCTTTTGAGACATAATACCATTAAGTGTTTTGTACATTAGAGCCTCTTGTTTCTGTAATTTACAGCACAAAATTACCAATGAATATAGTGGAATGAATAGGTTTAGAGAAATGGTGCCTTCTGAGAGAATTTTTAGGGGCATTTGTTTTGCATTCGCATATAAAAGGGGGAAACCTTCCCTCAGTACGATAATCAATGCGAGATATTAATATTCGCTGTCAAAATTGCCATCGAGTCTCCTTGTTTCATAAGATAGTGAATGCACAAAACATTTAAAATAGGATTCCCTATACTTTAATGAAATACCTTAGAATGAATATTTTAAGGCGGGTGTATTTTTAACACTATACGAATGCATTTTTTACATTATATATAGTCGCAAAATTAATTTAAAACCATTTATAATTTTTAAAATAAAAATTTATAATTACTGAATCGGAATACATACATCTAATATTCAATTTTGTAGAATATATCTTCGAAGCAAAAAATAAGATAGTTTCCGAGAGATTTTAATAGATAAACGAAGAGAAGGTTTTTTTTTCTACGAAAGTCAGAAAAACAGAAATAGTAGAGCATTTTTCAAAAAGACCACTTTTTTTTGCTTCAAAAATATTTTGTTCATTTTAATTTCATATTCTGCAAATAAAAATTTTTTATGAAGTTTTAGAATTATTTTATCGTGCTTTAGATAAAAAATCTTTCCAATTTATCACAAAATTTTCTTATACAGAAGTTTTTCTATATTTGAACAGAATAAATTAAAAAATGCATCTGTTCTGAATCAAAGCAAAAATTAATGACTCTACAAAACCTATTGTCGCATACTAAAAATATTAAAATGAGAAAGCATTTACATAAAAATTGCTTTCTGCGATAGTCCAGTGCTTTACAATTTCACATAAATGCCTTGAAGTCATAGTGAGGAAAATTTTGATTTAAGTAACAATGAAGAAAATCATTCTTATCTCTCTGAAAGTAATAAGATTTAAGAACCTTATCAGTTTAAATAATAAAATGTATGCTATTCAAGGAGCTGAGCTCATAAATTAAAATCAAGAAAAGAATGAGCAGCGGTAGTTTGAATATATACAACACGGTTTGAAGTTCCCATTAGTTAAAACACATTTGCTTGAAATAACTAGAATCCAATTTGCTGAATATCACGAATCTCTATTTATCATATTTAATAATAGATCAGGGGCCTTATGGCCGAGTATAGCACTCTAGCACTCGGTGCCACAACTTTTGGGTACAAGACCTGGCGTTACCATGGATGTTTGTAGTGGTTCGGAATACACTTTAAACAGTAGGTCCCAGTCTCATTTGACTGTAAAGAGTTGTGAGGGTAGTGTTACTCGCTTCCATAGCATATCTTCAAGCTACATGTGTCCTTTAGGTAGTGCTAAATGAGTAAAAGCGTTCATCGGTGCAGCCCACATGACATGTCTTCTTCAAGGCTAGTTTGTATTGGGCTGCTAGCAGGGAAATGGTGAATACGACCTAGTCCTCAACATAATTAAATAACTAGAAGGCCGCGTGACAAGAACTATGGCATTCGGTGACACAGGACTCGGGTTCAAGTTCCGACTGTGTCATAGATGTTTGTAGTGGTTTGAAATCGTCCCGGTCTAATATGACTGTAAGAGCGTTGGGTGTAGGGCTGACAACCCTACCCCGTAAAAAAGAAAACATCTGTCTATAAATCTGCCAGGCCTTGGACCACCATGGGGTTGTTGCGCCAATGACGAAGGAGAAGAAACAATTTTATCTTAAATTTGATTGTTACAATGTATACAATGATCAAAAAATGCCATATAAATATTTGATATTAAAAATTATTATTAATTATATTAGAACTCTATATCATAAACTTTTATGATTCTGAGTATTAATTACAAATATTATACATCAAGGACAAATTGTTAAAAAATACTGAAGAATGGATTTTAACAAACAACGGAAATATTTTAAAATGGTAACTCAAAGAGATGAAATTCACACCAGATGGAAAGCTTTATTCTAATAGCTCAGAATACAGTACGTTTCGAAAACAAATAATATTTTTAATTCTTTTCAAACTTTTTGAATACAAATAAAGACACTTTTATTGCTCAAAGAATGAATGGTTTAATTTTAAATGCAAAAAGAAACCTATATCACACAACACACCTAGACTTGCAGACTCTTTACGCAATGCTGAATTAACAACTGACAAAAGAGTTACAAAAAAAAGAGACAACACAGTTCCTGTACCAAACGCGACGACGTCTTCCGCAATCATATTCTCTGTCAATGGAACATGAATAAGTAAAAAAAAAAGCGTATTTTTTTTTTACAGCCTTCACTCTAAACACAGACACACCTATTCTCAGGAAATAAAACAACATAACAAAAACTTGTAACATCAATGAATGACTGCATTGAAAAAGAGTGACAATAAGTTGTCTATTTTCATGCATTTTGTAAAGGTCACTGTGGCAATAAACACACAGGAGTATAAAAGTAGTGAAAAATAAACCTGTCCGTGAGAGAACATAATACAAAATGCTTTTAACGAAATAGTTTCACACTTATAGCTTATTTTCGGTAAAATTCACTTTAGTATTTAAATATCGAAGCTGTTATTATCCATTAACAATGCACTGTATTATGTTAATCATGGACAGATGTAATGGCGAATAGGGATACGACATCCAAGAAAAGTTTGCTGACACATGAATGGTTAAAAAGCAATACTTCATAGCTTGTTTTAAATGGGTAAAAATAAATTTTATTCTTTATTTTAAAAAGAAATTTATTGACAAGTGCATTTTTTTTCCTGTCAAGTGTCATCACATTCTAAAATTTTACATACTTCAAAAAGTGGTGGCAATTAAAATCGCATGTCCTATAATATGCAACCGTAAAATCCAACTAAACACTTGTTATTTTAACTTTAACAATCATACAACAAGTTAAATTATAATTTTTGAATCGTACTTGTTCATGCAATCATCAATTTCCCCATTTTCCAATCTTCCTTGAATCTTCCCCTTGAATTTGAAAAACATAAACTATTGCTAAACTTAAGGAATCTTTTTTTTTTTTTTTTTGCCAAGGTAGAACTCATCAACATCAAAAAGATGAGAAACTACTAACAAATGTAAAAAAGACAATTCAGCTATTAAAATTATGTCACTCAAATAAATTTCTAATTATTTCTACATAATGTATGAGATAGATCATGCATGAGATAGTCAATAAGTTATAAATTTTTATGAAATGTATATATTTTAATCGTTTTTAGTTTAAATAGAATTTAAGTTCATAAAAACGAAAAATGAAATAATTGATGAATTATAAAAAATATCCTCAACCTGCAATGGTAATTTTGTAATGCAACCTTCAATCATAAATATTTGTAACTTATAATATTTTAAATTTATGATTGCAATAAATAATAAAAATTTATTTGGCATTCATTTAAAAAAGAACCTTGTAGACTGTCAAATGTGTTTAAATCTATGAGTCACTATAAAAGTAAATACAGAAAAAGCATTAATCACCAAAACTATCAGAAAATGATAACATTTTTTAATGACACTTAAAGTCATTTTTAATTTGAAGAGTAATGTGTAAAGGAAATATCTCTACATTATTGCAAAACAAGACAGAAGTAAAAAAATATGTTTGGGTTTTTTTTAACTAACGATTAATTTTGAAAAATCACTTTAAGCAGTCAAGTATAACATTTCCAACTTAAAAAAAAAAAACAGCACAGGAAGTTTTTCGAATTACAAATCGTTTAAATTTAAAAATCCCGATGTAAATATCCTGCTCTTTCTTTTTTATGGATCTATAAGCATTGAAAAAAGAAGATTATGATTGATTATTGAGGAAAAGATAAAGACAATTTCTCCTAAAATTTGTCTTTTATGTAAATCTCAATTTTTTTTAATAGTTTACAGCTATTTCTTCATCTTATCAACAAACAAAATTATATATACATAATGTAGCAGGCTGTAGTTCGATTTTTGCTGGCGGCGAGGTTTGCAGTCCTGGGTAAGAAAAATGAATTAATTCGGCGATGGTTGAGACAGATTATCACCCATCGACAGTGTTACAATATTATTTTAATATGACATGAAAATGCAAAGTGTTCAGAAGAATTAAAACTGGAGGTGCAACGTTAACAAACCAAAACGATATTAACACCATTATAAAATAATCAGCCCACTCGAGGCTCAGTAGTAACGCGCGCCGCTGGTGAGCATTAGAACTAAGGTTCAATCCGTTGGCAGCATTGTTGTAGACACTGTTTCAAAGAAAGAGGAGAAACGATGGCGTCTGTGATGTTCAGCACCTTGCCTAGTGAGTCAGGCTCTCTGGCGGAGTTTTTCGGGTTTTCTTCCATACGATAAACAAATGCAGGGTAGTTCACCATAAAAGTCTTCCCGGAAGGCATTGCCCTCCTTCTTCGACTAGGAGCTAAGTAAGACTTCTACCTAACGATGTTTCATCATAAAAGAAGCTGCCCCCCCTTAACTCCATCCGTGGCTTGATGGTCAATTGGCTAGAGCTCTGGCCTTTGGAACCACAGGATTCAGATTCGAATTTTGGCGGTGGCATGGATGTTTGTTAGTGATTCGGAATCCACGTTAAACAAACTGTAGGTTCCGGTCTAATTGACCTGACGTGTGCACAAAATGACAGTAGAGCGACAAACCAAACTAAAACAAACCAGCCCTCCATCCTTAAGTAGACTACTCAGAGGGATGTTCGTCCCGCACTGCAGGACACTGAGGATTAACCACAACAACAACATAAAATAATCCACAATTAAACACGTTCATGCGTCAAAGTAAAAAACCCTCACAATAAATGAAAAAATCTAGATCTTAACATATTTTCTAAAAATACTCTCGGCTTATGAAAATTATACTATGAGTTGGATAGATAGATCAGCGCAAATATGTCTAAAAACATTTCATTAATTTGTATCAAGAAGTTAATAAAAATTCATAAAATGTTTCCTGCTTTTAACAGTAGAAAAGTTTTAGTTTTAATTTGCATTTTTAAACACGTTTTTTTAACATCGTAATTTATTCTTTAGTAGCTAACATGACAAAAATACTGTAGCTATTTGGCATTGTTCACAAAGTTAGATCCTTATTCGTTAATAAATTCTTCACGTCTTATTCAGAAATTAAAAACTTCTTTCGTGATTTAAAGAAGTTAAATATAACTTATGCCGTCTAGACTTGAACGGGGAGCAATTTAAGAATCTTTATTTTTCGCCCGCATGAATATTTTTCATTGTTTTCTAACTCCATTACTGACACAGTTTCGCTTTTCCTGGAAGGCTTTATTTCGTTCAAACTGAATTTAACTTCGTATAAACGTACGCTTAACTTCGTATAAAATCGTACGCTCTCAAATAACATACATAATTCTTAGCTTTTGAATTTTTCATGAATATTTGGTTTAAAATGTTGCATTTTGTGAAATTATTCACGCGTAAGTATATATATATATATATATATATATTGTAGTGTGCAAGTTGGGCAATCAAATTGTAATTGGGTGTGGTTGCGATACTTGAGTCACAGGTTGGAGAACTCCCAGCTTTATTAACACACGCACAAATACCACACACATACAATTAGAGACATACAATATTTACATTTAAAGAAGATAATTATAGTTTCGTGGAAGGCCTCCACTTCTAAAACGCAGCCTGATGGCCAATTGGATAGCGCTTTGGCCTTTGATACCACGGGCTTCAGGTTCGAATTGTGGCGGTGGCTTAAATGTTTGTTAGTGGTTCGGAATCCACTTCAAACTGTAAGTCCCATCTAATTATCTAAAGTGCGCAAAAATGACAGTAGAGGGACATACCAAACCAAACCACTTCTAAAACAAAAACCTCACTAGCGCAGTGTGCGCTAAATGTACTTCCTTTCGGGTGAGAGTCTGTAGGCCAACTAAAACGCAGGGTTATAATAAATATATTTTCTCTCGCGGTGAGAGACTGCAGACCAATTAAAGGTTTCTCAGCGGGGATGCAAGGTTGCTCTATACTCCCTCTCGAATGAGAGTCTCGAGGCCTACTGACCATTCTCCTGAACGCCTCACGTGAGTAGGAGGACGCGCGGTTATAATATATATATATATCATTATTTTCAAATAATTTAAAAATATTTTGGGCAAGAGTTGCAATTTTTTAAAATTGCACATATAAAAATAATTAAAATGTAGAATATAGGTTCTTTTTATTCTTTTAACACTCTACTTCAGCTTTGAATTAATTAGCATTTAAAAAAAGTTTTTATATAAAAACACTATCAGTTTAAAAACAATATTAATGAACAAAACAATTTTTAAAAGCATATTAATTATCTGACAAGTAAAAACAACATAATACAAAAATCACAATGCACCAGACACTAAATTTTAAATGTTTAACTACAAAATTAACAATATTTAACGAAATGCATAACCATTTAAAAAAAAAGTAAGTGGCAGAAATTAAATACAATCAGGCAAACTAATTGTCTTCAAGGTTACAAGTAATTATGACTCCTAATGCATAAAACTTTTGTGGGATATATTGTAAAATATTTTAAGAATATGCTCATCATAAAGAAACATAAACGTGAAAATAAAAAGAACATAAATAGAAATAATAGTGATGGTTATTAATTAACAGATAAGACAGTCTTAAATGAGACTTTTTAATACTATTCTAGACTATTTTTAGTTGTTTTTGCTGCTTGTTTTTCTTTTGAAGAAGGCAGGCATAAATGGAATCCTCCACGATTCTATAATTATATGTCTTTAAATGTGTTACATATTGCCTGTATTTTATTGTTTGTGTGTGGTGTTTCAGAGTGTGTAAATAAAGCTATGAGTTCTGCAATCTCTGTCTCAAATATCTCAACCCAGCAACACCCAGTTATAATCTGGTTGCACAACATACACACTACAGAAATAATTTAAGATATAATTCTGCTAATACGCGTGCTGAAATTATTATTTACAGATCAGATTTAATACTGGAAAAAAAATAAAGTTTTTAAATGCATAATGATCTATATATCAAACAATAAACAAAATGATATGCATCGTTATGAAAGCAAAAAAACGTGGCGAAAATTTGTAACAAAAAGCTTATAGCAATATTAAACTTATGCATTAAACTTTTTTTCTAAGTAAAGACCTTGCAAGTTGAGGTGTTTTTCCCCATAACGTAGGGAATTTTTAATAACGAAATATATATTTATTTGTAGCTTGACTGAATAAGATTAAATTTATTTCTATAATTATTAACAAAAATTGCATGAAATTCTCTTCCTTTGTGAAAGTTGGTATTACATTTTTCGAAGTTAATGGACGTTTTTTAATTGCACAGTTAGAAAATTAACAAAGTCAGTTTTTTTTTATTATTTCAGTAAACACTACGCAAAATCAGCAATAATTGCCAAAATTGAATAAATATTTTTTTGATCAATTAATTTAAAATTCAATCTACATAAAGCTAAACCCCAATGAAAATAATTATAAAATCAACTCGTTGAATAAAATATGAGCTAAACGTAATGGAATACGCTTACAATACTACAAAAAAAAAATAAACGCAATATTTTTCTCTTTTTCAAATAATTCCCTTTTTTTAGCGTAAATGTCGATTCCAATTAAATCAAGTACTTTCTGATATAATGAAAGCTTATATATTTTTCATTTCTTTTGATTCAAACATAAAAGAAAAACAGTAAATTATATAGCTCCAACGAAATCACGAAAATTGTTGAAATTGTTATTATTAAATTCAATTTTAATACTGAAAAGAAACTGCCAAGATGATAAATTACATCCGCAAATATTTTACGTTCAAAACCATTTCGCATCACGTCTTACGGCATATCTAATGCGGTAATGCACTGCAATTCGTAAAAGTAGATGCAGGTAAATCGGCTTTGGAAACGATAAATAACATTATATCAGAGCAAGAATAAACATTAAAAAAATATTCAAAATTCGATTAACTCGATGTCGTTATTCATGAAATAAGATTGCGAAATTAAAAACTTGAAAGAAATTCTCAGTACATAAGAATACACTCCAATGCCCACACATTTGCAAATCATTTTTCTATTTATGCATTAAAATTATTTGCTATGCTTTTTTACATATTATGTTTTAATGTATTACCAATAATTCGATATTTCATTATTGTAAAATTTCAATCATACCATGGAATCAAAAAATTTCATTAATTTTTAAAGTTTATGACCTTTTTCAAGATTTACTTTCCTTGCCATGCATTTTACACATTAAGTCACTTGTCACTAATACGTCTTAATTGTGTATTGAGAATTAGCTAGCATTCATCTTTAGATATAATTTCTAGGAATAACTAGCAACAATTGTGTGTCGTATTAGAGAGAAGCAGGTAAATTACTATCAATTAGTCTGACTATCGTGTTCATGCGATCGCCATAAAGTCTGCACAATCTCCATTAAGTCTTTTAATTTTTCAAAGTAATAACTGTGTTGTTGTTTTTGTTGTGTCTAATCCTCAGTATCCTGCAGCGCGGGACGAACATCCCATGAGTAATCTACTCATGGATGGAGAGAAAGGGGCAGTTTCTGTTGTGATGGAGCACCCATAGGTAGAAGTCTGACTTGGGTCCTGTCGCTGAAGAAGGAGGGCAGTGGCTTCCGGGAGAACTTTAGGGGAAACTACCCCACATTTATGTATCGTATGGGAGAAAACCTGAAAACTCCCACCACGTAGTCCAACTAACGATGCAAGATACTGCACATAACAAACGCCCTCGAGATTCCTCGTTTTAAACACTACCAAAATTCTGATTGAGAAGTATGTTAAGCGATGGTTAAATTAATTTTTATAAACATAAACTAATTCTTAGACACTATTTTGAGGGTGTTGAAACAATAATCTGTTTATATTTTGAAAGCCAGGCAAATTCAAAATGAAATACGGAGCACGTGACTTGATACGGTTCAGTCGTTGTATTTAGCAACACATATTTCATGACAGTTTTAAAACACGCATAAATAAAATCATGAAAGATTTTTTTAGGCTTTTCACTATTGCTAAATGGGCATTTTATTAGTTTATCTAAAATTTCTGTGGGGAAAAATGTTTATTCCCTCCGTAATTGTTGAGAACAATGTCGAAAACTAAACCTCGAAATATGTAATGTTACTTATTGTTATAAAGTTGTCAACAAGGTTAGCGAATTCATGATTGAATGTTGTTTTCGAATGCCGGATATTTTGATAAGAGATAATTCACCATTAGTATGGTAAATATGTAGCAAATTAAGTGTTACTTAACATGCACCACGGAAGGCCTGCTACACTGCACTTACAAAGTATAACCACAGTTTTCAATGAAGATGGCACTTAGGGAGATTGCATCCTCCTCTGCTCCTACTGCGGCCTGATGGCCAACTGGCTATCGCTCTGGCCGTTGGTAGCGAAGGCTTCAGGTTCGAATCCTGGCGGTGGCAAGGATGTTTGTCCGTGGTTCGTAATTCACGTTAAACTGTAAGTCCCTGTCTATTTAGCCTAAAGTCTGCACAAAACGACAGTAGAGCGGCAAACCAAACCCAATTTGCTCCTACTCGACCCCAACCTACAGATTTACCATCTATTCGTTTTTCATAATCTTCTGACATATTTATGATGGTGGACATCATTTAATGTGTCCATCTTGTTCCCTAAGAACAATGAGGAAAGTTATGCCTCAGGAAGGCCAAAATCCGAACACTTTGTCACACTTTCCACCGAGTCTACTAATTTTTCGAAGCAGTGAATTGAACGGATTATACCATCCTCTTACATGTCAGCTAGCGTACATTATATCTAGACCACACCCGACTGGTGGCTCAGTGGCAATGTGCGCCACTGGTGAGCATTAGGTTCAATCCGCTGGCGGTTTGTTGTAGACACTGTTTCGAAATGTGAAGAGAATCGATGGCATTTGTGATGTTCAACATTTTACCTCGTTAGTTTGGACTTCTACTACTACACCACACCATACCACATTACTATGCCTAGAGCTGAGTTGCCCCTACACAGTTTGGGAAGATGTGGGTGGTTTGGTTTGTCGCTCTACGGTCATCTTGTGCCCACGTTAGGCTAAACAGACCGGAACCTACAGTTTAAAGTGGATTCCTAACCACTACAAACAACCATGGCACCGCCGGGACTCGAACCCGAAACTTATGTTACCGAGCGTCAGAGCGCTAGCCACTCGGCCACCAGGGGTCCGGAAGACGTGAGTGAGTGAAGTCTGACTGAGCTCTTACAGTCATATAAGCCAGGAACCTACAGCTTTAAGTGGATTCCGTAGCACTACAAGCATCCATGGCACCACCGGGACTCAAAATCTGTGGCACCGAGCGCCAGAGATAGTCCTCCCGGAAGGCACTGCCTTCCTTCTTCAGCGACACGGAACCAAGTCAAACTCTTCTACCTACGGTTGTTCCATAACAACAGAAGTACAGAAGTCCTTCCATCCATGAGTAGATTACTCGTGGGATGCCCATCCCGCACTGCAGGGCACTGACGATCATACACAACAACAGCATATCTGGACCACATCTGAGTCATGAGCAAATAAAAAAATGCATCATTGTTGATTTGATTCTAGTTCTTTTTCTATAAAATAATAACAATAGCAACAATACTTATTATAAAACAGTAATTTCTTAAAATCCAAAGGGGTTCTTGTCATTTCGGTTAAATTTTTATCTCATCATCTATATTTGAAAACTTTAGAAGAACTAAAAATGCGGTAAGATTATAAGAATATTTTATCGAGACTTTTGTCGTACTTTTAAATTTTTCCTGAAGATTCCATAATATAAATTTAATAATTTCAAGATGCAGCATCATAACAAAACAAAAAAATTCATTCACCTCAAACTGGCTTTGAGCCAGCAAGGAAATAATTTATGTAGCAGTTACTGTTTCTTTATTTTTTTTAAAGAGCCCTTTACTAAACTTTTGGCACGTTTATTTATCGATTTTTCAAAAAAATACTATGGAAGAAACTTCAGCGGTTTCTGGTAACAAATGAACCATTTTCTGTCTCTAAATTTTTTCTTACCTGTTTCCTGAACAGTTTTTTTATTTTTCATATTTAGTTTTTCTTTTTTTTAATCTTTTGTAAGCCGTAAAGAAAAATGACCTACTTTCGGTCTCGGAAACTTTCTGTTCGAATAAAAAATAAATAATAATAACAGCAGCAGAGAACGACCGACGAAGAAAATAAATAATAGTGGCATGGCTTCTTGAATTACGACACCCCTGAGTGTCGTTATTTCCTCATTTTCCGTGACACGATCAAGTCTTATTGCAATCGCCAACTCTTCTAGAAATAATGTTTTTTGAAATGAGCAAAAGCAAGCAGTAACAAACAGAGTGTGCTAGTAATCATTTGCATAATAGTTAATTTGAATCACTCGATTTAAACCTGAATTGTAAGAATTTTTCTTTTCTAAAAGAAATCTTAATTATATCTCAACATCTTTTTAATGGTAGTGTTTCTTTCTTTCAACATAAATCACTTTTTAATGAAGCAAGTATCCAATCGTGGCTCTTGGCTAAGGTGTAACCGATTCATAAGCCCAGTAATTTTTTTAATATCAGTGGACCTCGTGTTCCACTAATGTATGCTATTAAGATGTAAAATGAAGGGAGAAAATTGCCTTCCAAGAACTCTTTTAGGTTTAACTGTCCCACATTTATGTGTCGTACGACAGAAAATAAGAAAATTCCAACTAGGTAGAGTGATTATCGAAAATATTTTACACATATTGGCATAAAACTGCTCTCTTCTGGTGGCGGCCTGATGGCCAACTGGCTATCACTCTGGCCGTTGGTACCAAAGGCTTCAAGTTCGAATCCAGGCGGTAGCATGGATGTTTGTGAGTAGTTCGGAATCCACGTTAAACTGTACGTCCCGGTCTGTTTAGCCTAAAGTGTGCACAAGACGAATGTAGAGCGGCAAACCAAACCTCTCTTCTGAAAGCAGTGATGTGATTGTAATGGACGACGCCAGTGGATTAGAACCGGAATCTCGGCCCGATGTCCAATTGGCTAGTGTACGGCCTTTTGTACCACAGGTCGAACCGAAGGCTACAGGTTCGGTCCAAACCACCGCCCGGGTTTGATCCTACCGAAGGCTTCAGGTTCCAACCCGGGCGGTGGCATGGTATTTGTTAGTGGTTCGAAATCCACGCAAAGCTGTAAGTCCCGTTCTAATTAGCTCAAAGTGTACACAAAATGACCGTAGAGCAACAAACCAAATCAAACCAGAATCCTCCTGTCTGCACACGTTAAAACTGGGAAAAAGTTCGATACCATTAATTCTGCAAGAGGGAGCGAATGCACTACCAGCTAGTCATTTCTTTCAAAAACAAAGAATATATGAATGTTTCAAATTGACAGTCAAGTTGCTTTAGGAATTTCCCCCGTATGACACATGATTGCGAGGTAATTATTTTTGAAAATTATAACAGTTACCCATTTGTGACATTATTCGTGACACATGTATAAGGTTCCCAATCTATATGTAAAAAATATATACACTCTAACTAGTGTGAAAAGGTATATGTATTCCATTCTGTTAGTGGCATGTGCTACAGTTAGTACTGCCAGACTAGTGGCTCAGTGGCAACGTGTGCCACTGAGAGCTCCTGGTGAGCATTAGGACTGAGATTCAATCTTTTGGAAGCTTTGCTGTAGTGTTTTTCGTAGTATTTGAACAATTGCTTCTTAATGAAGTTCTATAGTTATCAAATTGTAATATATTCCAGTGGCTTTTGAATTTGATGATTCTTGTAGTATTCTGAAAAATGGAATCATAAATTTCTTGGGTTATTGATTCCATGTGACCACATTGGACACACACATGATAAATTTAAATTCGATTTCCATTTGTTTAATTTTAAAAATTAAGTCAACATTAAATAAATACTATGTTAAATTTGTATTAAATTGTTGTTGTGAATAATCCTCAGTGCCCGGCAGCGCGGGATGGACACCCCACGAGTAGTCTACTCAAAGATGGAGGGAGAGGAGACAGCTTCTGTTGTGATGGCACACCCGCAGGTAGAAGTCTGACTTGGCTCCGAGTCGCTGAAAGAAGAGGACAAAGCCTTCCGGGAGGACTTTTAGGGCAACTACCCCGCATTTGCGTATTGTATGGGAAAACCCGGAGAAATCCCACCAGGTAGTGCGACTAACGAGGCAAGATGCTGAACATCACAAACGCCATCGAGTCTCCTCGCTTTTGAAACATTGTCTACAACAATGCCGGCAGCGGAATGAACCTCAGACCTAATGATTGATTATGTGTTTGAATTATTAGTCATATGTGAAAGTATTTCATTTATATCAATTATTGTTTCAGTTGAAATGAAACCAATTTATTTAAATGTTATATATTGTTATTAATTATTTTTATTTAATTTTAATTTTAATTGACGAATACTGATAGTGCCTTGAATTTTGACTCGAGTCAGTTAATGAACTCGTTCCTTTTTTTTACAAATGAAAATAAACGAAACTTTTTTAAAAAAACGAAAACGAAACGAAAAAAAATTATAAATAAAACAATTTTTTATAAATGTTATGAAAATATGTTATAAATTAATTTTATTTAATTTTAATTTTATTGACCAAGACTGATAGCACCTTGAATTTTGACTCGAGTCAGTTAACGAACTCGTTCATTTTTTCCCCAATACATGATAAAAGTATTTTTAATGGACATTTTATTATTGAAGTAGTATGAAATATGAAGGAAGTAGTTAAATGCAAAAAAAAAAAATTAAAAATGTTCACACACATCGTAATTCGAAAACACATTTCATATTTTTGTTTATTTATCTCACTTTCTGTCACGATCACATTCTTGTGGCAGGCATGCTGAAGTGCGAAATCATGGGGGCAACATAAAAATGATCCATCATCCATCTTGCGGGAGATGATTCGAAGCCTCAGCATCACTTGGGATGCTCTTACCATGATTGGTTGATACTTGAAGCATCGACCACGGATCGAAGAGAGTGAATGATGGCCGGTAGAGTGCGGAAAACACTTAAATAAAAGTTTCCAAACCTTTCCTGTCATAAAGGAGAGATTGAGTGCCCTACAAAAGACAGATAATGTAACCCAAGTGCTTACCTTGCGTTTTGTCCTTCGAGTAGAACTTATAAGAATTTTTTGAAACTATTATATTGTTAGATACACAATCTGACAGATATTTTTTTTTTCGCTTTTGCCTTCTGAAATTCCTTGATATTTTTTACATATATTAAAATAGGTAACGAAATATCAACAAAGCCAATGATAACAGTGATGCAAAGCAATAAAAAGGAGATCATTAAAATCTCCTTTTCATTGCTTTGCATCACTGTTATAATAGGCTAAAAAACTTTGTATTTAACAAAAGCCAATAACAGCAATACAAAGCCATAAAAGCAGATTTTATTGAATAGGTAAAAAAAATCGTATTTAACAAGGCCAATAATAATAGTGATACAAAGCAATAAAAAGGAAATTTTATTGAATAGGCTAAAAAACTTTGTATGTAACAAAGCCATTAATGACAGTGATACAAAGCAATTTAAAGAAGATTTTGACGAATTGGCTAAAAAAAATTGTATTTGACGAACCCAATAATAACAGTGATACAAAGCAATAAAAAGGAGATCATTAAAATCTCCTTTTCATTGCTTTTTCCCACTGTTATAATAGGCTAAAAAACTTTGTATTTAACAAAAGCCAATAACAGCAATACAAAGCCATAAAAGCAGATTTTATTGAATAGGTAAAAAAAATCGTATTTAACAAGGCCAATAATAATAGTGATACAAAGCAATAAAAAGGAAATTTTATTGAATAGGCTAAAAACTTTGTATGTAACAAAGCCATTAATGACAGTGATACAAAGCAATTTAAAGAAGATTTTGACGAATTGGCTAAAAAAAAATTGTATTTGACGAACCCAATAATAACAGTGATACAAAGCAATAAAAAGGAGATCATTAAAATCTCCTTTTCATTGCTTTTTCCCACTGTTATATAATAGGCTAAAAACTTTGTATTTAACAAAAGCCAATAACAGCAATACAAAGCCATAAAAGCAGATTTTATTGAATAGGTAAAAAAAAATCGTATTTAACAAGGCCAATAATAATAGTGATACAAAGCAATAAAAAGGAAATTTTATTGAATAGGCTAAAAAACTTTGTATGTAACAAAGCCATTAATGACAGTGATACAAAGCAATTTAAAGAAGATTTTGACGAATTGGCTAAAAAAAAATTGTATTTGACGAACCCAATAATAACAGTGATACAAAGCAATAAAAAGGAGATTTTATTGAATAGGCTACAAAACTTTGTATTTATAGAAAAGTTTTGGATCGCGTATTTTTAAATAGCCTTAAAATATTAAAAATTTCTTCAGTTTTATTTTTAACTCATGTCCTTAATTATCAGATAAGCTACATAAAAGTTTTTACATTTAACTCGGACCGAAATTCCCACAATTTAGTATCAAACTTTTTGAAAAAGGAAATTTCTACAATGAACATTTTCTAACATAAAGAAACTCTTTCTACGTGTTTTTGTATACAATATACTATCAAACAATCGGACGTTTAATGAAAGGATTACCAAGAATCTTAAAGAACAACTGTCAAAAACTTGAACATATTTTTCGTTATTTTACATTATTTTTAGTAGTGCAATGTAATAAATATCTCTCTCTATAAAATAATATTTACAAAAAAAAATTTCAACACTCATTATCATATTTCGTAAAAGATATTTCAATAATCAATATTAAATATTTCAATATTCAACATAAAATATTTCATTTTCAATTTAATATTTGAAATATTTCGAGGAAGCCAACTTTCATATATAAACATTTGTTATATTTTTTGGAAAATCAAATCATGAAAGAACAATAAAAACATACTAGTTCCACAAGTAAGCGCATTTTTGATTATTCTGCTTCTTTAATGTGTTTTTTAAGCATCAATTTTTTATTTATTTAACTACAAACACTTTTTCAAAAATTCATTGATAATACTTTGATAATTGCTAATTTTAATTTACTATAGTTCACTCAAATTTTTAATACTATTAATAAATACTTATTAAATGCATTAAATTAAAACAAGAGATATTCTTTCTGTATTTCTCTGAATTATTTCTGATTTTCACACATTTAAATCTATAAACAAAAGCAATAAAATACCGATATAAAAAGTAACTTTCATAAAACAGAGCTCAAACTGACAGATAAATAAAGAACAGCAAAACGACTTTCTACGATATCTCTTCTTCCTACGATATATCGTCTATGATATCGCTTAACTCGTGTAAAAATTATGATGTTAAAAGAAAGTATAATTTAATGCATGGAAAAAAAAATTATCGGACAATCTGATATGTAGGTTAAATGTCATATGGATACTTTAAAACCCAAAGGGACAAAATGAACGTGTAAGCAATTTGCAGTTGCTGAGTATTTCCTTTTACGATGTCTGCTAATCTTACAATCAAAACTGAATTCACCTTTTGAGGTTTATATGAAATGGAAAGCTATAGGCGGAGAAAAATAAGTGTTACAGAACTACTCATTTGTCCATTTTCTCCTCAAGAGTGGGCGTCTTCGCTCGATAAATGATGTTACTATCTCGACTTACGCCCTTTTACGAGTTTTCTAAGGTTCGTACCCTGAGGGCATGTACATTTGAATGGGTTTTTCTGATTAGAAAAAAATCAATGGGCATCATTACTAAATATATCTATTCACGCAGTTTAATTTTAAAACTTCATGATCACAGTATATCTACTCTGTATACGATTGGTTGTAGAGCCAGTCATGGTGGTGCTTTTAATTTTGTGAATAACATATTTTTTTCAACCATCCTTCTAGATTGGGTGCTTAAATTCAAATATCAATACAAGATTTAATACTGTTTGCATGGAGTCAATAATTAAACGGATTTTCCCCTATCGTCTTATTCAGGATAAAAATCTCAAGAGATATCTTATAGATTAGATACTTTTAGATACTTTAGATGCTTTTTAATATTAAAAAAAAAATTAAATACTAGAAGTGCATATTATATTAAAAATTCAAATAACCTATGTTCACACAAACTACTTAAAATCATGATCTTTACAGGAATCAATTATAATTAATGTTTACATTCAAAACTAAAAGGTTGTAAAGAAAAAAATATGCTAACCATGGGAATGAAAGTATGTGTGTGTGAAAATCATTAATATATATACTAATATATGATAATGTAATGTCAATCGTAGTGAAAGAAAGACTGCCATTACCCTAACAAAGATTAAATTTCTTGGTGTCCCACACTTTGGTAAGATCACCATCAGAATCAGCATTTTAGAGTATTCATACCTTCTTTAAGTCCAACCAAAAGACTTTCTGGCTTACAGAATTATTGTGTCAATCATCGGCATGGACATGACAATTTTCACTCGATTCTCAATTCCCAAGCAAGAATGTTTTGTCCGAAACTCGATAAGTAATGATGGATCTAAAGGCTCCCGACCTTATGCCAAGGATTAGCATGATAAATCTGTAGGCTAGAATGTCTTTTCATTGTGGTCGTGGAGGTGGGGGAAGTAGGTATGAATCTACAAGATTCCACTCTTCGAAATGTTTGTATAAAATGCCATTTGTACAACTTCCATCACATCATTCTCAAAAACTGTCAAAGGCCATCTGGGCTTAAGATGCTTGATATGAAAATGATGTGACATGGTGTAGTAGCAGTATCTGGGACAACCAATGTGATATTTAAAACATTAAAAACATGTTAGTTATTAAGTTGAAAATATAAAAACAGAAATGAAATTAATCAAGAATTTAAAAATAGACTTTGACTCATAACAAAAAAATTTAAATAGAACCCCATCATCAGTCTATCTGTATATAAATCTTATTTGCCTAATTGATAATAATAACTAATAACAACACATTCATTTATCCTATCTATACTTTTAAAGGGAACATCTGGATGGATTTGCAGAAAATATTTAAAAGAGAGTCATCCAAACTTCACTTGAAAATGCTGGTCACATTTTTCTTTCTTCTGTGTTGACTCTGGCTCATTATCTCCCCTCCCATTACTTCCGACTCTCCGGGAGTCCCGGAATGTTTATGCATGAAGCAGCTGAAGGTATAACGCGTGCACTGAACTTCTGCCTACAGAAGTTTGGGTCGATTCACAACCAAGTTCGCCTTGGTATTTCGAATCGCCTCGTGACAACGAAAGTGAACCTTCACTTTCTCCGTCTCATGTCTATTTCACTATCAAACCACAGATTTAAAGTTAATAATCTTCAGCTGATAGGTAAACAATAAACTACTAAACGATTGAAGGATTTAAAAAGTCACAACTTATTCGTTTTGAGTCTTTTTTATTTATTTATTTTATAAGTTGGAGAGAGAGATATTCAAATACGTAGGATATTCAGCAGTGAATGAAACACAATGATTTCCAATGAAAGATTAATCGTGGAAACTCAGAGAAAATACAGGCCTTATTTTAATGTCAAAGTATTTCTTAGCTATGAAATCATTGGGGACATAATCCAGTTTTGAAAAAGTGATCCAAATAAAATTTATCAGAATAAAAGATGTAAAAATTCAAAATGAGGTTTTTGTTAAAATTTATATAAAATTACAGTTGTACAACTTCCCTCACATCATTCTTAAAAATTGTCAAGGGGTATCTGGGCTCAAGATGCTTGATATAGTAAATGATGTGATATGGTGTAGTACTAGTAGTAGTAGCTTGGACAACCAATTTTTTCATTTAATTGCGTCAAAGACTGGGTCGTATTGATCATGTTCCTGTAAGCAGCCCAAAGTAGGTTGCACCGACAAACGCTGTTACTCATTTAGCACTACCCAGGGGGGCACGTGTAGCTTGAAGATATGCTACGGACGAGAGTAATACTACAACAACGCTTTACAGTCAAATGAGACTAGGAACTACTGTTTAAAGTGAATTCCGAACCACTACAAACATCCATGGCACCGCCGGGACTCGAACCCGAAACCTGTGAGTACCGAGTGCCATTAGGTCCCTGGACAACTAATGTGGTATTCAAAAGATCTCAGCAAAGGTCTAAGTTAACTCAACCCAAGTAGTGCATCCATTGCAAAGTGGTCAACAAGCTTAGAAAGTATATCAACAAATAAACGCATAAATATGCCCCATAGGAAAAAAATGATGACAAATAAAAAAAATGCATAACTGTCAAAATAGATCCTAAATAATGAAGTGATTTATAAAAGATATTTTAGCAAAAACTTAATTTATTGCGATAAAACAAAAAAATAATGAAATAATTATGTATATAGAAAACTACGTATCTAAAAGCAGACAAGAATTTCATGCAAATAAATTGCTAATTAAAATTTAGAGGTCAAATTATACACACATCAGTACAAAAGCAAATAAGCGTAAAAATAAATTGTTAAAAAAATAATTTTAAACTCAAGTTATCTGATGCACAACAATAAATGTATGTATTTTTAGACTTCATCCAATGTGATAGCAGTCAAGTAGAAATAATATATTAACAATCAATGACAGCTTTGTAGAATGTAAAAATACAAACATCGCTTCGCTGTTACCTGTAAGCATACTAAGATGTCATAAAAACAGGCGAAAATTGAAACAACTGAATTGAATATTTATGTAGAATGCTTCATTTTTCAGTGATAAATTCCAGCAAAACAACAAAGAGTAATCTGATACAGGCGTGGTTATAAAATAGCTTTTCAATAGTGGAACGAAAGTCAACTACCATTAATCGTGACTTCCTTTTTGACAGGTGAGAATGAAGTACAAATTCGATTATGTCAAAAAAAGCATTTGCAATTATTTAGAGAAGTTAACGAGCAGTAAAGTTTGAACTCCAGGCTACAAAATAAAAATTAAATTCTGCATAAATTATAATGTAATTAAAATTGAATATTCAAAAAAAATCATATATCATTATACACAAAATAGCAGTATGTTTACTGCATGCCATACTACATTTATCATTTTAAGCATTATTTCATGTAGTATTATGTTCTTAATTTTAATTCAGGATATTGCATTAAATTTTAAAAAACAAAAAATGTTCAAAGGAAATAAATCAAGACCTATTTTAGTTTTCAATCATTATTTATTGAAATTATTAAATAAAAAATTTTTAAAAATGAAATTTTTTATTACTTTTTTTAATTATAATCCTTTCAGTTTAAGTTGAAAAAGAATAATTGTAATTTTAATAACTTTTATTTAGTTACTTGCCATAAAAATTCTTCGATTCCTTTTGATGTTTACAAGTTGAAATTGTACTTAATATTATTCCTAATTTTTATTTTTATTTTGCCGTTTTAAATTAAAGTGTGCAAAAGAGAAATTACAAAGATGAAATTGAAAAAAAAAAAAAAAATGTAAAATATAATTAAATTTTTTTATAACTTTCAAAAAAATTTTTTATTATAATTCTTCAGTTTAAATTGAAAAAGATTAATTTAAATTTTAACTTTTATTTAGTTATTCGCCATAAAAATACTTTGATTCCTTTTCAAAATTTCACGTTGAAATTATTTTTTATATTATTTCTAATTTTTTTTTTTTATTATTTTTGCACGTTTTAAATTAAAAAAAGCAATTACAAAGATGAAATTACAAAAAAAAATTTTTAAATATAATGAAATTGTTTTATTACTTTCAAAGAATTTATTTTTTAATTGTAATTCTTCAGTTCAAAATGAAAAAGATTAATTGAAATTTTAACAACTCTTATTTATATATTCGCCAGAAAAATATCTTTGATTCTTTTTGATAATATCAAGTTCAAATTGCACTTTATATTATTCTATAATTTTTTTAAAATTTTATTTTTGCACGTTTTAAATTAAAGTGAGCAAAAAAGGAATTGCAAAGTTGAAATTTGCAAATCATTTTAGACGACAAAAGCAAAATTTATATGATCAAAATAATAATATAATTAATAACAATTATTTGATCATTTAAGCAAAATTTATATGATTAAAATCTCAAATCTAGTCGAGACACAATACAAGCCCAGAAAGTTGAAAAAAATGAAATCTTATGTAAAAGTTTTTATAAATATATATATATATATATATATATATATTGTTTTAAAAAACAAAGAGAATATCTGTAACATATCAAATAAGTTGATGTTCCTTATTCATTCATAATCAAATATTTTATTATAATAAAATATTAGAAAAGCAAATGATTTTTTTTATGGAATTTTGTTATTTTTGTTTGAAAAAGTAATCATAACTTTTATGATTGTAGGGTAAGAAATGAGTTAAGAATAGCAAAATAAAGGAAAAGCAGCGAACACGTGACAAATTGTAAACAAGGTGTAAAAGGTCTTTCAAAATAGCGAGGTCAGACAAATACCAGAGTGGGAGACTATTTACTCAATTCTTTATTTAACGAAAAATAAAAACTCTACAATGCAAAAATAAAGAAACTCGTCATTTGTCAAACCCCAACATGCCATGACAAAAATTGTATAGGATAAACTAGTTTTTAATATATATCCTAAAATATAAAATTTTAAATTCGTAATTTACCATTACGATATTCATACCATACGCAATGGCCACATAGGTCATTTTCCATTTATATTTAAAGATATTTTTTTCTGATCTACTGAACCTACTGTTTACTATTGTGCTCAAAAAGTAAGACCAATTGTTTTTTTTGTTTTGTTTTTTTCAAAAACTCTTTATTTATTCTTCCAAATTTATTTCATCGCCTTCACAGTAATCCCCTTTGGACACAATGCACTTATGCCAACTTTTTTTCCCAATCCTCAATGCATGCTAAAAAGTCATCGGCAGGCGAGCGGCGATTCCCGTTGAATCTCTTCAATCGACCCAAAACGGTGTCTCCGGAGTGGTATTTTGAGTTTAGGGAATGGCCAGAAGTCGCACGGTGTGATTGCAGTGGTTGTGGAATGATATGGGTTTCATTTTTGGCGAAAAGTCACAAAGAATCAATGCAGTGTGAGCTGGCGCATTCATGTGTTTTCCGTACCAATCGAGATTTGACGCGTTTGAGGCCCAAAATGGAATTGACTGATCCATTTGAAATTCCAACTTCATCAGCATAGTCTGTAATTGCAAATCGACGGTTTGCAAGCACCAAATCTTTAATTTTTTGAACGTGAGCTTCGTCGGTTGAGATAGGTCGATTAGAGGGCTCTTCTTATTCAGCGCGTTTTCTGCCTTCTTTAAACTGTTTATACCACTTTTAAACATTTCTTTCCGATATAGCAATGCTCACCGAATGCCTTCTGCAACATTCTATACGTTTCCACAAACAAAATGTAATGCGAGTTCTTTGCTCAATCAATTCAGGCATTTCAAAAATCGCCGGAATCAATTTTAGCGTCTCACAAAACCAAGTGTAACTCAAACACTAATGAATATTTTGACGTCAAAAGTGCCAGCAACCTAAAAAAGAAAAAAAATTGAAATTCCATAAGCCCTGGGAATTTTAAATTGAAAATTGGTCTTACTTTTTAGACACAGTAGTATATAAGAGACACAAAAAAATTGTCATTTCTTTTCAATTTAAAAAACTATCCCTAAAGAGGATAAATATCTTTCTTTATATACATAAAACATTAATGTAAACACATTTAGCCCTTGCTTGATTGTATTACGATGCATGTAAGTATTCATTCAGACATTCTTCTCTAAGCATGACTACGTATTACACTAAAAAATCATATTTTGATCAAGGTTAACTAAAAGCCAGCTATAATAGAATGAATGTCCCTTCTGAATGGTAGGCTTAGTCAACACAGGTGTTTCGGAATTACTGTAACCGGTTACTCCTTCACTCTTGGTGCCCAGAATACAAATTCTCTCTCTCCATCCATTTGTATTCAGTTTCAAAACAAATGTAGGAAGTAAACAAATTGTGCAGGCTATGGTGTAATAATTCGTTGGAGAACTGGTTAAAAAAGGTTTTAAGGCATTGCTAAGTTATGTTAGACATTGTAATACAGTTGGATTTTATTTTTCTTGTAAAGAAAATATATTATACAACATTGAACGATTCAGTATATCACTGAATCGTTCAATTTCAAAGTGATTCAAATGTGAACTATCATCTTTTTTTTCTTGAGAAAGAAAGATAATGGTTCACATTTGATAACTTTAAAATAAATAAGATATTTAGAGAATAATTTTATGTGTTTCTGTTTTCAACTTGTTTATCTAAAAAAAATTTTAATGACGGAAAAATAAAAGGAGCGATAAAAGAATAAAAAAATCGTTAAATTTTGATTTTTTTTTTTTTTATATACTTGAAAAAAATAAGGCTCATTGCAATTTTTTCGTAAATTATTATTGCTGCCAGTATATTCTAAATATTTTATGTTATGTTAAAACCGTTCATGTATTTTTCATTAGATTTAACATGAAGTAATCCAGGAAGTATGTAAAATTATATTAAAACAAATCGCTTCGTGTATTTTAAAAGGGAAGAGATAATTGAAACATTGATAGTTTAGAGTAATTAAGTTTTGTACGTCATTATTTTATATATTGTTTAAGTTAATGTCTTATTTTAGAAATGGATGATTAAAATATTTAATTGAATGATTATTACTAAGTTATTAGTTAAACTAATTGAATTTTTTAAAACTTCCCCTTCCCTTTTTAAATCTTAAAAAGGTAGTATTCTACAACAAATGCTTTAATAAACAATTATCTATTGATAACTGTTTATAGAAATTGTTTTAGAATATTTCTTTTGTCTAATTTAAACTAATCAAAAAAGAATATATTCTAGTGAAAAACATATAAATTGTAATATATATATATAATAAATTGTAAGTATAAATTGTAATATATATATATAATAAAGTTGTAAGTATAAATTGTAATATATATATAATAAATTGTAAGTATAAATTGTAATATATATATATATAATAAATTGTAAGTATAAATTGTAATATATATATATAATAAATTGTAAGTATAAATTGTAATATATATATATAATAGATTGTAAGTATAAATTGTATATATATATATATAATAAATTGTAAGTATAAATTGTAATATATATATAATAAATTGTAAAATTGTAATATTTATATATATATATATATAAATTGTAAGTATAAATTGTAATATATATATATAATAATTGTAAGTATAAATTGTAGTATATATATAATAAATTGTAAGTATATAAATATATATATATATATATATATAATATATATATATATATATATATATATATATATATATATAAATTGTATATTGTATAAATTGTATATATAAATTGTAATATATATATATATATATATATATATATATATATAATAAATTGTAAGTATAAATTGTAATATATATATATATATAATTTGTAAGTATAAATGATTTTTCCTATTAATACAGTCAATCTACAAATATGCATAATAAATGATAATACTGTGACTGACGCCTGCACTAGTAAATTATACATGAAATTTAAAGTGGCTTTTTTTTAAAATAAAAGCCACTTTAACATAAAAATCAAACTAAATACATTACTTAAGAAATTAATTTATTTATTTAGTTTCTTCTTTACATCTAAAGAATTTATACTTGTATTAGATTTATTTCTTCAAGTTAATTTAATTTCTTGACAAATTTTAATAAACATAATAAAAATGTCAAATAATCTCGTATGATTTATTGTCTTTTCATAAATTTCGTTTGTTTATTGCATGGCTTTTAATTCCTACGCTCTTTAATTTTAGAAAGTCAACTCCCATCTTTTTTCTTTTTTGAATAATTAAATGAACAAAATAACCCTACCAGCTTTAATTTATTATAGATGTGGGGGAAATAATATACAAAACATAATTATCTTAAACTATTAACTGTCTCTTCCCTTTTAAAATACATAAAGCAATTTGTTTTAATACAATTTTACATACATCCTAAATTATACTTCATGTTAAATCTAATGAACATAATTTCAAGAGTCATAAAAACCTTTGTTTTAACTTCCAACAATAAATCACTTTAAACACCAGTAATAATACTAAGAATTCCCGAAACATAAATACAAATGGTAGTGGCCTTGAGTCTGGAAAACCCATTGATTCCCTTCCTAGCATACAACTCTATTCGCCGTTTTAAGAAATGTCTTATTTTAAGACACGGTGATTTTATAAGATTTTTTTTTTTACATTCGTTAAAAAGATATCCTACCGAATTGATACTGGAGAAATCAAACGTCCCATGAAAAAAGAAGCTATCTGAAAATAAATTTAATCAATGTGCTGACTTTTAAAGCACCTTAGACAACTCGTAACGGTTGTTCATATTTATTAATGGACCCCTAAAGCAATTGCTTCGAATGACCTCGGAATTTTATAGCAGCGCCATTACACAGACTGCCGCCTCCATAACAGTTATAAGAATGAATTGCGTAAATCGTTTCCATATGATGGCTCATTTCTCGGCCAGTGTTAATACCTTTAAAAGACATCAAAATATTTGTTTCATTTTATTTCCTTGAAATGCTAACTTCTTAAAACTGACTGATAAAAAAATTATGTTAGAAAATAAGCTAATTTAAAGTTTCGTTTTTAGAAACATATATATTAATTTTTTGATAGGAAAATGAATATATTATTTTTATTTTAAAATTTTTTTAATTTTTTCATATAACTGTCACTTATACTTCTACCCTAATTATTTATTTTAATGGTCTAAATACCTCATATTTTCATTTCATAAAAACGGCTCTCAACTCTTTCGTATTTGAGTTTACCCTTAACAAAGAAACTTTTTCTTGCTCCCCCTTCCTTCCCCCTTTCTGCGAAAATGTTTTTTCAACGTTAGATGTCAACGTATTTATTTATTTAATCTTATTTTAACAATATTAAGTTAATAATTAAGTTCTTCGAAATTCAACAGAATGTGTATTGAAATATAATAGCAGTTTACTAACATAACGTCCGGCTACACTTAACAAAAGAAAAATTTGTTGCCCACCCTTTCTAAGCAATCTTTTTTCATCGTTAGATGTCAACGTATTTCTTTATTTAACAGTTTTTAACAATAATAAGTTGAATGGGTTCTTCGAAATTCAATGGCATGTGTATTGAAATGTAATACTAGTTTACTAACATGATGTCGGTAATCCTCGTGTTTCACTGATATACACCCCAAACAGTCCACCATTGTGTAATAAAGAGCAAATTCTACCGGGGGAACTTTTACAGGTGATTGTCTCGCATTTGTGTGTCGTATAGGAGAAATCTCAGTAAACTCACACCATTCTGCCTGACTGTGTATGAGTTTGGTTTGTCCCTTTAAGGTCATTTTGTTCACACTTTAGGCTGATTAGATCAGCACCTATGGTTTAACGAGGACTTTGAAACACTAACAAAACACCCATGCCACCACCAGTACTCAAGCCTGAAACCTGTGGTACCAAAAGCCAGAGCTAACCAATTGGCCATCAGGCCACGACTGTGTATGAGAGACACTTATTCACATTGTCACAATCACGATCGAGTCAGCTCGTTCTTCGAAGCAATAACTGCAACAAACACTTCCCAACTGATTTGAATCCGAGATCACATGCACACTAATTGTACAAGTGGCCAAGTTGGGAACTAACAAATAATCAATTTATTACTACCAAAATAGCACATTTAAACACCCCGATTTCCAAAAAGTAAGAAAAAATTGCGTTTACAAAAATTTTATTAATTGGCATTTAATGAAATTTAATTTAAAAAACACATTAATCAAACAGTACTCAATAAATAAACGTAAAAAAAAAAAAATTTCTTTCTGTCTTGAAAAAAAATTGAAACATAATACAGAATGAGATTTCTTCATTTGCGCAACAGCCCCGTGGTGGGCCAAGATCGTCTGCCTGTAGTCAGATTTCGAGACAAGATATGTTTTCTTTTTACAGGGTAATTTTGTTAGCCCTACGGCCTGTAGTCATATTAAACCGGGACCTACGATTTAAAGTGGTTTCCAAACTACTACAAACATCCATGGCAACGCCGGGACTCAAGTCGAAGCTTGCGGCTCCGAGCTCCAAAGCATTAGTCACTCAACCATCAGGCCCCTTAGAATGATATCACCTCCAACAATTATACCATTTCAGCAATTCAAAAGTATTGTATTCATCAACTTAGTTAGAATCAAAGCCGATTTCTGTATCAAGATCTCCTGCAGGGTTACAAGGCACGAGTAAGTGCGTCAATTCGTCCACCTAGAATATCCCAAATATGTTCAATCGGGTACAAGTACTGAAAATGTTCTGGCTAATCCATACGCACAATGGTCATCTCACGAATTAATTCTCCATCAATCGAACTCTATGTGGTTTTGTAAGATGGAGGAATAATCAATTGCACCTGCGACAGAAAATTACATCAAAAATGTCGTCTTTGCATAAATGAGCAGCTCTTGGGTCAGGGTCTTGGGTTGGTTACATAGGTCAGTGAAGCCATCCAAAGAGATACTTTTCCAAACAAATAGATTTGACATACCAAATTTGTCTCTTTCATGGATAAGACTAGAATAATTGCAGGGTTTTCGGTTTCCACCAGACCAATAATCTTCTTGTCGCTTTGCAAACCAAATCTAAAATCATCAGTAACAAATACAGACAACCAGTAACTTACACTCCAATTGACAAATGTACGCACCCAAGCAAAACCTTCATTTGACCAGCCTGGTGTGAAGAACACACACAATGCTGGATGTCTTGCAAACAACCCTCCTTTGTGAAGTCTTAGCACGGTTGATCTGGACCAGTCTCTCAATAGTTGGTAACTACAAGAGAAGATTTAAGTTAGATTCATTTAACGGTTCTGTGCCTCCTTGCAGTTAGCTTCTAATAGTGGTCATCTGCGGCACTTGTATTTCTAAGCTTCTAGAAGTTGGTTCTATTCTTAGAAAGTAATCGCATGGTCTATGAATTGCTATCCCAGAAGCATTTATATTCAACCATCTTGCTACGTATGATTGACTTTGGCCTGCTTCTAATTTCTCAATGCTTCGCCATCGTAATTTTTCAGATAGCATATGTCGAATACCTATATCTAAAATAGCTTTCTCGAAATTTCACTACGAATTTTCTACAAGTAGAAACTGTAGATGCGTTTAAAGCTGCGTTTGTGACCATATGTCTCTTGACGTTAAAAGACAGCAGCTTCTCTAGTTTACATTTCTTCTGACGCAGCATTACTTTTTATGAAAATGTACTTATTTTTGGCATTGTAATCAAAATATTTCTGATTTTTTTTTTTTTTTTTCTTAATTTTTGAAAGTCATTGTGACGTGGGTCTTCAATGCAATGGATGACACGCATAGATTGATAATCGAAATTTCTCATTTTATATTTAACTATTTATAAGACCTTATGATAGGATAGTAATTAATTATACTGCCTCATAACTATATTAATTACACTGCCCCCAAATACGTTGTTGCAAAGGTATCAGAATTGTTTATGTTTTTTTATTTGAAATTCTTTACTAATATACTGATAAAAGTAATTGTGAACTTAATAATAATTGTAGTGTACTTTCACCAAAGAGTTATATAGTACTTATTAATTTTTTCACAAGTGGCCTGATGACCTACTGACTAGTGCTTTGACGGCGGTGCCATGGATGTTTGTAGTGGTTCGGAATCAACTTTAAGCCGTAGGTCCCAGTCTAATATGACTGTAGAATATTTAGAGTAGGACTGACAAACCTACCCCGTAAAAAACCAGTGTCACGGAACCAACTCAGCCTTCTACCTACGGGTGCTCCATCACAACAGAAGCTGCCCCACCTTCCCTCCTTCCACGATACCACACAGGTTCTTGGACTCGGTCTAGATGTTACTGTCTACTAAGTAGGATAAGAAACAACAACAACAATTTTTTCACTTACAGTCATTTAATTTTCACTTGTAGAAAATACGCAGTGCTCCTTTTCAACTCCTTCTCCCTCTTTCATGGACGCACACACAATTTGAAACTTTATCCTATTTTAAACTATAGGATATACACAATTAAGCGCATGAGGCAGTTTTTTTTTTAAATAAAACAAGTGAAATAGAATATTAGTGAACACTTTTTTTAAAACTTTTGGCCGTTATAACAAAAATTACCAATTAGAGATTAACCATCTCATATTGTATCACAGTTAAAAACTGTGGTTACAACAAAAAAAATCCTCATAATTAATCATCGTTTAAATGACGACTCATAAACATAACTCCATGGAGTTCATGGTCCGTAAATAGACCTCTATTCGCACACACAAAAAAAACATATCTTAATTGAAGATTAAGATCTGAATTAGTATTAGTTGATTAAATATAACAACGTTCATGCTGGTCTGTTTCAATCTATTGCCTGATCAAATATATAACAGTGCCACATAACAGGTGGTTATAATGTTTTGGCTCTTCAGGTGGAAGTGGTATTTAATTGGGGCATGAGCTGTGTTGGCCGAATCGGTAGAGTTTGGCTCTTGAGTGTATATTGGGGCATGATCGAGTCCACAGGCGGTCCGAGTCCCAGCGGTGCATGGATGTTTTTAGCGATGCAGAATCCCCTTTAAACCGTAGGTCCCGGTCTAATATGATTGTATAACGTTGGGAGCCGAGCTGACACCCCCCACCCCCCCCCTTCCCCGTAAAAAAAACGTTTATCACGAAATATGGCAGTAGGCAGACGGCATTTGTCCACCATGGGGCTCTTGAGCCACTGATGATGCTATATATACATTATATATATATATGTGTGTGTGTGTGTAATGAATATATGCAAAAAGCCCTCGTCCTATCCTGTCACATTCACAATAAAACCATTATGAAAAATCACTGTTACGAAACTTTCAATCCGCCTCTGCTGCCTGCTTATAAATTCTAATAAGATCCAAAATCAATCACGAATGTAAACACCATCGTTAAAGGAAAAGACAGAAATGATTGATGGTGTGTGTATGTCAGCTCTAGGCAATGATTTCGGAAACTCAGAAGTGAAAATCATAAACATGAGATCTTTTAAAATTTCCTAAAGAGGTTTATCGCGGAACCTGCCAAGCTGGTGTCGCCAGTTTGAAAACACCTGCGATCACTGATTTTTGAAAAGACGAGCTTTCCGAGACATTTTTAATAACAAGGAGAAAGAAATCCAATTTGAAACTGAAATGCTGAACCGACTTTTGAACATTATGAGGCAACAACGAACGAAATCGATATTTTCTGAGAACTGCAGAATTAAACATCTGATGCAATTGGCAGGTTCATTTAAATGCTGTCATTTCTCAAGTCCCAAGGAAACATAACTTTTTTTGCAGGAATTCCTAATAACATGGTGACATATAAATCAATAAATTACGGTTGCGAGAAAAATGTACATCTTGAAATAACTACTACAATGATATAATTAGAAAATTAAAAATTTAAAGAAGTTCTTCGTATTATAATAATTCTTCGTTTTATATAATAAGCAATATAGAATCGATAAGATTCCTCAAAATCATTTTCTGTATTCTTAAACTTAGTTATGATAAAAAAATACAATTATTATTTGATTTTTGTATTTTACATTTTGTATTTTTGTATTATTTGATTTTTGTATTTTTGTACTAAGTTTCAGAGTGTAGAAAATGATTTTGACGAATCTTGTCGATTTTATATGGTTTATTGTTATCTATGATTATTGTTATTTTGTTATTTATTATTTATGATTATTTATTATATGTTTATTGTTATGGTTTATTGTTATCTAAATAACAAATAGGGCCATCTGTTACAAATCCAGATATTGCAATATAAACTCACAAAAATTATTTATAAAAAATAGGTGTAAGGAAATTTACGTAAAGAGAAACGATTTCTTTATAATTTTACATGCAAAATTCAAAAGATATAAAATTTTTTACTTATAAAAACCTTACTTATTTTACCGATAAAATTATTTCTATCATCATTAATATTTTATTTTTTCAGAGACTAATAAGATCCAAATCATATCATCAATTATTAAATAAGATTGGATATAATTAAGTTTTTTATACTCTAAAAATAACCATAACAATATTTCAATATCGAATAAAAATCATTAAGCCCCAAAATGGCCCTCCAATCTTTAAAAACGTTTAAGCAACAAATAGTGGAATTTAAACTATAATTTTATATTTAATGCATTTTATAGCTTTAAACACAAGATGAATATTAAATATAATAAATAACATCAGCAGCAGCATTGGAGCAACGGCGCAACTGTGGGCCAAAGGCGTCTGCCTATTGGCAAAATACGTGAGGAGAGATGTTTTTTACGGGGTAGGGTTTCCAGCCCTACGCCTAACGCTCAGCAGATATATTAAACCGGGATCTAGGTTTAAAGTGGATTCCGAACCACTACAAACATCCATGGCCTCGCCAGAGACTCGAACCCGAAACCTGTGGCACCGACAGCCCCAGTGCTAGTCACTCGACCATCACCCAAATGATCTTGCGAGCCACTTTGGAGATGCATCATAACTCCGCAGGCCGCATATAAAATTATATATCCCCGTATTAGGTTTAGACCCATAGACATTTTCTGGAATGAAAAATGGAAACATAAAGCGTTATTATTATTGTGTTTACTATTATTCTTACATGTAAACATAGATAATATAATAATAATGATACTAAATTCGCATTGTAAAGAAATATACAACACTAAAAATGAAATATAAAAAATATATAAATATAAATGAAATAAAAAGAATGAAATCATTAAAAAATATTTACTTTACTAGTGCGATATTTATTTCCACTCCACTTAGCTTTTGCAAATCGATGCGCGCGCACCATGAGTTCGCAGAATATAATTTAATTAATCTGACAACTCATAACTGTAAGCTCATCAATAAAACAGGCAATATCTGCCGTATATTCGCAAGAATATTATTTTAAAATCAAGGTTTTTTTTTCTCATAATTTCAATAATTAATTTTTAAATATATGGATTCACAAATGTATTTTTTAATGCATTCTTTTTCACTACTTTGGCCATTATAAAATAAATATATTTCGTAAATCTCATAGGCCGGAAAAGCGTTCGAGGCAGGCCGCGGGTTGTCCACCCCTGGTCTAAATAATTAACTTAACTTAATTATTAATATAGAGTCTTAGCATTTAAATGCGCAGTATTACTGGAGCCACCTATTTCAAGTTGTTTAAATGATAATCCTATATATTCAAAATACTTACTAAAATAGAACCATTATTGAAATTAAAAATATTCATACAAGTAAATTAAGCTCAATTTAGCTTTCAAAAAGAAAGTTATTAAATTACAGATCTGACTGACTTTTTGATGTCTAATTTCATGCACGAATTCAAATGCGGGGAGAAGAAAGTAAAGCAGAAAAATATATGGCATATGGAAGAGCAATTAGTCTTGACAGTTATAACCCGTAATTACAAACAACTCATAAGTTTTTAGCTGACATGGCACCAATCAAATGGTCATACTGTGGTATTACAGTAAGATGTAAGCAACGCACATTATTAAATGGCTTTGCTAGCGCTGAAACAAATAATGATATTCTGAATATATATTTAGACAAAATGACTTGAAACTGTAACTAGATTTATTTGTAAAATGGTTGTTAAATAAATATATTGATATGTTTTTAAAAAAAAAAAGTTAAAGAAGAAATTAATTAATTGTTAGTAAGCGGAAGAAATTAATTGTTAGTAAGCGGCAGAAGTTTAATAAATTGTCTTCATTAAATTTATTCCGCAGGTTCTAATCATTTAACATGTCGATGAGTTCCAGCTGTACTTATCTGGGGCATATTTTGGGGGGAAATGACGAAAACTCTTATTAGATTGGTGCTGAGGTTGATAAATCATAAATATTTCAACACAGCTTTAAAATTGGGACTGAACTTTTCAGGGTCTTTCTTGCAATTTATAAAAATTTTCTTTGAAAAACCAATTAGTTCCAGTTGTAATTATCTAGGATTTATTTTGGGGGCAAAATAATAAAAACTGTAGCTACGTTATTGTTGATGACTGATATTAAATTATAAATGTTTTCCATGCAATTTTAGAGTTAGCAATAAACTTTTCAGGGATTTTCTTGCCAATTTTTAAAAAGTTTCAATCGTACGACTCATTGGAATTAAAATGAAGTTAAAACAATATGAGACATAAACAAATCAGTTAAGGACCACAGTTCATCCATTGTCTAAACCAGGGGATGGCCAACCCGCACCCCACCTTGAATATTTTACCGGCCTGTGAGATTTATCGCACTTTTTCAAAATATATTTATTTTATAATGACAAAATATGAAAACCAATGTATTAAAAAAATACATTGTGTGCATTCATATATTCAAAAGTTAACTGTCTAAATTATGAGAAAAAATTAACTTCGATTTAAAATAAAAAATAAAAATAAATAATATTATAGATATATTAAAAATAAATAAAATAATATTCTTGCGAATATAGGACAGATATTGTCCGTTTTATTCATGAGTTCGCAGGATAATTAAATTATATTCTGGGAATTCATGATGCGCGCATCTTGGAACATCTAATATAGCAGGTAGTAATATGAATATAAAAATGTCTATAGCGGGTCTAAATATGATATGCGACTATACATTTTTAAATGAGGCCCGCGGAGTTATAATGCATTTCCAAAATGGCCCGCAAGATCATTTGGGTTGGCCATTCCTGGTCTAAATTAAAGATGTTCAACCATTTAGCCTATATGAGTGGCATATGAAGAAAAGAAATTGCCTCGCATCGAACATATTGCTCGAACTAAAAAGTTAGTAAATAATGTACAAATTAAAATATTCCCCATGACAGAAAAGTAAAGATTACGAAATATAATAATCTTTCCATCTTTTCCCACCGTGATTTTTTTTGTTAGTGATTAAATGTAGATAACCTGCAACCTGCTCAATGATTAAGATAAAAAAATATCACAAAAAATAAAAATAGTAAATATCAGACTGGTATTTAAATAAAATACAAAATTTATTACAATTTTATATATTTTAAATTTTCAAAAAAGGAATAAAATATCAATGTTTTAAAAAAATGTTGAGATTTTATGTTGAGCGAGCCGAATTCGTAACAGCTTCGCGCCGTCTGCGAGTTGGAAAGAAAACCCTTGTTTTTAAAGACGAGTAATTTAATTTTGAAAGACCGCGGGCCATGGCAACATACTTTGTCCAAAATAGTCTTGTCGGGGAGCGACAAAGTTCCCGTAGGAAGGCGTTCCACCTGTGCGCTCTTGATCGATCCCCAGGCAAGGCCAAAGCGAAGGCGTGGACACGCCCAAAGCCGCGAGTGGGCCCTGCCTTACGCAATACCCCATTAACTTCTTACCTGGACTCTGTACCTACACACTCGCGCACACTTCCTAATTAATCTTACATACCATACGCCATGTGGGTTCAACTCAAGTTCAGTTTCAGGAGGGTAGGTTTTCGAAACGCCGTTTGTGCGCGCGAAAATGCGTGCACACAATCGTACATTTCCTGTGTCACAACAATCGCACGAGCTGGGTGACCTAAATGAGATTTTGGCGTGGGAATGTCGAAAGTCAGTTTATTGGAAAAAAGTGTGCATTTTTTGAAAAATAAGGACTTATCTCTGCGACCATCGACTTCTACATCTGCACCTACATTCTCGTTGCTTTGATGTTGGCGTTGTTTTCAACTTTCTATTTACCAGAGGAGTTCAAAGTCAGGAATTCAATATGTTTGAAGTCGTGTGTTGGTTTTAAAATCCGATTCCAGCCTCTTTTATACAAATATTTTTTATTTTTTAAAAATTCTTAAGATTAATGTTAAAACGGCATGTTAGGGAGGCAATTCAATTATGACGTTAACAAAGTCAGCAGCAAAGACAATTATTCCTACAGTAGCATATCACGTAAGTGTTGAGAAAATTTGCTCAGCACTGAGGCTTATAAAAAGCTGTTTTCGATCAACATTGTCAGAAGATATTATAGAAGCTAGTCAATCATTAAAATTTAATGTACAAACATATCATCTTTGTTCTCAAAACGTACATTTTCTTGCTAATCTTCAGTTATTCTAAAATACTTTGGTACCTGTTCATTTGGTACTGTTATTCGTATAGAATATATGTATTATTTGTAAGAAAATTGAGATTCTTTGTAAGCAATTTGTTTATAGAAGTTATTCAATCCTTATAATTCAATGTACAAATATAGCATCCTTATAATTCAATGTACAAATATAGCATCCTTATTCTCAAAATGTACAATATTTTTTGCTTATCTTCAGTTATTCTATAATACGTTGGTACCTGTTCATTTGGTACTGAAATTTTTATAGGATATATGTATTATTTGTAAGCAAATTGAGATTCATTGTAAACAATTTGTTTATAGAAGCTACTCCATTATTAAAATTTAATATACAAATATATCATCTATGTTCTCAAAATGCACAATATGTTTTTGCTTATCTACAGTTATTCTATGATACTTTGGTACCTGTTCATTTGGTACTGTTATTTGTATAAGATATATGTGTTCTTAGTAAGCAAATTGAGAGTACAAGAATGTTAAATTAATGAATGTTGAATTAAGTTATTGTTAATACTACACCTTTAAAGTTGTAAAAGAAATACTTTAACTAGCAAAAACTGTTGTTTATGTGTGTGTGTAAAAGTAATTGAACTTTATGTAAAAGTAATTTCGCAAATTCTTCTAAATTAATAAATAAATATGATATTACATAAAATTAAAATTTCGAAAAGAAAGTCAGGAGTCAGAAAATTTTTTGGTCGACTCCGGCCCCCTGCTATTTACGAGTGCAAAGTGACTGACTATTCAAAAAGATCTTTCTTATATTTACCGAAAAATTTTATTAATTTAAAAATTTTTTGATGGTTAACGCGTACAATATACTATAGAATAAAAAAAAAATACTTTGAACATAAATAAAAATCAGAATAAATTCGCATTCAAATCACATTCTACATTTCTCCCATTTGTATAAAAAAAATATCAAAAAATCAGAAGATTTTTTTTAAAAAATTATTCGTTTATTACTGCATTACTAGGTTTAAAATCATTAACCTATTAAATCAGAAAAAAAAAAATTCGAACTGCAATAAATCAGATGTTACAAAAAAAATTCCGCCCTAAAATTACTGCTTTTACACCGGGTGAATACGATCATTAACTTAATCTTCTTTTTCGACAAACTTTAGTGAAACGCATCTTTACTTTTTCTGATTTTTCTTTTTCTTTTACTACTTTCGATTTTTCAGAACTTAACACTAATTAAATAATGATAGCTTATGAAAGAAATTATAAAATTTTTATTTTCTCTTAATGCAAGAAATTTTTTTTTATAATTTTTATAATTTATTTGTATATAAAATTAAATTTATATTAATATTATATTTATTTTTATTTTTTTAAATATATATTATTTGTATTTATATTTATTTTTATATAGTTTTATTTTAAATCCATAAAGATCTGTCATAATATATGTTTAAATATTAATATTAAATTAGTTAATTAAAAATATAGAGCACAAAATTTTGATTTCGTAAGAAATGATATTTTTGTTTTATAACTGTTATTTTTGTTGTTAAATGAATTTGTTGTTTTATATTTCTGAGATAGCTTATTCTATTTATATGTGACATGGATAAGAACCAAACGAATAGTCCATAGACTAGAGAGAGATGTCTTGGCTTCCGTAGGGAAGGGAGCTTTCAAGGGTAGCTGCTCCTCGTCATTTAAAAAAAATTCGAAAAATTCCCATCAGACAGCTTGTCTGTGGATTCCAAGCCAATAACAACTTAAGGAGATTCAATCTACTGGCAGCTTTTTTGTAGATACTGTTTCAAAAAACGTGGAGACACGTTGGCGTTTGGGATGTTCAGCATCTTGCTTCGTTAGTCGGACTACGTGGTGGGAGTTTTCCGGTTTTTCTACCATACGATATGCAAATGCGGGGTAGTTCGTTCCCCTTAAAAATCCTCCCGGAAGTCACTGCCCTCCTTCAGCAACACGGAGCAGAAGTCAGACTTCTACCTACGGGTGCACCATCAAAAACAGAATCTGCTCTCCTCTTTCCCCTTCCATGAGGGATACGACAACAACGATAACCTAATAATATTATATGACTGAAAGCATATAATATTATTAGAGTGATGTTAGAGAAAAACATATAGCACTATATTGAGATTATATATGCTAATGTACCTAAAATTCCATGGCTTATATATACTGTTCCGGGATTTATACATACTCCTGCGCTTATGATTTTTGTAAAAATTAGACTTTTTAATGGGAATAGTACAGCAAAACCCTTTATGGTGTAGCCTAATAATGGTGAATATGATTAATATCTGCCATATTAATAGTTTTGACTTATGTACATAAAGTTCATCATTCAAAATAGCAAACAGCATATAAAATCTGATTGTATTATGTATGGATTAATAACTCGCAAGGATTAAAATATAAAATATAGTTTTAGTTAAATTATACATAAAAAAATAAAAAATATTTTGTTAAAAGGATCTCTGAAGAAAACTAAAATCAATAACGAAATTACAAAAATTTTACGTTTAAGTATAATATATAAATTTCTAATCTAATGTTGATATCTAGTACAACAAACCTTTTGTATGAAATTACAACACAAGTTTTTTATATAAAATGTACAGCATAAATCTTTCATATTTTCGTCTCTATTCAACTTATTCATTTTCTGTATGTATGAACATATATTAATGTTGTTGTGTGTAATTCTCAGCGTCCTGCAATGCGGGACGGACATCCCGTGAGAAATCTACTCATGGATGAGGGAAAGGAGGCAGCTTCTGTTGTGATGGAGCACACATAGGTAGAAATCTGACTTGGCTCAGTGTTTCTGAAGAAGGAAGGCAGTGCCTTCCTTCTTCAACGACACGGAGGTATCGTAAAAAGTAAGATTAATAAAGTGAGGTAAAAGGTTTTTGCCTATCGCATGGGAGAAAATACGGAAAACTCCCAGTGGGTAATGGCATCTGTTGAACATCGCAGACGCCATCGTGTCTCCTCTTTTATAAAACAGTGTCTACAACAAATCCGCCAGCGGATTGAACCTCAGCCCTAATGCTCACCAGCGGCGCACGTTGCCACTGAGCCACGAATCGGGCACGGATTTTGTTCATTATGAATAAAATTTGAGGACTAAGTATTCATTACATTATTAATATTATTAATTATCAACACAATTCAGATATCACACAAATCTTAATGACAAATAGAACACAGGAATTTTAAAAATTAAAAGAAAAACTATCATGTCTTCATATTTCTTATTCTAACAAAATTTGTTTATCTTACATACATTCTAAACTCCAATTTAATGTATCACACATAATTAATTCTAAATATAAGTCAGCGTTATCGCCCGATTTATTAAATTATAGAGCATTACCTATCAGTCAACTAAGTGATAATGTTCTGATTGAAAAAATGTCACAAAATGTCTATGCAAGAAATGTAGGATACAAAAAAAATAAAAGAATTTCGCATTTTCATAAATTTAATCTCAAAATTACCCATGGACATTTTTATACAATTAGTACAAGTAATTTTTTAAAATTTAAAACCAATTTGCAAAATAACGAAATTCCGTTTGCTTGAATTTTAAGAGATGTCTATTTATATATAATGCAAACACAGAATTCATGCATTCTAAATAAATTCTTTTCGAACACGGAACTTTTCCATTATTTATAATATCATTTCTGTAGTTATCATTCTTCAGCACCAACCCAAACAAACTTTTCATTAATTATGCATTTGTAACCTCAATTTTCAGAACCACACGTTCACTTTCAGAAACATAGCAAAACACTGTTCAGTATTGGATTTCTCTACTCTGGAAACTTTAACTTGATATCGATTTTTGGAGGCAATAAATCTAGGGTAGTGTAACAAAGGACAATCAAGTTGTTTTTGATTTAATTCAGCATGGGGGCTGTACGGTCGCTTATGGAATCAAGTAGTAGTAATAATAATGATGATGATGATAATGTTGAATAGATGAATCATGCATGAGTTTATCAAAATAGCTTAAAACAAGAGAGTACTGACAAAGGCCTATCTATGCTTTTCTTGTGATCTGCAACGTCAAAATTTTATTGTACTTTGAAAATATTAGTAATTTCTTGAAAGATTTTCCGATTTTGGTAGAAGATTAAAACAGGAAAAAAATCACGTTGCTTTTAATCTTTCTTTAGCTTTAATTTAAGAAAGAAGCTTTAGCTTTAATTTAACAAAAAAGTAAATATAAAATATTTTCAATGTTTTCTTAATTTGTTGTAGACTAGAAGATCCAAACTTCTGTTAATGGCATTCAAGCATGAATGTAGAATCCCTATCTGATAAATTGTTTATTTATCTCTATGGTGTTTATTGTCTAAAGCATGTTCTATTTTATGCTAAACAATATAGAGGTGATTGTTATTTAATAATACAATAAAAATCACAAAAGTGTTTCTATCAACACATATTTGTAAGCAAACAGTTTTAGACATGAATATAAAGCAATCAATCTATAAATGAAAAGCATTTAAATAAACTTTGTTGAGCTGGGTTACTACAAAAATCGAACCATATACTAAACAAGGTAGATGCGATTATTGTTAAATATTACATTAAAATACGCAAGCCAGCTTGTATCAACACATATTTGTAAACAAACATTTTTTTGCACATGAATATAAAACAATCAATCGATAAATGAAAAGCCTTTAAATAAACAGTTTTGCACTTGGTTACCACAAAAATTGAACCATTTACTAAACCACTTATTTAATTAATATACACAGTCCAGTCATATTAATGTGACCACCTGTCAAATTTACATTTTTGTATATTTATAAATATAAATATAAATTACGTTTCTGCATTACGCCAACAATTGAAATTCTTTCCGATGCCTTAGGACATCCTTTATATAAACTCCACTGCAATGTGCTGCCACCTGCCTTTTGTGATTGATTATTTCACATTGACGTCAAAAGTAGGTGGTGGTCACATTAATGTGACTGGACTGCGTAATATCCTGCCTCAAACTGTATATTTGCTTTATATTTTATTATATTATATTATTTATTTTTTGTTATACATAGCGAAATATTATGTCACATGTATGTAATGCAACACATTCGAATAGTAAGACACAAGTCGTATTCATCAATCAGTCATCTCATTTTATAGGGATATTTTAATGACTTTTGTTATTTCTTAAAATTGGAAGTGTAGCCATTATACAATCAAAAAGTTTTGAATAATTTGCAGCCTGTGCCAAAACGCAAAATAGAGGCCATTGGGATTTGGCAACTTTTTTGTGGCGCCAACTGAGCGATAAGTTGTCCAATGTGGCAAACTGGATTACTTGTACTGTTTGCAATTCACTTTACTTACAATCGCAACTCTTTTCTTGGTGCACTTTAGGTGCAAAGAATTTTTGACACCAAAACCCAGCGGCCCTTATTCTGCGATTTTGCCAAAGTCTGTAGTATCAGAAGAGAAATAAATTATAAAAAATATTTTGGTCACAAATACTTATGAATCTCAGTTATATATTTATTTTTCAAAATCCAGGACAAAAGTAAAATGGAATAATATTTGATTTTGGTTTAGAAAAGTTCAATTTTTACATGATTTCTCTAAATAAGGGTAGGAAAAGAGATTTCCTAACTCTAATTAATTTCATGCAATATAATGATTTATCTGAAATAGCGTATTTACATTTCAGTTAATCAAATAATATTGCTCAATGATTTTAAGAAATAGAAAAATAATCTTTTTTTCTTTAAATTATTAAAAAAATATAAATATATACATAAATAGTATTTTTTTTACAAACATAAAATGCAAGATAAACATGTAAAGTTCTGAATTATTAAAATTAACACAATAAATCCAATAATTGAAGTCTCTTTATTCTTTCGTCTCCTATTTTAAAAATTGGTTTAAGGGTCAAAAAACGACAAATAATTATGGATGATGCTTAAGTAAAACAAGAGTTTTATTTTAACATCATCCATAATTATTTGTCGTTTTTGATAAGTCCTTTTGTCCTATGTGTTAGATATTACCATATTTTACGGAATTAATTAAATAATTATAATTAATAAACAAAATATTTAATCCAAAAAAATTAATTAAAATTTTCTATACTTACTTTTAGTTTCTTATTCAGCTTACAGTAATAACGATATACCATAGCCAGATTTAACGGTCCAAAGTCTGCATAAAAACTGAAATAAAAAATAAAATAAAATAACATAACTATAAAAACTTCTATTTATTAACATACACACAAGGAAAATAATTAAAATTCAGGAAAATGGAAAACAGGGCATTAATTTCATTCATACACGAAGGCATGTTTTTCTTTTTGTCTTCAATTAAATAGCACGGGTAAAAAATAAAAATGGCTTGATCTCTAAACACATAAGTAATTTATCATGAATTTTTTTTTTACTTCGTGAATTTAAAATAGAAATTAATCATAAAATAAATTAAGTATTAGGAAATGCTAATCTGATCTGCCATAAAAATTATTCAATCATTTATTTGCAATATAATCAGAAAAACATTTTGATAAAAAAAATTTTTAAAAAATGGCGTAGAAGAACGAACATTTAATAGAAATCAAATTATGCTGAATAATTCCTTATCGATCACTAATGTCAAACTTTTTTTTTTTAATTCCCAGAAACAATTCCAAGAATTACGTCGTAATATATTTATTGCATAAAATGCCCTTTATTTTATTTATTGTTTTAAATTGTTCGATGTGATTGTTATACTATGTTTGATTTCATTAAAAAAAACTTTACTTTTATCAGAATGCTGTTCTATTTAATGTTTATTTCAAAATCCAATGAATAGCAGAAAAAGAGGAAAAATTTTAATAATGAAAATAGTTTAAATCTAAAAATCATTTCTTTTAAATAATTACAACGGTTATTTTAATTTTCCGAATTGAAATGATCATTTTTTAATTCTATATACGAAATTACACTTGAAACAATTGCGGAATAAATATATTTTTCAACAATTAAGAAAAATAAATTATTATTTATGTTTACTTGAAACAATAAACTATTATCATTATTAAAAAAGAATCGAATTGAATTAATTAAAATAATTGAATAATTTTAAATTAATAAATTAAATTTTAAAATGATTTTTAAATAATTATAATAGTTAAATTCTCCGAATTGAAACGATCATTTCTTAATACTATATACGTATTTAAAATTACACTTGAAAAAATTGCGGAATAAATGTACTTTTCAACAATTAAGAAGATAAATTATTAATTTCAAACTATTCAATCATTTATTTAATTCATTTCAATTCTTTCTTTTTCAATTAAGTTCTTTTAATTCAATTCTTTTTAATAATGATAATAGTTTACTGTTTTTAATAAACATAAATTATAATAATTTATCTTCGTAATCGTTGAAATATTCATTTATTCCGAAAGTGTAATTTTATATACGTATATAGTATTAAGAAATGATCGTTTCAATTCGGAGAATTAAAATAACTATTGTAATTATTTATAAAAAGAAAAGCATTTTTAGATTTAATTTATTAATTTCAAATTATTCAATTCTTTTAATTAATTCAATTCTTCAATTCAATTCAATTCTTTTTAATAATGATAATAGTTTACTGTTTTTAATAAACATAAATAATAATTTATCTTCTTAATTGCTGAAAAATACATTCATTCCTCAATTGTTTCAAGTGTAATTTTATATACGTATATAGTATTAAGAAATGATCGTTTCAATTCGGAGAATTAAAATAACTATTGTAATAATTTATAAAATGAAAATCATTTTTAGATTTAATTTATTAATTTCAAATTGTCTATCAAATTTTGTAGTGATAGTAATATGGAATAATTAATATTAAGATTACTAATTACACAAAAATCTTGCCAATAGGTTATATTAAATTAGTTTTTAAATAGAATATATTCTATTATTTCATAATACACAAATAAAAATGAAATTTCAAAATGTCTCAGAACTTTAACGAGTGTTTCAATGCAATCTTATCAACTAAATGTATCAGATTATCTAAAAAGGAAAGAACTTTCATTGATAAGATAATTTTTTTTCCCCATTTTTTGGGAGTAAACATCAAAAGAGCGATTCAGCCTACCTTCACGGAAAAGGAGTAGAATTTTAATATTTTTTTTTTTTTTTTTTTTTTTTTTTTACCTGTGCTTCTTATCAGTAGATGACCCCTTGGAAACTTAAATAACAGCAGGAAAATACATTTAAGCAGTAAATAAGCGCAGACTTATCATTCTACACCACTGTTTCAAAAGGAAAAACAAAAAAAAATGAATAAATTACAGTATGAATAGATACAAAACATACCTATTGTACACCAATTCTTCGTCAATACAAAAGTAATGATGAGTTACTGATATTTTGGGCCTTTTCTTATCTTGAATGGTAGTAAAATAAAGCCTATCTGTAAAAAAAAAATCAACATGTATACAAAAATAGTAATAAAGTTAATTAAGTAAAATTTTAATTAATACTGATTAATTAATTTTAATTAGCATCAAATTTTACTTGATATTAATTTTACTTAATACTAATTAATTAATTGTAATTAATATTAAATTTTGCTTTAATCTTAGTTTCGGAATCTGGCAGAAACGTGTTAAAATGCAAGAGGTATAAAATAAACTTAATAGCTATTTGTAGTTTATTAAACTTGTTAAAGTCAATACTTATTCATTCAATTCATTTATATTATTATTCATTTAAATTATTATTTTATATTATTTTTATCCAATGCCAGTTTCGATCTGATTTTGAATCAGGGGTCAAATTATTTCTTAAATCATCTTTTATTTGAACTTCTAAATACTTTAAATAAAACTTTATAAATTAACTAACTTAAATAATTTAAATAAAGATTCTAATTATTAAGTTATGAAATGGATTTTTGTTTATTATCTACAATTATTTTTAATAGCAATTATCCATAAACTGAAAACATTACGACAAGTTAAATTATCCAAAACCGAAACTTACAGATATTATTAAATTGTAACTTATTTGCAATCCTAAAAATGAAAACTACTTTTTTACGGTACACTGAATCAAAAATATTTTAATTTAAAACCGCTGAAGCATAATTGTTTTATAAAACTTTTTCCTGCAAAATTTTAAATAACATCTTAATAATTTTTCTGTTTGTTAAAAAGATGTGTATGTTTATAATATTATAAAGTATAAACAGGTTGTATTCATACAAAAATAAAATATTTCCCGTTTTTTAATTTGATTTATTTAGTCTTCATTAGATGCTAATGATATATTACTAATGAAGACTAAATAAATCAAATTTAAAAAATGAGAAATGTTTTAGATTTATATACAAAAACAAACTGTTTTTGCTTTGCTATATAATAAGTATATATATATATATATATATATTGGCTCTTGAGTGTGTATATGTATATACACTCAAGAGCCAAAACATTATGACCACCCCTACATTTTGCAATGAACTCGCCTGGATGACGTGGAAGGCACATGATCAGGTGGAAGTGGTATTTAACTGGTATTAAGTGGTGGTATTAATCCATGCCAATGGTTGAAGCTGTGTTGCGCGCCAAAGGTGGGCCACCTCGTTATTGACAGGTGGTCAGAATGTTTTGGCTCTTGAGTGTAGTTTTTTATAACAAATTAAAAAAATTACATCAATGAAAAATTCCTGTGCAAATATACTTAATTTAGTTAACAGTTATATATGTTGTTGTTACTAATCATCCTGGTGCAAGAAAGCCTACACATGGTCCAAAGGACCCCGTGCCAGGCGACAGGTCCGTGGTTAAGGGACCATGACCATTAAGTTTTAATATGCAGCTTCATTTTTAGCTAGGAGCCACTAGGGCTGAACACTGATTAAACCAAGACAACGCTCTACGATCATTATTAGACCGAGACCTACGTTTAAAGTGGATTCTGGATCACTACAAATATGCATGATACCGCCGTGACTCGAACCCGAAACCTGTGGCACAGAGTGCTAGCCACTCGGTAATCCAGGCCCCAAAAGTTTACTGTGGGGCCTGGATGACCGAGTCGGATAAATTACTGTGGACTGGATAAATTACTGTGTTACTTAACGTTTTATGAAGAATATGTACATTTTATTTGGGGGGAGCGGTAATAGATTCCTGAAAATAAAATAAATTAAAATTTTCAATTTTCCGTATAGAAATGCAAATTTCATAATACTCTTAATGTGAAAAATTTGTTAGATAACAGTTATTGTAATATTATACTGAAGTATTTCAGTATAATATTACAATAACTTGTTGCTTTCAAGCTCTTCAAGCACTGTAGCAATTGAGAACCATTTCAAACTGTGAAGTAAAATTCCTTACAAAAACATTTTCTAATAAGAATTAGACGTATTTCTAGAAAAGAAAAATTTAATTAGGAAAACAATATAGGAAAAATTTTTTAAAGAGGTTAAGCTTTAGTTTTCAGGAATTTAAAAATTATTATCCATTAATTATTTTAAAGTTATCCATTCGATAACTTAATTATTATAATTATTCTATAAATTCATAACTAAAACACTATTGATTGTCCGAATACATAACTTTTACGATACATACATGCAGCTTAAAGCACATATTTCTTATGGCAATTTATCTTTCACTATTTTCAAATAGCTGTTTAATCTCACTTTTAATACATTTAAAAAAATAAATTTAAGGAATTGCATTTCACGAAATTCTGAAAATAGATTACCAAAGACCCAATTTTAAGCTGAAATATAATTAAAATATTTATTTTTATAACATAACTTATGTTATGAGTTTCTGGTTATGAGTGCGTAAATTGAAATCGGTTGAAATGCAGTTTAACTCCTATACATACAGAAAAAACGTTTTGGAGGTCTTATGAACCAAATCTAGTACCAATCCAGTTTAAACAATTTATGATTTGGGTAATGTTTAATTGTGCTAAATTTAGCTATTTTCAAATTGCATTGTGTTGATTAAACTGTATTTTTAACCTAGTTTTCAAGCTATTCATTACACACAATCCGAATTTTAATATTTTACTTTTTTCAAAAAGAAATTATGCTATTCACATTTCATTTCAATGCATAAGTCGTCGAAATGTATAAAAATAAGTTTCAGACTTTTAGAGTTCTGAATATTTTATTTTAATAATAAAATTATTAAAATATCAAAGCGTATTATGATGTTCTAGTTTAACAAAGGAAAAAGATGAAGAACTCGGATAGTTTACAGTATGCGTTAAGCCAAACAAAAAGCCCAATGGAAAATGTTGTTGCAAATAGTGCTGAGAGAATGAAAACTGTGAAAAATTTTCAAAAAAATGAGGGGAGAAACAAAACAAAGAAATAGTACGGAAAACATTTATTGTAAAACATAAGTAGAACACATAGATTTCCTCTGCAGCGGTTGTTGCTGACAAACAAGGGGTTTCAGGTGATGCCATATTAAGAAGTCTAAGGGATTAAGGTCTGACAATCATGGAGTCTCAGAAATAGCGCCTCGCGTCCTATCCATCTTGAAGGATACTTTGCATCGAGGTGGGTAGGCATGGCGCGGCAAAAATGGGATGGGGTACCATTATGCATGAACCATATTTCCTGCTGCACGTAAGCAAGTAAACGATGCAGCAAATCTGGGAAATTGTTTTGCAAAAAAAGGTACATTGTGCCAGTGGGACGTTCAGACAGCAAGTACGGGTCCAACTGACCATGACTGAAGATATCACACCAAATATTAACACTGAAAATACGTTGAGTTATTATTAAATGAATTATGTTGCGGGACAACACTGCGAGGATTTTCCTTCGGCCAAATATGGGAATTATTGCGAGTAAAGGTCCTTTATCGGTGAATAGCGTTTTGGCGAAAAATTGTGGAACATTCCTGCATTCATTTATCATCTATCGAACAAACTCCACGGATAGTCCCCTTCGTCAAAGGCTTGCACCTTTTATATATGGAAAAAGTGCAACCTCTCACCATGTGCAAAATTTCATACCACTGTATACGAAATATTGAATTCAGTTGCAACTTCTCGTCAGCAAATCGGTAAACCTTTGCAGTAATTTTTCTTCCATTGCAGGAATGCGTCCATGATGTCTTCCTCCATCAAACCTTCTTTCTTGAAAGAATATTGTTTTCCCTAAGCATTGGTCCATTGTCATGAAGGTATTAAGGTATGGACAACACCTGTTCGGATATCGTTCCTGATAACGCTATGCTAAACGTCCACTGCCTCCAATTTCGCCATATATTATATGCAAATGGCCAATTCATCATTCGTATAGTCAGTCATTTGGAATGCAACATTAAACAACCTCACCCACATTGGATCTGGCTTAAGTCGCTCGGAGTTTCTTCGCTTACCAACACATCAGGCATTTTGCACAGTTGTGTACATTTGATAAGGTGTGCCAACCGATGTGCACAATACATGACTAATTGCCTGACGACTCCTAACAACGTCACGTTTAGTAGATTCATTTTAGCAATTTTCACCCACTCAACGTCATTTGCAACTCCATGCCCCATTGCCTTTTTTATTTGTCTTCTTGATACGTATTATAACCTCTCCAAGTTTGAAAATGAAACTTTTATATATGAGAATGTTATGTAAAATTGATATGCCCATATATATTTAGTTTTAAGGATATTTTTTGTGTTGTATTAAGTAATATTTAGTTTCAAGGAATAAATCCAAGTTTTTAGCAACAAAAAAATATCAGAATATTGTATTATTTATTATTACATTATCATCAGTGCTTAAATTAAAGATAGTATCTAACAACAATTTACTATTCACCACTTTCAGATAAAAAGATTTATATATTAGAACACTATTAACAAATATAACTTTTTATTATTTGTAAAGGTTGCGGTTACAAAATTAATCTTAAAAACATATGATGTATAAAACAATTAAAATTAGAATTTTAATAGTTGTATTCATATTAGCTTACAACTTTAGCAGTAGTTCTGTACATTGTCATCCGGTTTGTCCTCAATTTTTTAAATACTTGTCTCTTAGAACCAAAATAAATAAATAAATAAGACCTTCACAGAACTCAATTTCAAAAGCAGAAATTAAACAAAAACATGTGGGCATTCAGAAAAATTATGCAAATGGAAAAATCCATTTCCTGTTTACTGTGTTATTAGGGTCATATTGTGTGAAGTTAAATTGAACTTTTTTTATCTAGTGTTTGTGATGCAATATCATATTTTTATTTTTTTTTAAACTTTGCTATACGAATTATATAATTATTTCTATTCATTCTATATTTCTTTAGTTGGATGAACAGTTGCAATATAAAAAAAATTCATACTTTTTAAATACGTTTTCAAAATTTGTTCAAAATAAACACATAACTATTACTGACAATTAAAATTAATCTATTCTTAATGCAAAGTTAAACTAAACCTTATATGAAATACAGCAACCTCTCCTTATATCCTACTCAAAAACACATGTTATACTGAAAGAACAATATAAGCATCGACATAAATGTTATAGGTTTTGATAAGTTAACTTTTAATAGTAGTTAGTACGATAAAAAAAAACAATATTGGAAAGTAAGAGTTATAGTTTTAAGTAACAAAATTACATACTAAGAATTACTCTTACCTGCTATACATTAATTTCGATTTAGTATGTTAAATAGTTTTTAAGTGACATTTTTTCCCCTTAAAAAAGTGTGTGACATAACAAGGGGCTATTGTAACTACAATATATAAACAAATACAACAAATACAATGGCCATATTTGTCATTTTATATGACTAAATGTGTAATCGGGCCTGATGGCAGAGTGATTAGCCCTCTGGCGCTAGGGGCCACAAGTTCGGTGCCATGGATGTGGTTCGGAATCCACATTAAACCGTAGATCTCTGTTTAATATGACTATTGGGTGTAGGGTTGACAACACTACAGCGTAAAAAGAAAACGTCTCCTATCTCGAAATCTGCCAATAGGCAGACGGTCTTGGTCCACCATGGGGCTATTGCGTCCATGCAGAAGAAGAAATGTGTCGTTAATATCCTTTAACAAACGAAATAGTACACATAATTACTTTATACATAGAAAGACAAAGTTTTAAAAATGAAAAATTAAAAGTATATCTACCAAAAAAAAAATCTAACAAAAAACATCTGTAAATAAGAAAATATATTGTCACGTACGCATATTTAAATGTTACTAAAAATATTTTTATATATTAAAAATGTGTAAACAGTGCTTCCGCAGACAATGTGTACTTTGTTAAATGAAACCAAGCAGGCATACGAGAACAAAAATAAATAGTTTATTTGAAATTACAAAATCACTCTCTCATATGTATGCCAAGTCCAATATTTACCACTTTTTCAAACTTATATAACAATAGGGACAATGTCTGAGCAGACACACAATAGCGGAAGCATAAGTTTTCAAAGGGGATTTTAGAATCTTAAGCACTTAATACTCAAAAGCATCAAATGAAACAAAATGCTCTCTGTACTGACAAATAAGCAGTGTTCAATTTCAGACTGAAACTATTAACTCTCTCTCTCTCTCTCTCTCTTCTCTCTCTCTCTCTCTCTCTCTCTCTCTCTGTCTTTCTCTATGCAAACAATGTGAATATCTTACGAAAGTTAAAAAGGAGAAACGACAACTCGTGAATCAAGATTTCGTGTGCATTGTTTCCAAAGTCTCGTTCTTAACAATGTAATTCGTACTTCTTGGTTGTATATTATTCAATTCCTTCTATTAGCTCACACTCTCCCTATATATATATCTTGTTCAAATTTTCAATCGTTAATAAAATACTTTTTATTCATCCACTCAAGTTCAGTTACATTTTTTTTTTTGAACTTGTAGTGGGTGACACTGGATGGTAATACAATTTTTGCAAATATTAATTCAGTAATTAAATTTAATTCATTAATTTTAGGGGTTTTTTTTTAGATCTAAGTTGCATATATCTACCAATAGATGGCGCCAGATAAACTTAAAAAAAATGAATGAAAATTATTTATAAAGGACTTTCTGCAATATTGAGAAAAAAAAGTAGGAATTGACTTTAAAAATTTTCTTTTATATTACTTGTTATAAATATGTATTAGCATAAATATACTTTATTTTAATAGAAAGGAATAACAAAATTTAAAATACTGTTTCAAATTTCACTAAATAATTCAAATGAAATTATTATTTTTTTTTTTCAAAAATACAATCTACAATCTAGCATATATAATAAATCATTTTAGTTTAATAAATCGTACTTTTATATTTAGTTTCCATTCTAACTTTAACAATAAACGTCATTTTCTAATAAAATTTTTCAGCTAATTAGTTTTGATTTCGTATTGCCTGAATGTCAGAGTGGCTAGCGCTCTAGCGCTCGGTGCCATGGATTTTTGTAGTGATTCGGAATCTACTTTAAACCGTAGATCAGGTCTCCGAATCGTAGAGTGTTGCGGGGGTATTATTACTCCGCGTCCGTAGCTTATCTTCAAGCTACACGCACCTCCTAGGTAGTGCTAAGTGAGTAACGTCGGTGCAGCGCTTGCCTTAATGCATCAAAGACAACTGACTAAGTGTTTGCCAGCTACGTTAACAAAAAAAAAAATTTTATTTCGTTGATCTTTAAGGGCAAAAATAAAATATTTAGCTTCAAAGAAAAATAAAAAGATACTATAAATAATAATGAATAGAAATATAACAATTAACTAAAAGAATACATTTTCCCAGCTGAGTAATGAAATCCTAATTTTTGAATAGAATTGCAAAATACGTTTTATCACATATAATAATACATCTCATTTTAATAAATCGTACTTTTGTATTTAGTTTCCACTCTAATTTTAAGAATAAGCATTATTTTCTAATAAAATTTTTCAGCTCATATTTTTCACTGATCTTTAAGGACAAAAATAAAATATTTAGCTTTTGAGAAAAGTAAAAGGGCATGATAAATAATAATGAATAGAAATATAACAATTAATTAAAAGAATACGTTTTACCAGATGAGTAATGAAATCATAATTTTTGAAAACTAGAAATTCAAAATACGTTTTAGCATATATAATAAAACATTTTATTAAATTTACACTCTAGCTTTAACACTAAATATCATTTTCAAATATAAATTTTTCGGCTAATTATTTTTTTTCGTTTATCTTTAAGGACAAAAATTAAATATTTAGCTTTTGAGAAAAATAAAAAGGAGCGATAATTATTTATGAATAGAAGTATAACAATAAACTACAAGCGGTAATTCCCTAATTAAGTTAAGCATTTTCCCAGCTAATTAATGAAATCACAATTTTTGAATAGAATTACAAAATACACTCATGTCCATAAATTAAGGATAATTCAGAATCACACAGAAATTGAACTCTAAAATAAAAATTTCACTTGTAGAATTATCACACACATCTTGAAGAAGAATATGCAAATTACAGGAAACCACCAGATGGTGCGGATAGTACGTCACAATGACGAGAGTGTAAGCGAGTGGTATATAAGGAATGGTGGAAAAGAAGTAAAATTGTTCACAAGCGCTTTAAAAGCCTTTTAGTGCAATATCCGCATAGTTATGGCACAAAGAAAGCATTTGGATGATTTTTTATGTAGTAGAATTATCGGACGACTGGAATGTGGACGTACCCAGCTGGAAGTATCCGAGGAACTTGGAATCGCCCAGCAACGATTCCAAGATGATGGTAATGTGAGTAGATGTTACAGCACAGGTCGCCCAACGAGTTACAACGCCGAATGAGGACCGGTATTTAGCAGTTACTGCCAAAAGAAACAGACGGGGCACAGCATCAGACCTGTCTCGTCAGCTCTCTTCAGCTACCGGTACGACAGTTTCAAGGCAGACCATATACAGACGCTTAGGGCACATTGGTCTATATGCTCGTAAGCCTGTCAGATGTGTTCCACTTACCGCAACTCACTGTCGCCTGCGATTAACCTGGAGTAAAGAGCATGCATTATGGACACCGCAACAGTAGTCTTGTGTGATGTTTTCCGACGAGTCTAGGTTTAGTTTGCAGTCTGATTCTCGCCGGACTTTCATATGGAGAGCGCCAGGTACCCGTTACCACCAAGAGAACACCATTGAACGACACCGTTACGGTGGTGCAGGATGGCTCGTTTGGGGAGGAATTATTCTTGGTTCCAGAACTGACCAGCATGCTCAGAGTGTAACGATGACAGGCCACATCTATCGGGATGTCATTCTGGAACAACATGTACGTTTGTTTCGGGGTGCCATAGGTACTGAATTTCTGCTTATGGATGACAACGCCCGTCCTCACCGTGTAAACATTGTAGACGAATACCTTCAATTGGAGATCACCTGTATGGATTGGCCAGCATACTCACAGGACATGAATACAATAGAGCATGTGTGGGATATGCTTGGCCGACGAATTGCAGCCCGTCAACTCCCTCCCACCTGTCAACCGGAACTTCGGAGGGCATTGCATGATGAGGGAGGGCATTGCATTGCTTGGTGTAATATTTCCCAAGATCAGATTGATAATTTGATACTCAGCATGCCTAGGCGTTATAAGGCCTGTATTGCATCGTCCGGGAGACATACTCCATATTAACCATCATACTAACCATGTTATACTGTTTTTTGTAAATTTGTTCTTTTTTGAAATTTGCTCCAGGGAGTAAAAATCGCAATTTTTATTAATTATTTCAAACATATAGCATCTTTTTTGCTCTTTACCTTTTGTTTAATAAATAGACTTTACAAATAAGTCAAATTTGTTTTGCTTCTGTCTCTTTCTTTGCCTGAACTTCATTATCCTTAATTTATGGACATGAGTGTACATTATAACATAGATAATAAAATATTTTAGCGTAATAAGTTGCACTTTTGTATTTATTTTCAACTCTAGTTTTAAATTTAATTAAATAAAAATCTTAATAAATAAGATTTTGCAAGAATAGAACAAAATAGTATCTATTTCAAAAGCCTGGTGCAATAATTGGACTAACGATCATAAAATCAATAAATATAAAAAACAAATAGAGGATGTTTTTCAATTAAAAGTTTAACATATTTAATTTATTTAAAATTTTCAGTGTCGCACTTCTATTTGAACAATGCAGTACTGATGACCGAATTTTTTAAGACATTAACTGTGAAATCTTTTAATTATTGACATGAAAATCAGAAACTTTTACGGTAATTCCCTTAATCTAATTTGTAGTATTGTGGTGTTGGAGCAATTGGAATTGAAAGTGTGGTTAGGTTGAGACTTGAGATACAGGTTTGAGAACGCACAGCTTTATTTACACACACAAATAGTATTTGACAGACAATATTTAAAACATTTAAAAACATATAATTATAGATTCGTCGAAAGATTCCACTTCTAAGCGAAACCTCGATACTCAGCTAGGCGCAGGGTGCGTAAAATATACTTTCTCTCCGGGTAAAGGTCTGTAGGCCATCTATTATGCAGGGTTGCGTTGAATATATTTCCACTTGTGATGAGAATTAAAAATTAAACGTTTCTCAGCGGGTTCGCGGTTTACGCTGTACTTCCTCTCAGGTGAGAGTTGCAAGGCCTATTGACCATTTCTCCTGAATGCCACAGGGGGCGCTCTTGCAGTGCGTAGGAGGACGCACAGTTACAAATTTAAATTTAGGTGAGATACAAAATCAAAAAAAGAAAACGTCATTCTAGTAATCAAAGATAAAGTCAATAAGAAAATAAAATCAAAATTCCTTTTAATTTTTAACTGCCAATACAACATTATAATCTTCAAACATTTTTTTAATTTAATTGTGATAAACCTTTTCGAAACATCATGAATTTATTCAAATATTATGTATTAAAGAGAATAAAAAATAAAAATAAAATTACTTATGATTATTACGCTTCAAAATTAGATTAATTAATTTAAGTGTAGTAATTATTATTAAATATAGCAATTATTAAGTAAATATTGTTAAAGTAATAAATAATTAGATTTAGTATTATTACAGTATTAAATATCATTAAAGAGTTATAGAAATTATTAATTATAGTAATAAATATAAAGATTATACAACTTTGCATCGTAACGAAATATGTCCAAGCCTTTAATATATTTGCACTAATATTTCGGAAATAAAAATACTGAAAGATATTGTTAAGCATTTATGTGCTATTTATATGACATGTAATAGATGATAATAATTATTATTATTATTAGCTATTTCATACCAAAATCTATCACGTAACAAATAATTACTAAAAAAATTATGAAAAATTCATAAGATGCTGTAAAACTTAAAAGGAAGATAAAATTTAATCACCCTCTTTCCTAATGAACGTTATTTAATAACATAGAAAATATAACGAATTATTGTTTCTATTTTTAAAAAAACAAATTGCATAAATTAAATGTACTTGTTTGAAACAATTTATGCAAATCATCAAAAATATATGAGGATATTATACAGAAAATTCTACTTTAATAATAAGTTAATATTTTTTTTTTATTATTATTATTTAAAGGAAGCAATGGAAATGAATGTTGAAATGGCATCAGATTAAATTTAATCAAACAAAAAAAAAATAAAAAAGCTACGAATGTTTACGAATGAATGAATATACGAAAGCTTTTTTGTGTTATTGATTCTTTTAACACAAAAAATATAAATAAAAACTCACTTTAAGATAAAAAATATCAAGAAACTATCAATTTTAAGAAGATAAAATATTATATCGTTTTATGATCAATAACTTATTACGGTTTATGTATCTTTCTATGATCTACTATTATTTATTCGATTCATTTCATTGAAGTAATTCTTAAAATATTTTTTTTTATACAATTCTACTTAAAAATTTCAAAACCATGACTTTTTATTATGAAATTGAAATTCCTTTGTTTAAAAATTATTTTTCACAGTCAGGTAACTTAAACTGAGGTTATTTGCCTCTAAAATTGTAGATATGTAGCAAGTTCAGCATTACTGAGGGTGCACCACAGGAGGGGGATTACTACAAGGCACCACACTTCATCAATAGTATTAGGTTGAACTGGTCTGAATAGGGTTACGAGTGGAACGGGTTTTAGGACCTGAATGGCCAAGTGTCTAGCGCTCGGTACCACAGGTTTCGGGTTCTAGTCCCAGTGGTGCCATGGATGTTTGCAGGGGTTTGGAATCCACTTTAAACCGTATGACCCGGTCTAATATGATCGTAGAGCATTGTCTTGAGGTCTTGTCAGTTTCAGCACTCGTGATGCCTTGCTAAAAGTGAAGGTGTATTACCATTGGCCATGGCACGGTCGCCAGTGACGGGGTCTTTTGGACCTGGTGAAGGCTTTCCTGCACCAAGGGGATTAGTAACAATAACAGGTTGAACGAAAAGTAATGCGAGAGTTAACTTACCTAATTTCAAGTTGATATAAATGCCAGAATTCTATTTTGATACCTTTTTTTTTTTTTTTTTTTTTTTTTTTTTTTTTTTTTTTTTTTTTTAATTCCTTCTATTAGCTCACACTCTCCCTATAGTACATGTCTTGTTCAAATTTCCAATCGTTCATAAAATACTTTTTATTCATCCACTCAAGTTCAGATACAGTTTTTTCAAATATTAATTCAGTAATTAAATTTAATTAATCAATTTTAGTTTCTTTTTATATTTAAGTTGCATATATCTACCAATAGATGGCGGCAGATAAACTTAAAAAAATGAATGAAAATTATTTATAAAGGACTTTCTGTAATATAGTGAAAAAAAAGAAGGAATTGACTTAACATTTTTTTTTTTTTTTTTTTATATTACTTGTTTTTTTAAGCTTAATATCATCTTCTTTATTCTGTGCTTCATTAAATTTTAATTTTAACTTTACAGAGAAGTGATGACAGATGATAAGTTGCATATCTGACATACCATGCTTTTTAAATTTAGACTCTATGGAAATACTCTATGGAATATTAAATTTAGCTCGTGTGTGTTAATTTAATTCTGTGTATCCAGGATCTATAAGCAAAAGGCAAGTTCAGCACTGGTTTAAAAAGTTGCTTGGATACAATTTTAGTTTTGAAGAACAAAGAAACGGTTGGCTTATGCAGGCTGATAATGATGATTTCAAAGAGCTGGTTGAGTCAAAACCCCGTAGAGAACTAGCTAGCACACACCACTGTGCGCAAACAACAGTAATGGAACTCTCCTATTTTGGGAGCCCAATTCACTAGAAAATACCGAGAGTGAAAAAAAAAATTTTGCGTTAAACACAAATTTTGTTAAACTATTATAATATGTAGCGATATAAATTTAATTATGAAAAAAAATATTTACGAAAGTATTAAAAATGACTCAGTTTATTTTAAATTATAAAGTTAATTATAAAAACACAAAAATGGTCCAAAAGCATGGCATCAAAAAAAAAAAAAAAAAAAATGTCAGTACAATAAATGAAAAATCCTTTAGCCATCAAGTAAAATTGTTATGTTTTATATTTTGAGAAAGCAATTACCATAATTTGATGCTGATAATCCGGGGATTATACGGAACAGATTATAGGCCATTGATACAATTTGACAAAAAAAGAAACTCACAGTGTTAGGAAAAAAGTAAATCTCTCAAGAATTTAAAAAGAAACTTAATAGGTGTGGGCGAAGGACGGAAGTCAAGACTGTTAGAAAAGTAGGTAAAAGTCAGAGCTCATCATGCATCGATATGAACTAGGGAATGACAAAGGAGTGAAATAAAGTTTATGATAATATTTAAAACTCTTTACAAAGGGCCAAAAAAATATTTAGTTAATTAAAAATTGAATTAACTAATTTTCAATATTTTCATCTCCTTTGCTAATATGAAGATTACAAATAGTCTGAAAAATATCCTTTCTTTTGTTCCCACCAGGGGCCTGAATGGCCGAGTGGCTAGCGCTCTGGCGCTCTGTACCACAAGTTTCGGGTTCGAGTCCCGGCGGTGCCATGGATGTTTGTAGTGGTTCGGAATCCACTTTAAACTGTAGGTCCCGGTCTAGTATGATCGCAGAGCGTTGCGGGGGCATTGTTACTCCGTGGCTTATCTTCAAGTTACACGAGCCAAGTGAGTACGTCTGTGCAGCACTTGCCTTAAGGCATCCAAGACCAAGCTGTCTAAGTGTTTGCCAGCTGCTTTAGGAAGAAAAAAAAATATTAGTTCATAAATGCATATTTTTTTCCCGACCTACACAATCATAAATTATGAACAAAATTTTTAAATATATCCTTATGGCATCAAAATGGTCTGTAAAACAGAAATTTTCATTTTATGCCATAGGTATCAAAACAGAAGTTCATTGATTTATGGTGATTTTAAAAAACATGCACGAATTAAACGCCGCTATGGATAATGCAATTTCTTTCATTTTCTTGAGCCAAAAATTACGCTGACTATTTATATGGCTCTGTTCAGGAAAACTACGATTTACTGAAATTTTTAAAATTGTGTTCATTGAGTGATTCTAACATTTTTCACTGTCGCAGAATGTAAAGTCCTTACGCGAGAATGGGTTATCATATTATCAATGCAAAAAACAGCAGAAAGAATTTAAAATTCCCTCTTATCATTGAGTTCATGGCAAATTAATAGATTCAATAACACAAAACTTATGTTATACTTTATTATAACTATAAACTTACGTTAAATAAGAGATGTTGTGAAAGACCTCTGACACTCAGCTGAAATCAGAAAATGACTGCATAATTCCAACCACGGATAACGTGAAATGGTAAATATCTAGTTTAATGTGAAAAAGGACGAATCGATTACTCGTTATGGGTGCTAGTCAGATGTACGCGGCGAAAAGTTGCTTTGAAAGAAAAAGGCATAATAATTAGTGTAGAATATTTTTCATAAATTTTTTCTTTTAATATCGTGTAGTCTAAATGTTTGGGGGATTGATGGCCACACATAGCGCTCGGTATCACAGGTTTCGGATTCGAGTCCTGGTACTGTCATGAATGTTTATAACGGTTCGGAATTCACTTTAAACCGTAGGTCCCAGTCTCATATGACAGAGTTGGGCGTAAGATTGACAACTCTACCCCGTAAAAAGAAAACATCTCATGTTTCGAAATCTACCAGTAGGCAGACGGCCTTGGCCTACCAAGGGGCTGTTGTTCCAATGAAGAAGAAGAAAAATTCTAAAAGTTTAATTTTTACTAATTAAAGTTCTTTTACTGAAATTAAAATCCCTCCTAGATTATCTTTCCTTTTCTATGACATTACTCTTTTTGAATCCGTCCGACCTGGCAGATTGCCAATTTTCCACGGTATCGGTGGTCGTAATGAAATTTAACAATTAGTGTTCCATTCCGTGTGGGATACGAGCTACAATCACTGCCTTGAAAAAGTGATAAGATTCAATTGAAATAATGACAGAAAAGCTCTCGCTCATAATCGCAATCGCATAATACGATACGCAAATGTGAGCTAATGGCATTCTTAAAAATCATTCCAAAATGCATTTCTTCTCCCCACACTGTTCTAGGCGGACGACGTTGACTTATCAAAATGGTATCCACTATTACAGGGATATTGACAACTCCGCGGGTTCATAAGCCATGCATTGAAAGTTCAAGTACGCCCATATGGGAAAAATTGTAAAATGGGAATCTTTGATTTATGTCTTATATCTTTTTCACTACCAATAATGGCAATTTTATCTTGTAGCTGGTAACTTATGTTTATCATAGACAAATCTTAGTCATTTGGTATATCATTTTTCGATGATTAAAAAAATTAATTATCATTAAACAGTATGAAACACACTAATTAAACTTAAGTACCCTCGGTCCTAATAAAACTTACTAATTAACTCGGTTAACTACTCGGTACTAATTAAACTTAGTAAAATATTATTTATTTTTTTAAGATTTGAACGTCATATAAAATGTAGAGAACCAAAATGTCTATATAATTGAAGTAATCATTAAATATCCCTAACATAAAATGTCAATTCTGTCATTTTTTTTCAAAAAGCTGGATATTTGACTTGAAGCAATTTGTGCTGGAAATCAAATATATAATAGATTGACCGTAACGCGGGAGTATTATAAGGATACTTGCTAAATTGCATCTATAGTGTGTCATTGTAAATTTGAAGACAATTCTTCCATTAGGTTTGGTTAGTCGTTCTACAGTCAATTTGTATACACTGTAGGCTAATTAGACCGAGACCTACAGTTTAACGAAGATTACGAACCACTCACAAACATCCGCCAGGATTCGAATCTGAAGCCTGTAGTTCCAGAGACTAAAGCGCTAGTCAATTGTCCCTCAGGCTGGCCTAACTAGAAAATTTAAATCTGAAACCCGACAAGCGATGCCGAAGCAAAAGCACTTCCATCTATGACGGGGATGGGACAGATAAATACTACTGTGTCCAAAAAGTAAGACCAATTTTCCAAGTTTTCAATTTAAATTTCCCGTGCGTATGGTGTTTCAATTTTTAATTTCATTTTTAGGTTGCTGGCACTGTCCTTGACATCTGTGTGAAATTTTTACCACTTGTAAACATTTCTTTCCGATATAGGAATGTTCACCGAATGCCTTCTGCAACATTCTACACGTTTCCGCAAACAAAATCATCAGCAAGGTCTCTAATTGTAAATCGATGATTTGCATGTTCCAAGTCTTTTTTTTTTTTTTTTTTTTTTTTTTTTTTTTTGACGTGAGCTTCGTCGATTGAGGTTTATGGTCGACCAGAGGGCTCTTCGTCTTCAAAGCGTTGTCTCCCTTCTTTAAACTGTTTATACCACTTCTATACATTTCTTTTCGATATAGAAATGCTCCCTGAATGCCTTCTGCAACATTCTATACATTTCCGCAAACAAAATTTAGAGCAAGCTCTTTGCTCAATTAATTCAGACATTTCAAAAATCGACGGAATCAGTTTCAGCGTCTCACAAAGCCAAGCATAACTCAAACACTAATGAATATTTTGACGTCAAATTTCACACAGATATCAAGGACAGTGCCAGCAACTTTAGAAAGAAAAAAAATTGAAGTTGATTCTGGAAAAATATGAATCATATCTTATATCCTGTTTTAGGTTAATATAATGAATATTTGTTAATATAATATAATATTTGTTAACATAATGAATATTTGTTTCGAAATGGAAAGGCCAGTAAGCAATATAAAACACAATTTCTTCTTCTTCATTGGCGTAACAGCCCTATGGTGAGCCAATGTCGTCTACCTAGTGGCAGATTTCTTCACACAGGTGACATTTTTTTTTTCACAGGGTAGGGTTGTCAACCGTATGCCCAATATTCTACAGTCATATTAGACCCGGACTTACGGTTTAAAGTGGATTCCGAACCACTACAAACATTCATGTACAACCGGGATTCGAACCCGAAACCTGTGCACAGAGTTCTTTTTAAACTTATCATCAATAAAATCTTCATGAAAAAGAAGCATAATACATATAATTTTTACGAATGAAAATTTTCATTTATTTTTCCAATGTTAGTTTATAAATTATTCATCTCTTTCAAAAAACTTTTTCATACTGTCGAGATAAACGAACTGACTGTAGTTGTTAAATTCATTTATGTCGAAGATTATTGCTTATTTATTGAGGTTATTAGTCATTTATTAATTATTGTTCATTATTTTGATTTGTTAGAAAAATTTATTTTTGAATATTTATAATAACTTACATAAAAAACAAATAATAATAAATATAAGTTTCTTTCAGAAATAAAATCGAAAATATTTTATATATGACAAATAAATAAAATAATCACAACTCAAAAATTCCAATTAATTATTGCTACAATCGCAGCTGTTATTCATTTCTTTGCCAAATAATTTTTGTAAAACAAAAATTATTTACTTTTCTCGCTTCGCTTCTTTTAATATAACAATATTCTGTTCCCAAACTACTTAAAACATTAAAATATTCTTTACAAATTTTCTTCCTTTCTTCAATGCTTTGTTTTTTGTACCCGAGAATCTAAAATTAGATTTTCAATTACGTTAACTAAATTCATAAATTTAGTAATAAAAAACAAACTATTTTATTTTCTCAGCCATGCGTAAAATAGGACTTCGTTTGTATTGAATATTATCAAGTACAATTCCCTGAGAGTTGCAATTAAGGAACGTAACCCAGTCTTGACCTTGAAAAATGCTGTGAAGGTCAATCACATTTTTGGGTTAAATTGACAACAGGGAATCAATGAGTCTAAAAACCATACATAGTAATACACTTTTTTTTTTTTTCGTACAGATCTTTTGTTATGAGTGATTGTAAATCTTTAGAAGTGGTAGTTTAAAAGTGAAATTCCATGCGATAGAGTATTAGCCCAACACTCTACAGTCATATTAGACCGGGACCTATGGTTTAAAGTGGATTCCGAACCACTACAAGCATCCATGGTACCGCCAAGACTCGAACCCAAACCTGTGGTATCGAGCACTAGAGTGCCAGTCAATCGGCCATCAAGCTTCAAAGACAATTTAGATTTTTTTAATTCACAGAGTTCTTATTAAATTTATCATCGACAAAATCTTCATGAAAGATAAGTATAATACATATAATTTTTACACATGAAAACATTCATCTATTTTTTCAATATTAGTTTATTTAGTGATTGTCTTTTAAAAACATATTAACATTGTCGGGGTAAACGAACTGACTATAGTTGTTAAATTCATCTAAGTCGAAGATTATTGTTCGTTTACTGAGGTAATTAGTCTTTTATTAATTATTGTTTATTATTTTGATTTATTAGAAAATATTTATTTTAAATATTTATAAAAACTTATATAAATAATAATAATAAATAGTAGGTTTCTTTCAGAAACAAAATCGATTTTTTAATATAAAAAGTAAAAATAATCAAGACACAAAAATTCAAAGCAATTATTGATATAATTACAGCTGTTATTTATTCATTTAGGAAATATTTTTTAAAACAAAATTATTTAAAAATTAATTTAACAAAAATAATTTTTGTAAACAAAATTATTTACTTTTCTCGTTTCGCTTCTTTTAATATAACAATATTCGCAAACTACTTAAAACAAAATATTCTTTACAAATTTTATTCTCGTTTTCTCTCTTGTTTCACTTTGTTTCGGTACCGGAGAATCTAAAATTAGATTTTCAATTACGTTAACTACTGTAAATTCATAAATTTAGTTACAAAAAAAAAACTATTTTATTTTCTCAACCATGCGTAAAATAGGACTTCTTTGTATTGAATATTATCACCGAGTATGGTTCTCTGAGAGTTGCAATTAAGGAACGTAACAAAGTCTTGACCTTGAAAAATGCTGTGAAGGTCAATCACTTTTTGGGTTAAATTGCGAACAGAGGATCAATGAGTCTAAAAACCATACACAGTAATACACTTTTCTTTTTTTCGAACAGATCTTTTGTTATGAGTGATTGTGAATATTTAGAAGCGGTAGTTTAAGCGGAATTCCATGCGATAGGGTATTAGCCGTAAAAAAATCGATTCAAGCAAAGAAAAAAGGTTCACAGATCAATTTAGAATGAAATATGGATGAATTACGGAACCAAAAAGAAAAGATCCGCATCAGTGGTCTAACCAGTATACAAATCCAGAGAACTTTTAAAACTTTCTTTTCAAAAGAAATGAAAAATGGGTGAATATTTCCAAGGGAAATAATTCTTAAAAGGCTTTTCTCGGGGATTCGGAAATGTATTTGCAAATAAATCAACAAAACTTTTATAAATGAAATCCTAGAAAAATAAATTGTTCGAGATGCATTATAAAAACTAAGTTTCATAAATATTCTCTCACAAGGTATATATTTTTTAGTATTGTTGATACAAACTATCACCATAATGCGTTGAAGTTTCGAATTAAAAATAAAATTAAAATTTATGAAATTAGTTAGAAATTTTAGTCAAAAATGAATTTTTTAATTAAGGTTATAAAATTCTTACAGTTCAACAGTTTTTTAAGCTAAAAATAAGAAAAATTATCTGATTTTTAATATCTAAATCTATCTAGGTGGTGGCCCAGTAGTAATGCTTTCAACTAGAATGTGGGGGAAGGGGGATCTCTTGTTAAAATCTGCTGCATGTGATTTTTGTGTGTGTGTGTGTGTGTTTTCTTCAGTAAGGTACTCAAATAACATTTTCTTCCTTAATGTGTAGCGGCCTGATGGCCAATTGGTTAACGCTCTGGCCTTTGCTATCACAGCCTTCAGGTTCGAATCCTGGTGGTGGCATGGATATTTGTTAATGGTTCGGAATACACGTTAAACTGTAGGTCCCTGTTTAATCAGCCTAAAGTGTGCAAAAAATGACAGTAGAGTGACAAACTAAATCAAGCAAACAAATCCATAAGGTACACGTAACAGTTATCCTTAAAAATTCCTCTCAGAAGACAATTCCGTGTCATCGTTATACATCTTTGGATTATTTGTGATATATATTAACAGAACATGAGGTCACCGTATATATAAATGAAAACATTCATCTATTTTTTCAATATTAGTTTGTTTAATGATTGTCTTTTAAAAACATATTAACATTGTCGGGGTAAACGAACTGACTATAGTTGTTAAATTCATCTAAGTCGAAGATTATTGTTCGTTTACTGAGGTAATTAGTCTTTTATTAATTATTGTTTATTATTTTGATTTATTAGAAAATATTTATTTTAAATATTTATAAAAACTTATATAAATAATAATAATAAATAGTAGGTTTCTTTCAGAAACAAAATCGATTTTTTAATATAAAAAGTAAAAATAATCAAGACACAAAAATTCAAAGCAATTATTGATATAATTACAGCTGTTATTTATTCATTTAGGAAATATTTTTTAAAACAAAATTATTTAAAAATTAATTTAACAAAAATAATTTTTGTAAACAAAATTATTTACTTTTCTCGTTTCGCTTCTTTTAATATAACAATATTCGCAAACTACTTAAAACAAAATATTCTTTACAAATTTTATTCTCTTTTTCTCTCTTGTTTCACTTTGTTTCGGTACCGGAGAATCTAAAATTAGATTTTCAATTATGTTAACTACTGTAAATTCATAAATTTAGTTACAAAAAAAAACTATTTTATTTTCTCAACCATGCGTAAAATAGGACTTCGTTTGTATTGAATATCATCATCAAGTACAATTCCCTGAGAGTTGCAATTAGCCCAGTCTTGACCTTGAAAAATGCTGTGAAGGTCAATCACTTTTTGGGTTACACTGAGAATAGAGGATCAATGAGTCTAAAAATCATACACAGTAATACACTTTTCTTTTTTTGCAAACAGATCTTTTGTTACGAGTGATTGTGAATCTTTAGAAGCGGTAGTTTAAGTGGAATTCCATGCGATAGGATATTAGCCGTAAAAAATCGATTCAACCAAAGAAAAACGGTTCACAGATCAATTTAGAATGAAATATGGATGAATTACGGAACCGAAAAGAAAAGATCCGCATCAGTGGTCTAACCAGTATACAAATCCAGAGAACTTTTAAAACTTTCTTTTCAAAAGGAATGAAAAATGGGCGAATATTTCCAAGGGAAATAATTCTTAAAAGGCTTTTCTCGGGGATTCGGAAATGTATTTGCAAATAAATCAACAAAACTTTTATAAATGAATTCCTAGAAAAATAAATTGTTCGAGATGCATTATAAAAACTAAGTTTCTTAAATATTCTCTCACAGGGTATATTTTTTAGTATTGTTGTTACAAACTATCACCATAATGCGTTGAAGTTTCGAATTAAAAATAAAATTTAAATTTATGAAATTAGTTAGGAATTTTAGTCAAAAATGAATTTTTTAATTAAGGTTATAAAATTCTTAGAGTTAAACAGTTTTTTAAGCTAAAAATAAGAAAAATTATCTGATTTTTAATATCTAAATCTATCTAGGTGGTGGCCCAGTAGTAATGCTTTCAACTAGAATGTGGGGGAAGGGGGATCTCTTGTTAAAATCTGCTGCATGTGATTTTTGTGTGTGTGTGTGTGTGTGTGTGTTTTGTGTGTGTGTGTGTGTGTGTGTGTTTTCTTCAGTAAGGTACTCAAATAACATTCTCTTCCTTAATGTGTAGCGGTCTGATGGCCAATTGGCTAACGCTCTGGCCTTTGCTATCACAGCCTTCAGGCTCGAATCCTGGTGGTGGCATGGATATTTGTTAATGGTTCGGAATACACGTTAAACTGTAGGTCCCTGTTTAATCAGCCTAAAGTGTGCAAAAAATGACAGTAGAGTGACAAACTAAATCAAGCAAACAAATCCATAAGGTACACGTAACAGTTATCCTTAAAAATTCCTCTCAGAAGACAATTCTGTGTCATCGTTATACATCTTTGGATTATTTGTGATATATATTAACAGAACATGAGGTCACTGTATATATAAAAAAATTTAAATTTCAGATTAATACATATCTGATAAATTAACGTTTTTTAAGGAAAATTTTTTATATATATGATATCTGTATTAATTAGACAAAACGTTTTTCATCTATTATTTTCAAGAATAATTTTATTTATTTATTTTTAATAATTTTAAAATAAGATATAAATATATTAAGTAGTTCTGTTAAGAATTAACTAGTAAAAAGATTGTAATGAAAATAATAAAAATTGATACGTAGTCGTAATAAAAAACTGGCCTCGCACTTTTCATTAACAATTCATCATTCAGCTATTATTATTATTTGGACTATTCATTCGTCATGATATAATACTCAAATTTTCAAGTATATATTAGAATCTCGAATATAATAAATTCTTAAATCACGAAATTTAACAAAAAATACATATGTAACATAAAAAAAAATTCACAATATTTGCTCAAAACATATCAGCTGATCAATTTTCAGGAAAAAATATTGGCTAAAAGTTTTACACGGAAAATGTTAGTATTTTTTCTAGAACTCTACATTAGTTAGATAAAACAATGTCAAATTCTGCATAGAAATATTAAAAGAAATAAATATATTAACAGAAATAATCTTGTGATTTTCCTAAAAACTTAGATTTTCATTGCAGAAAATAATTTTAAATTATCAGAAATTGAATACTTAAACACAAATTTGAAAATAAGAATTTTTTTTTTCTTTTAGGAGACAGAGAGAGAAATGGAAGACTTTTATCTTATTGTATCTTAGATAACGTTTTAAACAAAATATATACACAAATCCTATTGCAAATGAAATATTCTTACTTTATTCTTTGTAATTACGGATTACTTCAAATTTATTAAAATTATAATATAAAAATATTAAATTATATTCAATATATAAATTAAACATAAATAAAACATAATAAATTATATAATGTAGATACGTTTAATAATAATAATACGTACGTATAATTACTACGTTTATATAATTGTATAAAAGGGCCTGAATGGCTAGCGCTCTGCCGCTCGAACAACAGGTTTCGGGTCCGAATCCCGGCAGTGCCATGGATGTTTGTAGTGGTTCTGAATCCACGTTAAACCATAGGTCCCAGTCTAATATGATCGTAGAGCGTTACGGGGGCATTGTTACTCCGCGTCCGTGGCTTATCTTCAAGTTACACGAGTCCCCCGGGTAATGCAAAGTGAGTAACGTCTGTGCAGCGCTTGCCTTAAGGAATCAAAGACAAATGTCTAAGAGTTTGCCAGCTGCATTAGAACAAAAATAATAATAATAATAATAATTGTATAAAAATATATAAACGTAGCATTTATTATATTAAAAATATTATATAAATTATAACTATTAAATATTATTATTAAAGCAGTAATATTTTTAGGAAAAAAAATGCACTTTCGCTTGAAAATAATTTCTTTTATTCAAAAATGACTAATTTAAATTCATCAGAAACTGAATGATTGAACAAAATAGAAAATACGAATTCATATTATTTGTTCTTGAAACGATATGATAAATTTTGTGTTTTGCATAATGTTTTGTTTGACATTGGTCATCGGAATAACTTTATTATCCGAATAAAAATAGAGAAAAAAGATAATATTAAAATCTAGATAATTGTAAAAATCTACATCTCATTCAAAAATGCCTTAATTTAAAATTATCAGAAATTAAATAACTGAACAAAATAAAAAAAATAAGAATTTGTTCTTGAAATGATATGATACATTTTATGTTTTACATAATGTTTTTATCGATATTAGTCGTCGGGATAATCTTATTATCTGAATAATAATAGAGAAAAAAGATAATATTACGGTAAAAATGGGTTCTATTTTATATTAAATATTGATTTATTATTTGTAATTATCCATTACAATCGATTTATTAAAATTTTATAATATTTTTATTATAACAAAAATATTTCTACAAACAATTCGTCTTTTAATAAAAATTGTGTAAAATCAAGCTCAGACTAAAAAAAAATGCCTCGTTGCAAATTTAAAAAAAAAAATAATAATAATAATTAAAATATTTTTCAAGGTACAATACATTTTTACTCTAAATTTTTAAAACTGATAACGCAGCACTTTATAGCACAAAAACAAAAGTCGCCGGAGATTTCGCAATATCTTGAAATCTTTTCCTAACATTTGATGTGACCAGGTTTCAATTAGCCAAAACTACAGTAACCATGACAATATCTGTGTGGCTAATTGTGTTTGCGCGTTCGTTCACATTTTCTGAGAAAAGGGAAAACAGATTGGGACAATTCCTTTTTTTTTTTTTTGTTTCTTTTCGGGGGCAGACAACTTTGAAGAGCAGAGACACACACACACACGGGCGCAGTTACGTCGAAGTAGGTCGTATTGATCGCGCCAGACCTTGCCTCGACGGTCATCGAAATGAGGGACTTGACCTTATTATCCGAACAATGATAGGGGAAAAAAGGTAAGATCGTGGGGAAAAAAATGGGCGCTCAGCCTGTCTCGATGAGATTAAACACTGTTCCTAAACTCACTGAAAAGTTTGTTGAAACACTGTTAGAATAGAATGCTTTCAAAACAGAATTAATGAATCCGTTAGAATTTATTTTTTGGAGTGCACTACATTCTTGTTCAAAAAGAAAATAATAAATGTCGCAGTTTCTAAAAATTAATCATGCATAAATACAGAAGAATCCAAAGAAATGTTTTAAGGTTTAAATATTAATAAACTTTTAAAATAAAAATATATAAATGAATAAAATGTTATTTATGTACATTGATTATTTATAAATTGTATGTTAGAAAGTTACGTTATAAAATTGAACATAACTAAATTTAATAAAACCAGATTAAATATTTTTCCAATAATCAATAAGATCAATTTCGAAAAATGACAAAAATTTCTAGCTACGGAATATATTTTTATTTTACTATACACTTTGGTAGATTTTGTTGAGAAAACCTATAAAATTTCTAGCTTCCAAATATACTTATATTTTACTACATAAGTATATCTTTTGTAGGTTTTGTTGAGAAAACCTATAAAAATTACTTTATACTTTGGTAGGTTTTGTTGAGAAAAACTATAAAAATTACTACATACTTTGGTGGATTTTGTTGAGAAAACCTATAAAATTTTTAGTTTCGTGATATATTTTATTATATACTTTTGTAAATTATTTTGTTGGGAAAACCTATAAAATTTCTAGCTTCGGGATATATTTTACTATACGGTTTATATTTCTATTTTACAATAAAATTTGATAGGTTTTAGATAAAAAAATATTCATAAACGTTATTTTATCCAAAAAATTAATTAACACAATTTAGGAAACTATCATCGCAACTTTTTCAAATTGAGATTGCTTACCCTATATACCACACCAAATGCCATAGTCTACCCACTAATCTCCATAGATCAATGAAATGCTTAGTTTGCATGCAACCAACCGACCTGGAACTATAAATTCAAAGTCTCACAGAGATCATCCATACAATTTGCGATCTCTGAGAAATGATGAAAATGCAATCCAAGATAATCCACAATTCCCTAATTAAAGGATTCCTCCCTCTTACCCTTTCCCCCCAAAAAAATTTGCCATTGCTTTAATAAAATAACTAACATCCTTTTCCCCTTCCGCCCCAAAGAAAATATATGGCACTATTTCAAACAACATAACTACCATCATAAACAATGCGAGCAATTAAAATTAATTAATAAGATACATAACATTCGCTTAAATGAGCAATCAAAAGTAACGTAAAAAAGCATTTTTTTTTCGTTTTACTTAAAATATATTTATTATGTTATATTTCGTTAGTTTTTTTTTCTGACGCATTCATTTTATTACGGCAGCGGTGGGTGGTATAAATAGTGGGTGGGGGTACGGATGATTTATAAGGAGAGTACGACATATTTCATGCAGATAAAAGTTAAATTTCCTTAAGTGAATGAAAAAAATTTTTAAAAATAATAATTTGGATGAACATTTCGATGAATAGAAACTCTAACTTTAATTCGAAATACTAATAGTTACTCTCTGATTAGTAAATAAATTGCACGCGTTGCTAATATAGAATAAACTAAATAAAACAACAAAGCTTCTATAACATTCAATAATGAAAATTGTTTGAGGGAGAATTAACAAGATTTATTTTTATACAAGGATGACATGATAAAATTTATTCTTAGTGGACGATAAAAGTTTAAAAATTTGAGAAACACTGCATTTACTTCATTAAGGAATAATTTACAGAGGATTAAAGATATATTGTCTAAATACATCAAACAGTATCTATTTGTATAGACTTCTCAATTTGTGTGTATGTCCTCCTATCTGTAGCCTAAATTTACATTCAAATTCCACCAAAAATGGCAAAAATACTTCTAATACAAAACCTAGATCAACTGAAAAAAAGTCGATATTGGATCAATATTCGTTAAAAAAAAATTAGCCAATTTGACATAAATTAGGTTTTTAACTAATTTGGCAACTTTTCGTAGTTTGTGAATTTTTCATAGTAGACGTTATTTTTTACACAGTTATACTGTCTGAGTTTTCGACCCCTTCTTCTGCCGGGAATTCTCTAACTACCTCGGCTCCGGATGCTCAAAATTTGAAAGCTGGAAAGGTGTCTAGCCTGTCCCAGCGTGGGGTTAGGAAAATGAATTCGTTGAACTTCACACTGGTTTTTATTAGCAATGCCGCCTAAGAAAAGAAGGTATTTAATGAGTCCAGAATTGACTCTAAACGAAGAGCAGCAAATAGATCTCTAAAAAGTGAGACTATAGCAAAAATCAGACTATAAGCAATGATGCCCTATGATGGCCAGATTCCAAAACATGGGATGTTTTCTTTTAACGGGGTAGGGTTCTTAGCTCTACGCCCAACGCTCTACTGTCTTATGAAACCTAGACCTACGATTTAGTGGATTCCGAATCACCGGCCCCGGACGTCAGAGCGCTAGCCACTCTGCCATCAGACTGCCTTTTAAAAATTATAGTACTTAAATTCAAAGAAAATAATGGACTTCTTCTATTTTATCAGGTGTATCGTCAAAAATTACAAAAAATTATTAGACGTAAATTTTTAATCAAATAAAAAACTTATTGCTTAATGCCACCAGATGGCGCTAACAGTTGTGTGTTTAAGAATTCGAATGGAAAAACATCACACTTCCTTTCGCATCTTGACACCATTTTGATATTTTGCTTCTGGTTTTATTATCACTTGAATCTGATGTTTTTATTTATGATCATTATTAGATGTCGTGGACCCGCGATTAAATTTTTTTTTATACATGGATTTTTATATTAGAAATTCTGAATTACATAAAAATTTCATAGCTTATTATTAATGATTTTACCAACTTATTTCTTTAATATAAAAGAGTAGATAATTTTTATGTTCTGAGGATTATATGTATTAATCATTATACTTAAATCATTCCACTATTACTTAAATTGCAGTAATATTAGTTCATTGCACTGTTACTATTCTAAACTTAGTATTAGCACTATTTTTTATCTATCTTAAAAATCACTGGCCATCTTTAGTAAGGAAAATAAATCAAGTAAAGAAGAATTGTTTTTATATCTTCCAAATTGAGATAAAATAGTAACATAAAATAAAATTACTACCTGCACCAGTACTTTATTTCCTTTCTCCGATATAAACATATGTTTTGACACAACTTTCCTCTAATGATCTTTAAGGAAATTTATTTATAGCTCTTTCTCAAAAGCCATTATCCTTATACTTTTCATCACCGATTGTAGATTTGTTTTAGAATATTGAGATTCTGTACGAATTTATGATCGTGTTTTTCTTTATTCAGCAGAAAAAACTCATTATGATAGAAAGCACTTATATTTGGTTTTAGTTCAAAGCAAAGTTATCGTCTGTTAAAAATAATAAAAAAAAATTTATTTTGTTACACAACGATATTTTTTCTTCCTGTTAAAATATTGAAAAATATAAAAAAATCTGTTACATATAATAAAAAAATTTATTTTGCTACGAAACGATATTTTTTCTTCCTGTTAAAATATTGAAAAATATAAAAAATCTGTTAAAAATAAAAAAAAATTTATTTTGCTACAAAACGATATTTTTCTTCCTGTTAAAATATTGAAAAATATAAAAAATCTGTTAAAAATAATAAAAAAATTTATTTTGCTACAAAACGATATTTTTTCTTCCTGTTAAAATATTGAAAAATATAAAAAATCTGTTAAAAATAATAAAAAAATTTATTTTGCTACAAAACGATATTTTTTACTTCCGATTAAAACATTGAAAAATATTTAATAATTAAAAATGGAATTTATAAACAATTTTTTAGTCTTTAGCAAGTCTCGCGAAGAAATTTTTCTCTTTTAAGCAGATCTTTTATAAAAGTTATGTGACTTTTTTTATTAGTTTGTGTGTTTTCATTATGTCTAATCCTCAATGTCCTGCAGTGCGAGACTGACATCTCATAAGCAGTCAACTCATGGATCTGGAAATGGGCAGCTTCTGTTATGATGAAGTACCCGTAGGTAGAAGTCTGTCTTGGCTCCTGTCGCTGAAGAAGGAGGGCGGTGCCTTCTGGGAGGATCTTAGGAGGAACTACCCAGCATTTGCATATCATATGAAAGAAAAGCCGGAAGACTCCCACCAGGTAATCCGAACTATCGAGGCAAGATGCCATCGAATCCCCCTCGTTTTTTGAAACAGCATCTACAACAAACCGTCAGAGGATTGAACCGCACTAATGCTCACCAAATATAATGCGCGCTAACTAACATGTAAAATGATGGTATAGTACATTCAATTCACTGTTTTAAAAAACAAAAATTCGACTCGATGGAAATTATGACAAAGTGTTTGGAATCGAGAGTAGGACTGCTTGATTTCAGTTTTTGGCATTTTAGTCCGCTTTAGTCCGACAAACGAGGCAAGATGCTGAACGTCACAAACGCCAACGAGTCTCCACTTTTTTTTTTGAAACAGTGTCTACAACAAAGCCGCCAGAGGATTGAATCTCAGCTCTAACGCTCACCAGCGGCGCACATTGCCACTGAACCATGAGTCGAGCTTTTTATTTGTTTATAATTCATATAATAATAAAATTGTAACAATCCCGGTACGTTCAAATGATTTTTACACTAATAGAATATGAAAAGAACTTTTTCAATAGAATTAAATAAAGCATTTCCTTCCTCAAACAGTTTAATAATGTATGCAAAATTTTGTATAATATTCAATAAAGAATTTATAAGTTATTGTATTATTCAAAAAAAAATTTTTTAATTGAAACCACCACTTCAAATTAGAAAGATATGAAACGTGAAAAATTCTGGCTGTCTTGCTCTAAAAAAGATCAAGTTTAAAATCTCCTTATTAGCTGAAATAAAGAAATCTAGTCATTTATCAGATTTATTATTAAATTTATGATTTCAATATTCTATTTCACTAAGATTTTAGAATTTTTATTTTTTACTTACACTTGTTTAGCAATTTGTTTTCCAATTCAAAGATTTCAATAAAAATGGATATCTTCTTTAATGAAAAACTATCTCTGTGTATAAATGCCTCTTACTTCAGGAGAGAGATGGTCTTTCAGATACAGTTTTAAAATTTAATTAACTTTTTAATAGTTTAAACATAATTAATATATAAATTGCTAAGAGGATTTCAAAAAAGGAGAGCGATATTTTATAAATTTTAAAAGTCAATCACTGCTGTGTTTTAGGTTTATCCCGATTGATACTCACTTTTAGCGATGTCCACTTTAGAAACATTCGCCAAATGCCCATCTGTCATCAGACGTTGCAATTTGAAGTCGAACAAAAGCCTGTATCTTCCTTTATGAATATGTTTCTAGTCATAAAGGGCACCCTTTTGATGCATGACCAAAAAACGACTTTAAGCTGAGTGAAAACTTGGCTTCTCTGAAAGCTAACAAAAGGAACCGTATATATTTCGATCTCCATCCAAGGTATAACAAACTGGTTTGGGACTCATTGGTGTATGGTCCTCAAAATTCGCGCGTGCTAGTGCAGACACGGTTTTTGCGCATATGAGAACCCTCAATTTGACATTGTTGGGCTTTTATATAACAATGAGTTTCAAAGGCTATCGTAATTCAAAGACTCGCAGAGATGATTCGCTTTCTCCATACTGTATTAATTCATTAAGAATTGTGCGCCGTTTTTACATGCTTAATTATTATTATTAATTATTTTATCACGTTCTTACAGCCCCAACTTTCATCTCAGCGACTTCCTCATTCACCTGAAGACAACACTTACTTCAAAATGTTTTTCCGACAATGAAATGCTAAAATCATCAGTGCCGAACAGACTGTACTTATCTAGACAGAATTTTATACAAGTTGTATAAGAAGGCTTGTGCAATGGTATTAAAATGGATCCATGTGAAAAACGATTAAATGTGAATGGTGTTTATGTTGACAAATGATTAAATTATATATGTAAGGTAACACAATTACATTTTATTATATCTTTTTGTTTATTTTCATAACCAACCAGTTCTTTTATTTGAAATAAACTTCGAAAATTAATTCTTCATGTTTTAAAACCTTAAATACTTTTTTCTAGAATGGTTATTAAATACAACGAAACGCTAAAATCATCAGTGCTATCATCTAGACTGAACATTTGGACAGACTGAACTCATCTAGACGGGGAGTTCTGTTTAAAAAAACTTGTACTATTAAAATGGTCTATGTGAAAAATGATTAAATGTGAAGGGTGTCTAAAAATCATTACATGTGAATGGTGTGCATGTTGACAAATGATTAAATTATATATGTAAGATAACGTAATGAAATTTTATTCTATCTTTCTGTTTATTTTCTTAACCAGTCAATCATTTTATTTGAAATAAGTTTCAAAAGTTTCGTGTTTTGAAACCTTAATTATTTTTTTTCTAGCATGGGTATTAAATACAATGCCATGATAGGTTATAATCGGTTCGCTTAATCAAGGTCGTTTTTTAAAAAAAAAAATTTATTCAGCACTTTTTTATGAAGCTTTAACAACAATTTAAAAAAGAGAAACACGATATTTATAACGTGATTTATGCTTCGAATCGTTACGCACAGTTGTGTTGCAATAATTCATGCTTCTTTTCATTTGTTTATTTTTTAAGTTCTTGGCGTAAAACTGTTAAAATAAACAAAAGCTCAATTACCCAACAAAATAAATAGTTCTTTTCTTTTTTCTGTGTGAAAATGAATACGATGTGTTGTTCTAGACAGAAAACATCGTTTCTTTTTTCTGTCATTTTAACTCAAGCGACAATTGATAAAAGTGCTGTTAAAATGCTTTAATGCGAAAGGATTTCTTTCACTGAATCACGAATTATTTTCATTTGAGAACATTTACTTTCAGAATGTTTTGGAAACATTTTCTTTACTTTTTTTTTATGCCGTCATATAAGTCGCTTCCTAATTGTATCTAATGTCCAAGACGTCTGAAAATAATTTATTTAGCGTTTTACTGAACGGTGGAAAGTAAAAATTAGAGAAACATGATATTTATTAACGGATTATTTTTATGGTACCTGGGACCAATGTATTTTAATAGCTAGGCTAAAATGCATTAAATAGTTTGTAATTTTTTTTTATTTTTCACTTTGACTAGGTATCTACCATATTCATTTATTTTTAATAGCATTCATAAAATAAAATGTCAGGCTTCATACCAAACGCTATCTGCTTTACATAGAAACGAAGTTGTAAATTCTTTTTTATGTTACTATGTTGTGTAAAAAAAGAGTTTTTTTATTGTTTATTAGTTTCAAATGACAGTAATAAATTTCAATTATTTATTATAGTTCTCTTTCATTACTTTCAATTTAACTACAATTCAAAATAAAATCGGGTGCAGTTTTACAACAATTTTTGATTGATAAAATAGTCCATCGAACCTTGTCAAGCTCAATGTTATATTTTATTATTTAAACATTTCTACATACCACCATCCATTTATTGTTTATTAGAAGCAATACAAAACCTTTAAGTGGAAACATTATTTATTCTTTTAAGATTTGCACGCCTTATAAAATTTGCAGAACCAAAATGTCAATATAATTGACGTATCATTAAATATCCCAAAATTAGAATCTCAATATTGTCATCTTTTTTTTTCAAAACTCTGGATATTTGACCTGAAGTAATTTGTTCTAGGACGTCAAATATATAATTGATTCGTCGTAACGAGATGTATCATAGGGATACTTGTTCAATTGCATCCATATTGTGCCATTGCAAATTTAAAGATAATACCTCCATTAGAGAGCATATCATTATGGTGCCATACTTCTCTCCAAAACTGGCCTTTGGTACCACGGGCTTCAGGTTCGAAATCTGGCGGTATCATCTGTAGGTTCCTATCTAATTAAAAAATGACCGTAGAGCTACAAGCCACACTAAATCAAATCTCTCTGAACCAACGGAGAAGCTTTTTAGTTTGTTAATGTATCGCACAAATCCACGCCTTGGACACTAGTGTGATTTATCATGACCCACCGCATAGATATAACCGCAGATGTATTACTGCATTTTGATCATCCATGATATATATACACGATTACAGATGAAACATGGTCACCCACGGCGTACACACGAATGCATATGTATTGCGACCATCTATGGTGTAGACACGACTACTGATGTATCAGAATCATCCAAAGCATATACAAGACTACCGACGTATGATGACCATTCATGGGGACATATTAAGACGTCCTCATTTATATCTTCGTAATGATTTAATTCAATAATCCTTAATTTAAATAAAAACTATGCGATTTCTGACATTTTTATATAATAGGCCCAATTTTGGTTAGATGGATATCATCAACATATGTCTCCATCCTTCTCCCCGAACCAACGGAGAAGCTTTTTAGATTGTTAATGTATCGCACAAATCCACGCCTTGGATACGAATAACATATATCATGACCATCCACGGCATAGATACAATCACAGATGTATTGATGTATTTTGATCATCCATGGCATAAACATGACTACAGATGTATAGTGATCATCCGCGGCGTAGACTACATATGTATTGAAATCATTTATGGTGTAGACATGACTACAGACGTATCAGGATCATCCAAAGCATATACACACGACTACAGATGTATAATGACCATTTATAGATTGTAATGACCATTTAATATTTGTTAAGACTTCCTCATTTATGTTTTAAGTAATGATTTAATTCAATAATACATAATTTAAAGACAAAGCCGTTGTTGACATTTTTATATAATAAAATCAATTCTGGTTACATTGGATATCATCAACACCAAATCGAATCTTAACTTCTTTGGATTGATTTGTCGCTCAACGATCATTTTGTGCACACTTCGGGCTAATTAAACCGGGACTTACAGTGTAACGTTGTTTCCAAACCGCTAAAAAACATCCATACCACCTCCAGGATTCGAATCTAAAGCCTATAGTACCAAAGTCCATTCCTTTACCAATTGGCCATCAGGTCGCTGAACTTGTTTGGAAGAAGAGGCTATTAAATCAGATTTAGATTTTTCTCAATGAAGTTTTTCGAAATGGTAATTCGTCGAAACTTGATATGTTTCGACAAATTAAACAAAAACTTCCGTGTTTTTCGAACTAAAACAATTGTAAAGCTGATAACGAGACTTTTACACATGTTTTCTACGATTATATCCGAAATAATTGCCAAAACAATATAATTCCTCACCTCAGGGAAAAGCAATGATGATATACCGAAAAAGCGGAAAACATCAAAACAATTTAATGGGATTTGAACAAGCACTGACTACAAACGCGTAAGGAAGAAATTATGTAATTCATATTTCACTTCAATCCCATTTTATTACGTCATTACAAGTCCATACACACGAAAAAGCATTGAACTTTTACTGAAATAAACAAAGTCATTTTTTAATAAAATAAAAGCATACTATACGATGAAAATATTACAGTGCGTTTGATGTGATACGAATACAGTTCCGAAATGTCACGAAATCTGAAATTACATCTCGGAAAGGCTAATAATTATTTACTTACTCAATATTATCACGGATAAAATGATACATCCATAGAATAGTGATGAAATACAGAGCGAATAAGAGTTGCTAACTTGAAGTCACGTGCTTGTCATGTGACAGGTGTCTTCTGCAAACATCTTGATTACTCTCTGGTTGATTTGTATGGGACTCGTGTTGCTTTGCTGACTTGCAATACTGTGAAAAAATAGCTAAATGTGTCTCCATGTAGACTTGCGTCGAGATATTTGTGAAAGGAAGACTTTATACTTTTCATAGATATATATGAGCTATATTTATTATATTGCCTGTTTTTAAAGCATGCAAGATAATAAATTGACTACATGACTATATGCAATTTATCAATTATTGACTATATGCAATTCATCAATTATTGACTATATGCAATTCATCAATTATTGACTATATGCAATTCATCAATTATTGACTGCATGCAATTCATCAATTATTGACTATATGGTATTCATCAATTATTGGCTACATGCAATTCATCAATTATTGGCTGCATGCAATTTATCAATTACTGACTACATGCAATTCATATCTGAATGACTATATGCAATTCATATCTGAATGGCTATATGCAATTCATCAATTATTGACTATGTGCAATTCATCAATTATTGACTATATGGAATTCATCAATTATTGGCTACATGCAATTCATCAATTATTGGCTATATGCAATTTATCAATTATCGACTATATGCAATTCATCAATTATTGACTATATGCAATTCATATCTGATTTATATTGTATCCTGTATAGTAATGTAACAGGTTAGATTGGTAAGTTTCATTTTGATGAATCGCTATAATATTCATCTATTGATCATAATTAGTTTTAACTAATTTAGAATTAGTTTAGGCATGTATTTCGGGGTTTTGTAACTTAACATATGGTAGTTTGGTGATTTTTTTTCTCTTTTTCGGTTATTAATCAGAGAATGTCTTCCAAAACAAATGCTTTATTTTTTAAAACTCTAAATAAATATAAATCTAATGTTTCTAACTATTTATCGTTCTTCTACTACCAATAGATAAATTATTTTTAATATTTTGCCTGTTTTAAGGGAATTACTATGTTAGGTCTTCTACTGCATTGGTGCAACAGCTCCATGATGGGCCAAAGCCGTCTGCCTACTGGAAGATATCGAGACAGGCGATGTTTCTCTTTTTTACGGGGTAGGGTTGTTGGCCCTGCCCCGTAAAAAAGAAACCCAGTATACAATCATGTTAAACCATTAGGGGCCTGATGGCTGAGTGGCTAGCGCTCTGGCGCTCGGTACTACGGGTTTCGGGTTCTAATCCAGATGGTGCCATGGATGTTTGTAGTGGTTCGGAATCCACTTTAAGCCGTAGGCCCCAGTCTCATATGACAGTAGAGCGTCACAGAGCCCAATCAGATTTCTTCTCCTCCACATCATTCCCAAATTGTAAAGGGGTAACTCAGCTCTAGGCACAGTGATGTCGTATGGTGCAATAGTAGTCATGTTAAACCGGGACCTACGGTTTAAAATGGATACCAAACCATTATAAACATCCATAGCATCGCCTCGACCCGAACCCGAAACCTGTGGGAGCGCCAGAGCGCGTCACTCGGTCATCAGGCCCCCTATGTTAATTATTATTGCATATTTATAAGAGATAAGTACATAATTTATCAAATGTACTTGACTGTTTTCTTAATATTTCTTAATGTTTTCTTTCTGACAAAATATTGGGCGAAAAGGAGCCAAGCGACGATGCTGTGCCCATACTACGAAAAAAAAAACAAAGTCGGCAAACAAAATCATACAGAAGTCGGCCTCAACAATTTCTTTTTTCCCGAACAGGCGAGCACTCTCTTATTTAATTACTGCTTTATGGTAGGACTTGATAAAGTGAAGACAATTGCTCTTTAACTTTTTAATTATATACGTTGAAAGAAGGCATGTGAAGGGCACGTTGAGAGAAGGGGAAGGTTTGAAGAAAGGCTCATCAGAGATTTTTCATTATGCAGTAAAAAAAGTGAGAGAAGATTTGGCAAAGCTCATAAAATAATTAAATAAACTATATTTTATCGTGTGTAAAAGTGATTTTGTCTTGGTATGAAGTCAATTTTCATTGAAGAAATAATTATTAAATCATTAATTCATTCATGCATCATAAATTGAAATTGTTAAGCAGATTTACTTTTTTTGTACACGTGTAAATTAACTTAACTCGGTTAATTTTAAGATTAGATTTATCACTCCAAGGAATAAAAATGCATTCCATTTTTAAATAGGATATTTTATGATATTTTAGAAATAGAAAATTGTGTTGCTGTCAAATGTAATCAAATTGTGTTGTTTTTTAAATGTATTTTTAAATGATTATTTAAGAAAATGGATAGAATTTTCTCTCATTTCACATTTACAATATACGTATTAAGTAAAAAAAATAGCATTGATGTCTTAATGAATCTACAACAAACCCTTACGCAGAGCATATTTGAAAAAATGCGATCTTGCACATGCGCATTACTTTCCTTATTATCATTTAATTTGTACAACACCAATGCTTGGATTTCATTCATATATGGTACGCTGCTAATCATCAGCCGCTTTATCATAGTTCTGACTTCAGTTCAAGCCAAAAGTTAACGCCAGAGCTAGAATTTCATTCATATACGGTACGCTGCTAATCATCAGCCGCTTTATCATAGTTCTGACTTCAGTTCAAGCCAAAAAGTTAACGCCAGAGCTAGAATTTCATTCATATACGGTACGCTGCTGATCATCAGCCGCTTTATCATAGTTCTGACTTCAGTTCAAGCCAAAAGTTAACGCCAGAGCTAGAATTTCATTCATATACGGTACGCTGCTAATCATCAGCCGCTTTATCATAGTTCTGACTTCAGTTCAAGCCAAAAGTTAACGCCAACGCTAGAATTTACAAATCCTTTCGGTACGCTGCTGACCATCAGCAGCTTTGTCATAGTTCTGACTTCAGTTCAAGCCAAAAGTTAACGCCAACGCTCGAATTTCATTCATATACGGTACGCTGTTGACAGTCAGCCACTTTATCATAGTTCAGACTTCAATTCAAGCCATAAGTTAACGCCAGAGCTAGAATTTCATTCATAAACGGTACGCTGCTAATCATCAGCCGCTTTATCATAGTTCTGACTTCAGTTCAAGCCAAAAGTTAACGCCAACGCTAGAATTTACAAATCCTTTCGGTACGCTGCTGACCATCAGCAGCTTTGTCATAGTTCTGACTTCAGTTCAAGCCAAAAGTTAACGCCAACGCTCGAATTTCATTCATATACGGTACGCTGTTGACAGTCAGCCACTTTATCATAGTTCAGACTTCAATTCAAGCCATAAGTTAACGCCAGAGCTAGAATTTCATTCATAAACGGTACGCTGCTGATCATCAGCCGCTTTATCATAGTTCTGACTTCAGTTCAAGCCAAAAGTTAACGCCAACGCTAGAATTTACAAATCCTTTCGGTACGCTGCTGACCATCAGCAGCTTTGTCATAGTTCTGACTTCAGTTCAAGCCAAAAGTTAACGCCAACGCTCGAATTTCATTCATATACGGTACGCTGTTGACAGTCAGCCACTTTATCATAGTTCTGACTTCAGTTCAAGCCAAAAGTTAACGCCAGAGCTAGAATTTCATTCATATACGGTACGCTGCTGATCATCAGCCGCTTTATCATAGTTCTGACTTCAGTTCAAGCCAAAAGTTAACGCCAGAGCTAGAATTTCATTCATATACGGTACGCTGCTAATCATCAGCCGCTTTATCATAGTTCTGACTTCAGTTCAAATAAAAGTTAACGCCAACGCTCGAATTTCATTCATATACGGTACGCTGTTGACAGTCAGCCACTTTATCATAGTTCTGACTTCAGTTCAAGCCAAAAGTTAACGCCAGAGCTAGAATTTCATTCATATACGGTACGCTGCTGATCATCAGCCGCTTTATCATAGTTCTGACTTCAGTTCAAGCCAAAAGTTAACGCCAGAGCTAGAATTTCATTCATATACGGTACGCTGCTAATCATCAGCCGCTTTATCATAGTTCTGACTTCAGTTCAAGCCAAAAGTTAACGCCAGAGCTAGAATTTCATTCATATACGGTACGCTGCTGATCATCAGCCGCTTTATCATAGTTCTGACTTCAGTTCAAGCCAAAAGTTAACGCCAGAGCTAGAATTTCATTCATATACGGTACGCTGCTGATCATCAGCCGCTTTATCATAGTTCTGACTTCAGTTCAAGCCAAAGTTAACGCCAGAGCTAGAATTTCATTCATATACGGTACGCTGCTAATCATCAGCCGCTTTTTATCATAGTTCTGACTTCAGTTCAAGCCAAAGTTAACGCCAGAGCTAGAATTTCATTCATATACGGTACGCTGCTGATCATCAGCCGCTTTATCATAGTTCTGACTTCAGTTCAAGCCAAAAGTTAACGCCAGAGCTAGAATTTCATTCATATACGGTACGCTGCTAATCATCAGCCGCTTTATCATAGTTCTGACTTCAGTTCAAGCCAAAAGTTAACGCCAGAGCTAGAATTTCATTCATATACGGTACGCTGCTGATCATCAGCCGCTTTATCATAGTTCTGACTTCAGTTCAAGCCAAAAGTTAACGCCAGAGCTAGAATTTCATTCATATACGGTACGCTGCTAATCATCAGCCGCTTTATCATAGTTCTGACTTCAGTTCAAGCCAAAAGTTAACGCCAACGCTAGAATTTACAAATCCTTTCGGTACGCTGCTGACCATCAGCAGCTTTGTCATAGTTCTGACTTCAGTTCAAGCCAAAAGTTAACGCCAACACTCGAATTTCATTCATATACGGTACGCTGTTGACAGTCAGCCACTTTATCATAGTTCAGACTTCAATTCAAGCCATAAGTTAACGCCAGAGCTAGAATTTCATTCATAAACGGTACGCTGCTAATCATCAGCCGCTTTATCATAGTTCTGACTTCAGTTCAAGCCAAAAGTTAACGCCAACGCTAGAATTTACAAATCCTTTCGGTACGCTGCTGACCATCAGCAGCTTTGTCATAGTTCTGACTTCAGTTCAAGCCAAAAGTTAACGCCAACGCTCGAATTTCATTCATATACGGTACGCTGTTGACAGTCAGCCACTTTATCATAGTTCAGACTTCAATTAAAGCCATAAGTTAACGCCAGAGCTAGAATTTCATTCATAAACGGTACGCTGCTGATCATCAGCCGCTTTATCATAGTTCTGACTTCAGTTCAAGCCAAAGTTAACGCCAGAGCTAGAATTTCATTCATATACGGTACGCTGCTAATCATCAGCCGCTTTATCATAGTTCTGACTTCAGTTCAAGCCAAAAGTTAACGCCAACGCTCGAATTTCATTCATATACGGTACGCTGTTGACAGTCAGCCACTTTATCATAGTTCTGACTTCAGTTCAAGCCAAAAGTTAACGCCAGAGCTAGAATTTCATTCATATACGGTACGCTGCTGATCATCAGCCGCTTTATCATAGTTCTGACTTCAGTTCAAGCCAAAAGTTAACGCCAGAGCTAGAATTTCATTCATATACGGTACGCTGCTAATCATCAGCCGCTTTATCATAGTTCTGACTTCAGTTCAAGCCAAAAGTTAACGCCAGAGCTAGAATTTCATTCATATACGGTACGCTGCTGATCATCAGCCGCTTTATCATAGTTCTGACTTCAGTTCAAGCCAAAAGTTAACGCCAGAGCTAGAATTTCATTCATATACGGTACGCTGCTGATCATCAGCCGCTTTATCATAGTTCTGACTTCAGTTCAAGCCAAAAGTTAACGCCAGAGCTAGAATTTCATTCATATACGGTACGCTGCTAATCATCAGCCGCTTTATCATAGTTCTGACTTCAGTTCAAGCCAAAAGTTAACGCCAACGCTCGAATTTCATTCATATACGGTACGCTGTTGACAGTCAGCCACTTTATCATAGTTCTGACTTCAGTTCAAGCCAAAGTTAACGCCAGAGCTAGAATTTCATTCATATACGGTACGCTGCTGATCATCAGCCGCTTTATCATAGTTCTGACTTCAGTTCAAGCCAAAAGTTAACGCCAGAGCTAGAATTTCATTCATATACGGTACGCTGCTAATCATCAGCCGCTTTATCATAGTTCTGACTTCAGTTCAAGCCAAAAGTTAACGCCAACGCTAGAATTTACAAATCCTTTCGGTACGCTGCTGACCATCAGCAGCTTTGTCATAGTTCTGACTTCAGTTCAAGCCAAAAGTTAACGCCAACGCTCGAATTTCATTCATATACGGTACGCTGTTGACAGTCAGCCACTTTATCATAGTTCAGACTTCAATTCAAGCCATAAGTTAACGCCAGAGCTAGAATTTCATTCATAAACGGTACGCTGCTAATCATCAGCCGCTTTATCATAGTTCTGACTTCAGTTCAAGCCAAAAGTTAACGCCAACGCTAGAATTTACAAATCCTTTCGGTACGCTGCTGACCATCAGCAGCTTTGTCATAGTTCTGACTTCAGTTCAAGCCAAAAGTTAACGCCAACGCTCGAATTTCATTCATATACGGTACGCTGTTGACAGTCAGCCACTTTATCATAGTTCAGACTTCAATTCAAGCCATAAGTTAACGCCAGAGCTAGAATTTCATTCATAAACGGTACGCTGCTAATCATCAGCCGCTTTATCATAGTTCTGACTTCAGTTCAAGCCAAAAGTTAACGCCAACGCTAGAATTTACAAATCCTTTCGGTACGCTGCTGACCATCAGCAGCTTTGTCATAGTTCTGACTTCAGTTCAAGCCAAAAGTTAACGCCAACGCTCGAATTTCATTCATATACGGTACGCTGTTGACAGTCAGCCACTTTATCATAGTTCAGACTTCAATTCAAGCCATAAGTTAACGCCAGAGCTAGAATTTCATTCATAAACGGTACGCTGCTGATCATCAGCCGCTTTATCATAGTTCTGACTTCAGTTCAAGCCAAAAGTTAACGCCAACGCTAGAATTTACAAATCCTTTCGGTACGCTGCTGACCATCAGCAGCTTTGTCATAGTTCTGACTTCAGTTCAAGCCAAAAGTTAACGCCAACGCTCGAATTTCATTCATATACGGTACGCTGTTGACAGTCAGCCACTTTATCATAGTTCTGACTTCAATTCAAGCCATAAGTTAACGCCAGAGCTAGAATTTCATTCATAAACGGTACGCTGCTGATCATCAGCCGCTTTATCATAGTTCTGACTTCAGTTCAAGCCAAAAGTTAACGCCAGAGCTAGAATTTCATTCATAAACGGTACGCTGCTGATCATCAGCCGCTTTATCATAGTTCTGACTTCAGTTCAAGCCAAAAGTTAACGCCAACGCTCGAATTTCATTCATATACGGTACGCTGTTGACAGTCAGCCACTTTATCATAGTTCTGACTTCAGTTCAAGCCAAAGTTAACGCCAGAGCTAGAATTTCATTCATATACGGTACGCTGCTGATCATCAGCCGCTTTATCATAGTTCTGACTTCAGTTCAAGCCAAAATAGAATTTCTTTATCATAGTTCTGACTTCAGTTCAAGCCAAAAAGTTAACGCCAACGCTAGAATTTACAAATCCTTTCGGTACGCTGCTGACCATCAGCAGCTTTGTCATAGTTCTGACTTCAGTTCAAGCCAAAAGTTAACGCCAACGCTCGAATTTCATTCATATACGGTACGCTGTTGACAGTCAGCCACTTTATCATAGTTCAGACTTCAATTCAAGCCATAAGTTAACGCCAGAGCTAGAATTTCATTCATAAACGGTACGCTGCTAATCATCAGCCGCTTTATCATAGTTCTGACTTCAGTTCAAGCCAAAAGTTAACGCCAACGCTAGAATTTACAAATCCTTTCGGTACGCTGCTGACCATCAGCAGCTTTGTCATAGTTCTGACTTCAGTTCAAGCCAAAAGTTAACGCCAACGCTCGAATTTCATTCATATACGGTACGCTGTTGACAGTCAGCCACTTTATCATAGTTCAGACTTCAATTCAAGCCATAAGTTAACGCCAGAGCTAGAATTTCATTCATAAACGGTACGCTGCTAATCATCAGCCGCTTTATCATAGTTCTGACTTCAGTTCAAGCCAAAAGTTAACGCCAACGCTAGAATTTACAAATCCTTTCGGTACGCTGCTGACCATCAGCAGCTTTGTCATAGTTCTGACTTCAGTTCAAGCCAAAAGTTAACGCCAACGCTCGAATTTCATTCATATACGGTACGCTGTTGACAGTCAGCCACTTTATCATAGTTCAGACTTCAATTCAAGCCATAAGTTAACGCCAGAGCTAGAATTTCATTCATAAACGGTACGCTGCTGATCATCAGCCGCTTTATCATAGTTCTGACTTCAGTTCAAGCCAAAAGTTAACGCCAACGCTAGAATTTACAAATCCTTTCGGTACGCTGCTGACCATCAGCAGCTTTGTCATAGTTCTGACTTCAGTTCAAGCCAAAAGTTAACGCCAACGCTCGAATTTCATTCATATACGGTACGCTGTTGACAGTCAGCCACTTTATCATAGTTCAGACTTCAATTCAAGCCATAAGTTAACGCCAGAGCTAGAATTTCATTCATAAACGGTACGCTGCTAATCATCAGCCGCTTTATCATAGTTCTGACTTCAGTTCAAGCCGCCAGAACTAGAATTTCATTCAATACGGTACGCTGTTGATCATCAGCCAGAATTTCCTTTTATAGTTCAGACTTCAATTAAAGCCATAAGTTAACGCCAGAGCTAGAATTTCATTCATATACGGTACGCTGCTGATCATCAGCCACTTTATCATGGTTCTGTCTTCAGTTCAAGCCAAAAGTTAACGCCAACGCTAGATTTCATTCATAAATGGCACGCTGCTGATCATCAGCCGCTTTACTTCAATTCAAGCCATAAGTTAACGCCAGAGCTAGAATTTCATTCATAAACGGTACGCTGCTGATCATCAGCCGCTTTATCATAGTTCTGACTTCAGTTCAAGCCAAAAGTTAACGCCAAAACTAGAATTTCACTCATAAAAGGCACGCTGCTGACCATCAGCCGCTTTATCATAGTTCTGACTTCAGTTCAGGCCAAAAGTTAATTGAAAAAAATCAATGGAAAGTGTTCTAATTCTAGAATCTTATGTATCTTCTTCTTTATGTTATCAAATAAAGAAGAAGAAAAAATCAAGAGAATTATTAAAGAATGCCAATAGAGAAATGATGAATGAAAAATTGTATTATCTTGTAACAGCCGACAGTGAAAGCAGCGGTAGTGAATTGATTTTACAATGGAAATGGACCCAAATGTAGAAGATTTTAATGAAAAGTATTGAAAATCACTAGCTTTAAAAAAAAGTTATATCATGTATCTTTTCTTGATAAGCAGTATTACAAATCCTTTCAACTAAGTTTTGTTTTCCCCCTTCAATTACAACAATATTTAGGTTTGTTTAAATTATACATACTTCCTCAATTTCAGCTGCACTTAAGACATTTTTTCATTAGAAAGTTAACTTCGCGGAACGCGAATTTGCCATGAGCGCAATGTATTAATGACGTAACCCCCTGAGTCCAGCAAATGTTTATAACAAAAAATACAATGATTCTCAAGAAGATTAACAATTAATCATTCGCCTACAAATTTATTTAAATGTAGATAAAACATTTCAAAATAAAAATATTGTTACACTTCCTGTTCTAAAAAGTTAAAACATAGTTACAGAACTTTCAAAAAGTTAACATTTAAAAATACAAAATGTATTTACAAATGTCTAATTATTTCATGAGATTTCTCAAGAAATAAAGATGAGATTTTAAGCTGACCAGAAGTAAAAATTTTTTTTAATTTAAAATAAAAAGTACGTTACAAAAAAATTTCTAACGAGCTATTTTCCTCAATGATAATTGCAAGTATATTATTATTTTAAAAGAATTTCAGTTTACTAATTGTCTATTATACTAAGTTGTTTTTATTTTTACATAAATGTTTGTTTTAAGTAATAATGATGTTGTCTGTTTTGCGTTTCATCTGATAAACATTTAATTGATTTAACAATTTCCTTTTAGTCATCAAATAAATCATTATAAACGAAATCATTATAAGCTACTCGTTATCATATAACTAACCATTATAAACTTACAAAACTCAGTTTGTAAATTCATTATAAACTGAATGATAAGTAAACGTTTCGCAAATACAGGAAATAAAAATTTCACCATGTATTTAAATAAATATTATTCTATAAATAAATGCAGACCAAGCCGAAAGAATTATTGTGAATAAATTTATTTTTAAAACCACAGCCGATATGCAGCAATGGAATAAATCTGCGTAAATAACTGGGATATCGTCTGCTTACGGGAAAAAAAATTGTTAGTTTAATCTGGCAATGTATTTGGCTAGAATAAAACACACACGTCGTTCGAATTCTTTTTTACCTATGCAAATTAGAATTTGTTCGTAATGAGCATTTTTGAAATTTGAGCTTGTTTCTAGATATTGGCAGCATAAATGATTTCATAAACTTTTTTCATTTTTAACATAATTTCCAGATGTTGGCAATGAAATGCTACAACTATACACTATTAAGGGCCTTTAGGGATTCATATTGTTTAAAGATAGATACGTTTCTTTTTAAAGGCCATACAATTTGGGTTTGTTCTGTTAGTTCAGTGAACAATATCACGATAAATATAGTTTAAGAAGACCTTCTAAGAACAATGTACTGACCAGCCAAGATGTTACTTTTTCCTCATGGTATTGCAATCACCATGATGCTTGATCATCTGCTCATGAAACTTATTTGTGTGAGATGGGTAGGAAGATTCATTACACGAATATTTGAATCATCTAGCTTTAAAAAAAGAAACATATCCTTTTTTTAAAAAACTGTTTGAACTAACTACCAACATGTTGTTAATTCTGTTGAAATATCTTCAAGTACTTTTTGCAACATTTTCGTAATGGATTTCTACAAGAGAAATCTAATTTTCAAGATTGCAATACCTAGTACAGTAGATTCCCTTTTCTTAAGACGAAAAAAAAAACTCGTCATATATTTGTCTTATTCTTAACAAATGCATTACCAACTTTACCTATGTATATATATATATATATATTTTTTTTTTATTTTTTTTTCCCGACTCGTGGCTCAGTGACAACATGCGCCACGGGTGAGCATTAGGGCGGTGGTTCAATCCGCTGGCGGCTTTGTTGTAGACACTGTTTCAAAATACGAAGGAGATTCGATAGCGTTTGTGGTGTTCAGCATCTTGCCTCATGAGTCGTACTGCCTGATGGGAGTTTTCAGGGTTTTCTCTCATACGATACGCAAATGTGGGATAGTTCCGCCTAAAAGTTCTCCCGAAGACACGGAGACAATGACACGAAGCCAAGTCTGACTTCTACCTACGGGTGCTCCATCACAACAGAAGCTGCCCTACACCCCCTTTCTGTCCTTCCATGAGAACACACGGGGTTATGGAAGTGATCTAGATGTTCCTGTCGACCAAGTGGAGTAAGAAACAACACATTTTTTACCTGAATTAAACAATTTACCAGCTACTTATGAAACTTTATTTTATTCTTATCATGTAACATCTACTTTATTAAAAATAAATACATTCTTAGTTTTCTTTCGACTGGCAAAAAAAAAAAGTTTTTACATTGAAAAATGGCATGTAACAATGGAAGTAAAATGAAACGCATAACAGTAATCTCAAAAAAAATAAAAAATTCCAAATGATTTTCTTTTCTTGGAAAATCTCATTTTCACTTGAAATAAAATTCCCTTTGCTTACACCAGACGATCTTTGAGTACAATTTTACAAATGTTTAATTATAAAGTATTAGTTCGTGAAAGAAATTTAAATAAATATTACGTATAAAAAATCAAGGATATGGGACAAGGAATAATGGTCAAGGACACGAAAAACCTCACTCCCCAAAGCAAAACCCATAATTTTGTGGGTAAAAATATCGATTAAACTCTTAGCTTCAAAATTTCCAGTAAAATCATCTTAAATACGCTCTTTGGCACAAGTTTCCAGAGCCAATATCCAAGCTAGTTTCGCGACTATCGATTCCAAACAGGAGTTTCAAATAATTAGGTTTACAAAGCGTTAATTACCTTTCATTATCGATAGTTAGCTGCGGCTAAGACAGCAAATTAGTCAGCGTGTTTAGCCATTCTTTTCAGATTTAAAGTAATTTATTTAAGTAATATTGTTTAAGCCGATGTTAGGCTGCAATCATTAATTGCAGAAAATGGGTTCGCTTGATGGTTGGTCTATCATTAATATTTTATTCTTTGTTTGATATAGTTAAGCTCCACATTTAACAAAGATATTTCTCATTAAGTTTGTTTATTTCAAGCCCACTTTTCTGCTCCTTTTTTTTTCCTTTTCTATATGATTGCTGACTGCACAGTACGGGCCTGAATGGTCGAGTGTCTAGCACTCTGGCAGACTGTGCCACAGGTTTCGGATTCGAGTTCCGGCGGTGCCATGGATGTTTGTAGTGGTTCGGAATATACTTAAACCGTAGGTCCCAGTCTCATTTGACTGTTGGGCGTAGGGTCGACAACTCTACCCCGTAAAAAAAGAAAAACATCAACTGTCTAGAAATCTGCCAGTGAGCAGATGGTCTTGGCTCACCATGGGTCTGTTGCGCCACTGATGATGAAGATTGCTGAATGTACAGAACAGTTATGAGTCAGAATGTAATCTTTATCCCTTTTGCTAACATGTATTTCTACGTGTAAGTAATTAAAGCAATATTAATAGAAACAATTTAATAAAAGAAATTGAATGCAGATTAGTTTGACCCGTGATCAGCGCTAGTATGAAAACTAACATGACTGCATACTGCAGTACGATTTACGCTGATAATCTTCACTGCTTGCGATCCACGGTTAATTTGTGCACACTTTAGGCTAAACCTACATTTTAACGCGGATTCCGAACACCTAACAAACATCTATGCCACCGCCAGGATTGTGGTTCCAAAGCCCAGAGCACTAGCCAATTGGACATAAAGCCGTAATCTTCGCTGCAGTCACTTTTTTACAGGCTACCTACTTGAAATTTTCCGGTTTCTCTCATATTATATACCAAAGGCTCGTTCCCACCGAGGCGTGATGCGGCGACGCTTCACGCGGCAGGAAAGAAAATTTTTTCGACCCGTTCACACCGAAACTTCAGAAATCGCTTTACGCCAAGTGAAGTTCCAGTTACTTCTACTAGATGACAGATATACTATTCGCTCAATCCAAGTAACATGACGCTGCAATCATTTGAGAGTTGAAAGTTGGTCAACTAGAAGCGGTGGATTTCAACCTGTTTCAAGCGAACATTGTGAGGCTAGTGATTGGTCAACGCTTCCCGCTTCAACGCCTCGGTGGGAACGAGCCTTAATGAGGAGAAGTAAAATGTATGCTGGAAGGTATTATTTGCTTTACCCTCTCTTATAAATAACAAGCATGCTGGAGTCCAATTTCCTTAAGAAAGTCGTGAACATATAATAGGAATTATAAGACGATTGTAGTAAAAGCAGAAATATCCGCACTGGGAAAAAGGGAAAAAAAGGTTGGTATACCATTATATTGGTGTTTACTTTAAAAATAAAAGAAGATAAGAAAATAGGAAAAATTAGGAAATCTCAGTTGAAATAAGTAGTTTAATTTCCGACAAAATAATATTTGCCATATGTTAAAGTAGTGGTTCCCCAACTTATTTGTCCTATCGCTCCTCTCTCAGAACTAACATTCCTCTGGAAATTTACCTTCTTTAGGTGATCAAACAAAAAAATACATTAAAATTTTGCGTTTCTCTGAAAACAAACTAAATGAAGAAGTTTTAAATAAAACACCTTGAAACTTCAAACTATAAATAAAATAAATATAAATTAAAAATATATATATATATATATATATTAAAACCAACCGTAATAATACACGCAAAAAAATTAAGATAGCAAGGATAAGATGAAAATAAAAAATACGACCATCATTAAAAATGATCTTAATGAGAAAGAAGCAGGTGCGCTGCTATCAAGGAATTAATCTTAGAGCTCTATTTTTGTCATCGCCACGATTAGCCATTTGAAGTCGAGGTTTTTTTTTCCAGTTAAAAAATTTGTGATCGCATTATAACTATGTTTCATTAAATACAAAAAAAGCAAATAAAATTTAAAACATTTGTATTACAGACCATAATCCATGATTAACTATAGGTAACCAGGATCTACCTTTGCAGCCAGAAATATTAGAGAGTTTTTGCATACCGTACGTTAGTTACCGTAGGACGTCCGTTGCTTTTCTCCCCTAGCGCGCATGCTCAGTTTCCTGTGAGCATGCGCACTAGGGAGAAAAAGCTAACGGACGTCCTACGATAACTAACGTACGGTATGCAAAAACTCTCTATTGATAGCCATCTTTGAATCATCTATGAACAGTTTTTCGAAATTTTTTGTTCAATTGTTCTTTATGTTTTCACCTCCTTTTTATTAAACGCCCCTCAAAGGCACACGAAACTACTATCCACTCTCTCCTTGAGGCCTGATGACCAATTGGCTAGCGCTATGGCCATTGGTACCACAGGCTTCAGGTTCGAATCCTGGCGTGGTATTGATCCAACGTGTACACAAAATGACAGTAGAGCGACAAACCAAACCAATCTCTGCGGGGCAATCAATTGCGTTGCACGTTAGTTACCGTAGGGCGTCCGTTAGCTTTTTCTCCCTAGCGCGCACGCTCATAGGAAACATTATTACAGATACGCATGCGCGCGAGGGAGAAAAAGCTAACGGACGTCCTACGGTAACTAACGTACGGTATGCAAAAACTCTCTATTGTTAAAGTAAAATACCGAAATCCTGTAACTAAATCCTTTTTGCTACTAAAAAAACTACTAAATTTTAGAAGTAGCTTATAATTGAGATTCAAAGCATAAAAAGGAATGCAACATAATACTTCATAGAAAAATATAAAATATAAAGGTGAATCAAGAATCAAATAAATGAATTAAATAAAGATTGTAAAATAAGAATTAAACTATTTATGTTTCCCTACTGTCCAGTGTATTTTTAAGAGAAGAGAAAATTATAATTAAATTTTTAAATTGGAGGTCGTATTGCTAAAATTTTATGGTATAATATTATTAAAATAAGTGTTTTAAAAATTAACTCTACAATTTCTAAGAGCCTCGAGATGCACAATGAATTAAGTGCCTTTTTTACGATCACTTTAAACTTATTAACTTTTATTTATTAAGTCTTTTGTAATTTAACTTTTAGGAAGTTAACTTATAAAAGACTTACGAAGCTTTATTAATCTTAATTAATATAATGGTAACTTAGTGGCTAATTTTATCTTAATGGCTCAAAATATAATTTTGTAAATTTAGTTACCTAACTACATACTGTAATAATTTTTTTTTTCATTGTCACCTTATTGCGAATATTTTCACATCTAATTTTTTAATAACGATCAACTATATATATATATATGCATATCTATATATCATCATGTATGTATCTATCTATTGTATCTATTATTAAAAAATTATTAATAGTTTATTTTATAATATTGCTGCTAATTTTTTTCGTTGCGTCGGTCTTGCACACTTAAGATATCAAGTCCAAGTCTTCAACACTGCATTTTGTCATTAATTTTAAACATTTTCTTTCAGATATTTCGTAACAAAGTCAAACTAATTCAATTTTCATTGTATGAACAAAAAACATCTTTATTAAAAGGTTTTCCATTAGCAAAGAATGAAAAAATAGCAAATATAAGAAAAAACAGTTCACTAGTGTTTAGTCATTATTTCAAGCAATTTAAGAAAAATATCTAATTTAAAAGATGTTTATAAATATTTCTTAAAACATTCTTTAAGCAAGTGCTTGTAACTAAAACAAAAGCATACGAACATCTTTTACTAATGAAAAATAAATAATTTGGTTAAATGAAAACAAAATATTTTAGAAACAATTAAAGTTTTAAAATTGATAAGAATACATAACAATGATTTAAAAACAAAAAAAACTGCTTATGTTATCGAAGCAACATATCTGCATCTGCAACAAGACTTGAAACTATACTTTGTACGGCCAAGTCACAGAAAGGTTATTGCATTTCGAAGATTTTCAAAGATAACTGCCTCGCATTTGTGTGATATGAGAAAGAAAACAAAACAAAACAAAAATCTCATCAAACCATCTTACTCAAAGTAAGAGATTGATCTGGTTTATCACTCTACGGTTATTTGCGGTCTGGGGTCCAAGTGGCTAGCGTTCTGGCCTTTGGTATCACAGACTTCAGCTTCGAATCCTGGCGGAGGCACGGATATTTGTTAGTGGTTCGGAATCCACTTTAAACTGTATGTCCTCCTGGTCTGTTTAGCCCTCGTGTGATGATGATCGAGGTTAACAAAACCAAACTGCGGACATTTTTTGCACACTTTGAGCTAATTAGACAAGGACCTATAAGTTTAAAGTGGATTCCGAATCACTAACAAACATCCATGTCACCGCCAGGATTCGAACCTGGAGCCGGTGGTACCAAATGCCTCAGCACTAGCCAATTGGCCATCAGGCTGCAAAGTAAGAGGCTCTCATACTCATTACCCATTTCAAAAAGTAACTAAAAACCACAAACTATTTTTGCTCATTTCAATCAGCAGTAAAAAGCAGTAGCTGAAAACTAGTGGTCATATTTTTACCCTTTCTCATTGTAGCATATATTCGATACCATTGGGAGACGAATCAACAAAAATTTCCTTTTATATTTAATGAACATCTTATATAGTCAGTTTAGCTTAGTTTATATTAATTGTAAAACAACTTCAAGCCAAAAAAAGATTCCATATTGAAACCACAAACTAAATTAAACCATTATGGAATTTTTATAACATTATCTTTTTTACCAATTTTACATAAAACATTACCATTAAGAAACAATATATTCACTGACTCCAATTTCTACAGAAAAAGAATAAAATTAGAATTCAATATTTACAGAAAAAGTATAGCTTTTTTCTCTCTAAATGCTAAAAGCATACTTTCAAATATTTTTTGCATAACAATTATCTCTTTATTTCTATGCAAGAAAAGTGAATAATACTCTTTTTTCAGCAGAAAAAAATGTAGTTGAAAAAGAATCTCAGTACTTTTCCCCCTTAGATATTTTCTTTCAATGCAAAAAGGTTCAACTTATCATCTTATCTGGTACAAGAACCAAATATTATAAAGGAGAAAGCAACTTTTTTCTTTTTCTTTATTTTGAACTTCTTTGTCAGTTTCCTCAGAGCCAAAAAATGCAATCTCGCGGTTAAATGCTGCCTTGAATATTCGCATCACGTGTGAATAAAGAGCGTTTCTTACATTCAGAAGTTGCTTTTTGAAAAATCACACTTTAAGAATTTCCTCCGGGTGCAGTTCCATTACGAAAAAAAAAACACCACCACTAAAACAGATTATGTTATGCGGCACGTATAAAACATATTTTACGTGAAGGCTGAGAAAGGATTAGTACCAAAAAATGTCCAGAAAGTGGAAGAATTAAGAAATTGGTAGGAAACGTTTCTACAGACAGTTTTTGAAGAAGAAAAAATTATGATGGCATAAATAAGAAGTTTTTTTTTTTTTTTTTTTCTCATTCCTGAATATAAGTTTATATTAAGTAATATTTTTATTTATTTTTAATTATATTAATTATAATGCTATATTATGAATATTTTGCCCATGAATCTGAAAATCTATAGATGTTTATCTATAATGTTTCTAAGAAAATAACTCATCTGCACTTAGTACAATTAAGAGCAGATGAGTTATTTTCTTAGAAACAATATGTCTTCCAGGAGGACTCGCGCCCTGATGGCCAATTGGCTAGTGCTCTGGCCTTTGGTACTATAGGCTTCAGATTCGAATCCCATGGATGTTTGTAGTGGTTCGGAATAAACTTTAAGCCGTAGGTCTCGGTCTCACATGACCGTAGAACGTCACAGAACTCAATCTGACTTCTCACCCACATCATTCCCAAACTGTTAAGGGGCAACTCAGATCTAGGCACAGTGATGTGGTGGTAATCCACGTTAAACTGTAGGTCCCAGTCTAAATGACAAAAAATGACAGTAGAGCGACAAATTAAATCTGAGAAGACTTTAGAGGTAATTATCCCATACTGCAGTTTTTGAGGTTTCCTTCCGTAAGATATGCAAACATGAAGCAGTTAAAACTGTTTTAGATTACAGTATATACAGGCCATTATGGCAATGAGCATGCAGATAACTTTGCTGAAACAAGCATCAATAATAACATTTGAAATTTCCTACAGTATTTCATTTCATATCACAAAAATAACTTACACAATTCTGTATTAAAGGACTGACCACAAGATTGAAACATAAGCAAAAGGAGAAAAAATTGATACTAAATCTGAAGTCAGTAAAAGCTATAGTATTGTTTATAGAGCAGAAATTATATTAAGTGGTCATGGTTTCATCCCATCATACGTATATCGATTCAACTTCTCAAAAGATGATTTTTGTTTCTGCGGAGAATACTTTACTACTTATCCTGTAAGAGAACCGTGGCATCATAACATTCCCTCTAAGCAATTTTATACGCAGGTTGCACCGAAGTATGATAAAAATCATCCGTTGGATCGAACTTCGCCCCACCAATTTCAAACCGGTGATGATTTATAAAATGTTGCACATTGCTTATAAGCATTTAGAAGAATATGGCAACCTCGTTTATCATGGCAAGCACTATATTTTTTTTTTATTATTCCCTTATGGATAGCAGACAATAAAAAAAATTTTTAATTATTGGAAATTAAAGCTTTTTTTTAATATTTAAAATTTAAAATTTTTTTTAATTTAAAAAGAACAAGTTTTCATTTTCAATGTTATTAAATACAAGAAAATTATGACTGAATGGTATATGAATGTGCGACAAGACTTAAAACGTATACACATTTCCGACTACTTATTAATGTAGCACAATTAACATGTGTATAGTACAATTAACATTAAATTGTACCTGATAGTTACGTTGGCAAATAGTAAGAGCGGAGTGCATAGCTTTACGATAACAGAAGGGGCAGCCTCAAGCGGCAAAAGAACAAGGACCCATATCACAACAGCCCAAGCAACGGAGTGTGGTCGCACAAAATAAAGAGAGATTGATTATATAAATTATTTATTTAGTAGAAGCAATATTAGCAAAATAGTACGCGATTATATATTTTTATTTTTTTTTATTTTTTTATTTTAACCCATAACAAGGTACGTGAAAAAGTAGGACTTAACAATGAACGCGCAATCTTAGAGACCGTGCATCATTATAAATTTTTAAAAATCGTTTAATTCAAATATCGTCCAGATATTTCACTCAGATGTTCTTTGAAGTTTTAACTGTCAAAAAAGAATATGTTTTTAAATTTTAAAGTAAAATAAAAATTTTCAGAAAAAATTCTGCAAGAGCCTTAGATTTTTCTGTATGTTGTAGTAAATTTTATGAAATTATTAATAAAAACTGTTATGTATTAATTAATTGCATTTCATTTATTTAATAAGTAAAACAAATTTCGATAGAAAAAAATTCAATATAACAAAATATAAAAAAATCTTGAAGATGTAAGTGTTCAGAATTCAAGTGTGTTATATCTCACAGAATTCTTTAAAGCAAACAATTTAGTCCTCGTCTTCATTGCGAGGACTAAATTCGCAATGAAGACGAACATTCTCCCTTGCTTAACTTTTGAGTTCCATTCTAAACAAACAGGGTTTTGGCAAGATAAACATAAATATGCTGTCGTTCTTTATTGCCTGGGGAGGCACAGACGATATGCTTTCCTTAATATTAATTTTGTTTATTTTGTGCCCTGCTCCACATTCTGAGATGCCACTTTTTTCCTAAAATTCGTTTTAATGGCAGGCGCATTCTGAAATTATTCTTGGATTTTTAACTCTTGTATGTAGTAGTGGTAGGACTAAATCTCTCTGTAATGTTTTCAAAAACGCCATCGCAATCATTACAGGATTTTGGGAATAGCCTTGGTGCAAAATGTATGCATCTACTGTGCTCGTATCTACTAAGCGGCAGACAAAAGGCTTTGGCCAACGTATTGCCGTCCTGCTGCATGAATGAACAGAGCATTTTTCACCTAATGCATCAACACCACCTTTGGTTCTGTTGTAAAATGCTATAATTCCCTATTTCTATATTTCCTAGTCTGATAACAGATTATGCGTAGTTATGATGAGAACCAACTATCTTCCACGTTAATTCAATAAGAGCCTTTTAAGCAATAAATATATATATTTATATATAATAATGTTTGAAAGCAATGTATATATATACATATATTGCTTAATAGGCTAATAATAAGCTCAGTCAAACACATAACTTTTAGTCCATATTTTACAGGTTTTGCGGCACCTACATTTTAAAGCGACACTATCTTCTGAATCCAACAAGCATTCCATCAATGCAGCCGCATGTGCCTAAAGTGGATGCTTAAATTGGAGTGAAATTAATAAATTCCTCACTTCAGAGATAAGTACTGCCGAATTGGACTTCATTCGATCTTCCCTATCAACAGGATTATTAAATCGTAAATTTGAAAGTAAAAATTTAAAACGTTTCAGTTACAACACTGCAAGAAAAATACCGCGGCCAGTTCCGTCCATGGCAAAAAAACACTCAATATTTTCATGATTGGATTTGAATATTGATGTATTTATGAGCAATTTATTTATCAGCAATCTCAATTCATCAATGCTGGTGTTGTCAATTTCACCTTGAACTGGATCACGGATATTTTTTCTCTTTCTTTCAATCTTTAAATTTGTCCATTTCCCAATAATACGTAAAAGTAGTTTCGATACATTGTTTTGGATCGGAATCATCAATTTTTCAGCAAGATCTTAGTCCAGAGAGTCTTAATATGTTGTGAGTTGAAGTTCGAACATTTCGATTAGGTTCAACGGATAACCATTTGAATCGATTTTTCCCATAGTAGTACTTCATGGAATTACTAAATTCTTCTGCATCAGAGAAAGCATTGTCGTCTGAAGAAATTTCAAAGTTTGCTGAGTGGGAACATTCATAACAAAAATCTTCGCATTCACTTTTTCCACTAAAATCATTAACAACTTCATCTAGAATCTTTTGTAGCTATTCCGCATAACGTGGATTAGATGAATTAATTAATCTCCTCGGACCTAAATGCAGAGTCAAGTGTACCGTCGTAAATTGTACCGCAGAAAGGAAGATGAGGTCTCACAGACCGCTCTTGAAGAATGCGATGGAATTTTACCTGATGCACATGTCAAAACCTTGTCATAATAGGAAGTTATGCTGAAGGTCTCAAAACAGAAAGTTAGAGGAAGAATCCGTTCAATTGCATTAAGCATGTAATAGGAGGAACGTGTTGAGCGGTCTGTGAGACCGCATTTAGAGAAAAGTTGTTGTATCCCTCTACAGTCAAAGTTATCATTAAAATAAAAGAAAATTTTTGGACGTATATAGAGGCGGAGGTAGAGATGAAACATTATGTAGAAGTTGTAGTGGTAACACTATTTAAAATATTCCAGTTTACCCTCGGTGAGTGATAATGTCACCAATCAGTTTATAGCCCGATTGTCTATCTAAATATCTGCATATAATGCATATAGAACATAAAAAAGGCGGAATAGTGTCTTACGTAACATGTTGAAATAGAGATCATCTGCGCACTTTGGTGTAACATGGAACATTAAAATTATATGTTGACAAGTGATAAATCAGATATACACTTTAGACTCTGACATTTTAGTAGTGTTTTATGGATTTTATTTCATTCAGTGCCTTGAATATTATAAATGCATTCCTAAATTTCTTACTAAGCATACCATTCCATTTTCCTCTGTATAGTGTATGGAGACGAATAATGGCATTTAAGTTCCTTTGCAATGAAAATCACACAAGTTTTTTTCTTATAATTCCTTGGGCTTTACTTTTGATCGATTTGTAGCAGATTCTGAATTACTGAGATCTCAGTAAGCTAGCTACATTAGGCCAATAAGAGGAATACTTTCAGCGATATTTCCTAGAAGTATTACTGGACTTCTAAAACAGAGATGCATATTTGTATTATACATGAGAAAAACCAGATGTAACAATGAAATTCGTGTGCGTCTGTCATTATAAATTATATTAGCTAATTGAAGTTGGGAACAGAATCAACAACATTGTGATCGAAAATTGCCATGGTGTTATTTCCGGCAGCTTCAAGAAAGATTGGCGGTCATTAGCGCCAGACCTATTGTTAAGGGGCCCAAGTTTTTCATCAAGTATTCCTAGTCTTCTGAATTGTAGAGTATGCACTTGACATATTTTTACAATTAAAAAGCATTTTACATAACAAATCAGGTAAAATAAACAATTTAAAGAATAAGTAATTACAAAGACTGTTAATTAACTAAAAATTAACATTAAACATTTATTTAAGCAAGATATTTGTACAACAATTTGTATAACAGAGTGTACGAAAAAATGATCAAACTGAAAACAACTGCAACTGAAAGTTAAGGCGTAATATCCAAAACTGAATTCGCGTTATATACAGTGCGAATTATTGCAAAAAAAAAAAAAAAAAACTCCACAATAGTGAAACAAAACATAAATTATTGTGACAAAACAATTGGCATAAATTACCATCAAAAATGACAGCTGAAATGCTGAAATGAACAAGTGCAGTCTCCATACTTAACACATTCAGAAAAGCAAGATAAGCTCGAAGAATGAAATGATTCTTTCGAGCATATGAATGTAATAGGAATTTTTTACGTTCTTAAAAAAATGATGTCCTGAATTACACTGCGTTTGAATCTAGGTACTTCACTATTTTTTTAATTTTTACTTAACAATTATCAATAAATTATAAAAATAATAAATAAATTATTAAGAACTTGGAAAAAGATAAAATATAACTAATTACATATATTTGCTTTTTCGATATTTCTTGTTAGATAAGTAAATAGAAAAACAAAGTTGGTGCAGAATTCGAAAATTTAAAAATTTACATGAAATCTTTTTTTTTTTTTTTTTTTTTTTTTAGAAATTTTAATGCCTTTAACTAGTTAATTTAATACATTTTACTTGTAAATTATGTATTTAATTGAAACATAATTTATTAGTTAATTGATTTGGAGAAGTGAATTGAAGTTATGAAAAATTTCCGGAATTAAAAAATTACGAATTATAATTAATTTACGAATTACGAAATGATATCAGGAATATAGTGAAACGAAAGATTTTGAAAGATTAAAATTATTTTTTAAAAAACAATGGTAACTTTAAATTGAATTTCAATCTAATTCGATTTAAGATCGAATTTCAATTTCAATCTTAAATCGAATTACAATCTTACAATCTTTTTTAATTGCACATTTAAAAAAAAAAAGAAGGACCTTAAAAGATAATCCAATCATATCGAAATTTTGTACACAGAAGATGTACAAACTTTTGAAACCCGCAGATACAAAAAAAAAAAAAAAAAAAAAAATTATCTGATATATATGTTTCATTTCTTTACATGCATAAAAATAAATTAAATCAAATAAAAAAGCAAATAAAAAATTTGATGCTGGTTATTACATTAATTTAATAAGTGATTTGGTTCGATATCTGTAGTAACAAACACAAAAGAGATTAATCAAATGGTTTTCATTGATAGATTTTATATATTTATGTCTAAAAATACTTGTTCAAAAATATATGTTGATCTAAAATAAATCTAAATAAAATAAAAAATAAATAAAAAAAAAAAAAAAAAAAAAAAAATTTTTTTTAAAAATTTAAAAATTTCTAAAATAAAAAATTTTATTGTTTTAACAACCTCATCTATCTTGTTTAGAGTAATTTTAAAATTGAACATGTTTTCGGCAATAAATATCGTAGAGATAAAAACATTTACATAAATAGGGATCCTGAATACTGGCTAACACGTTATTGGCAAACGATATGATCTTCTAGTCATTAATAAAATAGAAGTGATTAAAAATATAGATATTTTAACATTTTTTTTTTCTAATACAGCTGGCAAACACTTAGACACCTTGGTCTTGGATGCCTTAAGGCAAGCGCTGCACAGACGTACTCACTTTGCATTACCCAGGGGGCGCGTGTAACTTGAAGGTAAGCCATGGACGCGAAGTAACAATGCCCCCGCAACGCTCTACGATCCTATTAGGACCGGGACCTACGGTTTAAAGTGGATTCCGAACCACTACAAACATCCATGGCACCGCCGGGACTCGAACCCGAAACCTGTGGTACGGAGCGCCAGAGAGCTAACCACTCGGCCATTCAGGCCCGCAGATATTTTAACATTTAAATGTTTATTTTTTTTAGCGTTAAGGCTGTATCATGTTACCTATTTTCATCTTTCATCGAAATACAGAAATCTTTCGGAAAAAAAATTGCTAAAATTACCAATCAATTACCTGCCTAACCAATAACTTAAATGAACTTATGATTAGGCAGGTCACTATGTGTGTTTTCCAGCTTCATAATAAGTATGAAAGAAATTAAATTTTCACGGTCAATCAGTAGTAGTAACTTCATAGCTCTATAGCTTCGTTTCTACTGTACAACTATCATCATATGAAATAGGTAACAATTGCAGAGGGTTTATTTATGTATATTACCGACGGTTGTCGACGTTGCATCTTACTTAGGATACAACCAATAATGCCAATACAACGTTTTTTAAAACATTATGGCTAATTTGGCAAACTTCAAACGTTGTCGCATAACTATAATGCATGAAACTATAATGCTGTTTAACTAATAACCTCCATCATATAAGCATGCTGTACCAAGCTGTTCGAAACAAGGGCTGCTACAAGGAATTCATCGGAGGAACGAAACTTCTACTACTACTATTACTGCACCATACCACACCACATCACTATGCCTAGAGGTCAGTTGTCCTTTTATAGTTTGGGAATGATGTCGGTGAGAAGTCTGAATGGGCTCTGTGATGCTCTACGGTCATATGAGTCTGGGACCTACAGCTTAAAGTAGATTCCGAACCACTACAAATATCCATAGCACCACCGGGATACGAGCCTAAAACCTGTGGTAACGAAAGCCAGAGCGCTAACCACTCTGCCATCAGGCTCTGGAGCGAAACTTCTTAATGGCCAAGATGCTCGAATGCATGGCAAGATTGGACAACTGTCTAACGTTCAGTATTATTTTTTATTTGCAGGGGCATAAAGAACGAGGGCACACCGTTATTTATTACCAACGGCATCATTTTTTACCATCTAACATGCTACAGCCTCTTTCATATCATTTGCAGTACCTTCAATCCCGCAGTGCTTGGCTGAGATGTTACAATTATAGTGGTCAATGAAACGGCTGCCTTTAAAGCCACAACATCGACAGTGTGATAGCTGATTATCAGCGCCCACTGGCAACGCGCGCAACTAACGTGTAGAACGACTGAAGTTCGAATCCGCTGGCAGCATTGTGAAAGTCACCGCTTTCAAAAACGAAGAGACTCGATAGTGATTGTAACAATGTGTGTAAAACTGTCTCACATCGATAATCAGGCTGCCTGTTGGGAGTTTTCCACCATACGAACGCAGTTATGAGGCAGTTAACCCCTAAAACTTCTTCCGGAAGTCCCTGTCCTCCCTCATCACCGGCTGCCTGATGGTCAATTGGCTAGCGCTCTGGCCATTGGTACCACAGTTTTCAGGTACAGTCGATTCCTGGCGGTGGCATGGATGTTTGTTAGTGGTTCGGAATCCACGTTAAACTGTAGGTCCCGGTTTAATTAGCCTAAATTATTCATAAAATGACTGTAGAGCGACAAACCAAACCCAGATCCCTCATAACCTATCGGTGAGCTGTTCATAGTATACACGAAGCCCACCGATGTTCCATCCTCACTTTTCTAACAGGAAGGGACTTAGTAGAGGGGTAGTCCTAGATTTGAGGGGTGAGATGTGGGGGAAAAAGCTTATTATTGTTATTGCCAGCATAGTGTTAGAAAGAATCTCTTTTCAGTCTTGGAACAGGTTTGATTTGGTTGGTCAATCTACAGTCATTTTGTTGCCACTTTAGTCTAATTAGACCGGGATTTACAGTTAACGTGGATTCCGAACCACCAAATATCCATGCCACTGTCAGGATTAGAACCTGAAGCCTGTGGTACCAGCCCGCTCTTGGAACAGGTGAACATACGTCCCTTATGTTGAAGCGTCAGGTACAGTGGTCCCAATCAGCCTGCCTTTTTTTTTTTTTTTTTTTTTTTTTTTTTTTATACAGAAGCACATAGCCATTAATTACTTCTTATGTGATGGTCTTGTAACCGTAGGTTGACCTTAGTCTTCCTGTGTACAACTTAAGCAACTCAACGATATGTTGATGACATACTATGGTCATTTTCGTTACAATTCATTACCTTGCAAAAGAGTGTATAATTGTATTAATAGCATTTTTTCCTGATATTAATGCGAGATTAAATCAGAACTATGATATAAACCAATAAAATTATTCAAATTATTCAACCATAAAAAAAAAAAATTTAATTTATTATTGAATTTAGTTTCATTAACTTTGTAATATACGATGATTTATTTTTATAACTAATGCAAATAATTTTTCAAAAAGATTCTGCTTTATTAAATAATTTTATTACAGATTTTTTTAATTTGATTGCATGATAATACATTTTTAATGTTTATTAAATAAGTTTTTTAAATTTAATATTCAATTAACATTTCTGATTTAATATTATAAATAATCGGAATTTAATAAAATTCTGACGTATGTAAAGTCGTAAAATTTCACTTTAATTTTTATGAATAAAAATTTTACGTATTTGTAATTTTCGATTCTTTGCCGGATTCGTAAAATTTAAAGAATAAAATTTTTTAAATTTTATAAATCAATGAAACTTACTATAAAATGATATAACAACGTTAATAAATGTTTAATTAATGAAATTTTTAAATTTCGACAGAAAAAAATGAAATTAATTTATATATAGCAAGTCAACGATTAAAAAATTAAAAATAATAAATTGACAGAAAAACGTAAAAATAGGTTATTTTTAGAATAAGAAAATTACTCTTAATTCGAAAATTACTAATATAAAAAATTTTATTAATGATTAACCAATTTTAATTTTTTAATTAATAATTTGTAAAGCATGTCATGAAATAATGAAAGATTTATTAGATTAAAGATTAGTACAATATATATAATAAATATTTATTGTACTTAACCGTATAAATCGCATAATATATTAAGCATTATTTATTGTACTTAATAATGTACTCATCAACAAAATAAATATTAATCTACCTTAATTTTCTTTTAAAAGTATAATTTTACAAAAAATAGTCATTTTTTTTATTTATAATAAAAAGTTAATATGAAATTATAATATGTTGTTGCAAATTTTGAAAATCTATTCATTCTTACCTTTAATAAATTCAGCCGCATGGACTATGATGCTTTGATTGATCGTATCCATCTTGTAAAATATCATGAATACCGAAAAGTCACTGGAAAAATTTTACAAATTAAAACACAAAACGAAAAAATAAAGTTCTATTCAAGCTCACAAATCAAGCTCCCGCGCTCTGTGATTAATAAACAGAAAACTGCGAAGAAATAACATTGCGAAACATTTCACCTGTCCGGCGAAAGTGATATATCTGATGTCCAACTGACAACGATTCATTTTTATTTGTTTATTTTATGAATATGTTCTTTTTCGAACAGCCGTGCACCATCCCGAATTGGCAGGGACCGGCCGATAACGGAAAATACAAAAACTCAAAACTTTTACTACGACCGACGTGGTTGAAGTGCTTCGAGTGATGCATGCAGATGAAAACACAGTCTCCCAATTCAAACTGTATCAAGTTACGTCACGAAAGCTCAGCCAATGAAGCGAGAGAGCGAAACTTGATGAAACGGGAAGCAGCGCTATCTGTTGGGATGACTGTTCGTGAATTATTGAAGAGAGCTAACTTGAATAAATAAAGATTATTTTTGTTCTGCGGAACGAATCGGGAGTAAAAAAGAATTTATAGGGATCAGTACCTGATGCTACTCCAGCTTTTATTTATTTATTTATTTAAGAAGTTTGGATAGTTTAACCTGGTTTGTTTAACTATTTATGTATTATTTATTTTGGATTTAGAAATTCTTCAGAATGTTTTGAATGAATGAAAAATATGCGTTATCTACTAACTTCATTTTTTTTAAAATTATTTTATATTTAAATAGCAACGCACAAAAAAATAATAATTTATTAAAAATAAAAAAATACAGAAATAATATTTTTAACCATTAATACTAAATCTAAATAATTGTACGAATAATTTATAAAATACTTTTACTAATTTCTCTTAAAATGGGTACTTTATTTAATTATAAGTAGGGATTGCAATATCGGACCAAAAGTTCAATACCGGTATTCGGTATTTTTTAGATCTTAATACCGGGATACCGGTTTTAATACCGGTAGTAGAAATTTTAGAAAAAGAAAGAAAACACCGTTTTTTATGTTTTTTAATTTTTATTTGCCAGTTTTATTAGAGAATGTAAATATCACAAAAAAAATTTGTAACTTATAAATTATAACAGTATATAAAAAATCCCAAGAAAGTAAAGGATCATCTTATTTATTTAAATCACAAAAAAGTGTAAATATCACTATTCAGTCTGTGGTACTAATACAAATTTTTGAAATGTGATCTTAAAAAACATAATACATCAATTGTACTATCATTAAGCCAGGAATGTAATTTTGTGCAAAAATTACCAGCTATCGAAAAAGCTCTTACAGCATCTACGCTAGTTGGTGATACTCTTAGCAATGCGCGATATATTTTTTCCAAGTGTTTACTTCTAAAATTCCACATCTTCAAATAAATCTATTTCTCGTCGGATTGTTTTGGATATAGCTGATTTCTGTATTGTATTTTGGTTTGTTAAAATTTTTTTAGTTATCGCCAATTCTAAATTTTGTTCAAGAGACAATTCATTTTCACTATCTATATTAGTGTCATCATAATCTTCGATAACTGTACCGAATTCATCTGAATGTGGATAGGTTTGTGGGCAAAAAATTTTTAAAAATTTTCTATAAACTTGACCAAATTTGAATTGGTTATAAGAATTCTGAATAAAAATTCATAGATAAGAATAAGAATTTCACAGATAAGAATTCTAAATTTCTAGTAAATACCGAAAAAACGATATTTAAACTTGTTAATACCGGTATTACAAAATTGTACAAATGGTTCAAAATACCGGTATTCGGTATCCCGGTATACCGGTATTGCAATCCCTAATTATAAGTTATTAAATTAAGTTAATTAACTTATTAAATTAAGTTAAATTCATTAATTTACTGTCTTTTGGAATATTAGGTACCAAAAAAAGCAATAAAAAACTAATTAAAGATTTTTCTTTTTTTTTTTATTTTGTATAGTTTTGAATATATATAAAAAATGTATAACTTATAAATTATTTAATTCAGTACCTATGGGATTATAAAACCATCAAAGGCCACATCAGAATTAAATATTAACATATAATTTAACTGTACTTCTATATAATTAAAAGTTAATAACATTTATAAATATTATTTAAAATCGTACATTCAGTATTACAATTTTTTTTCTCTTAAGCTACAAATAATATGTGGTTCAGGCTTTACACGACTATGTTAAGCCTGTAATATTCTAACAGAGAGGTTTTTTTTTATTTTTTTTATGTCATTTTTTTCATTAGTTATTCAGTTGTTGTTGTTTCTTGTGCCGCTTAGTAGACATATAGACCAAGCCCATGAATACGTATGGACTCATGGTTGAAGGGAAAGAGGGAAGCTTCTGTTGTGATGGAGCACTCGTAGGTAGAAATCTGACTTGGCTCAGGGACGCTCTACAGTCATATGAGACCTCGACCTACCTTTTGATGTTTTTCCTGCAATAAATGATCTTTTCACATTTTTGTAATCAGTACTTTCATCACCATTAAAAATACACATTTTATATTTCAATCTGTTTTGACAATTCTTTCTTGGTGAGCTAATTTTTATGACCTTGAGGATAGAAGGTAAATGATGCCACTATTGAAATCTTCAACGGTGCCAGATTTTTAATGAAAACTGATTAAGTATGTACTACGGACAAATGCCAGAGTGGTATATATTTCTGATAGCTTTATTTCGATATTAAATACTTTATGTTTAATTCGTGACCCAGTGACAATGCGAACAACTAGTGACAAGGAGGATCAAGTTAAAATTACCTGGCGGCAACTGTTACAGACACTCCTTTCAAAAACAAAAAGACTTGATGCCGATTGTGATAACGTGTGAAAGCATCTCTCATCGACAATCAAGCTCAACTGTTGACAGATATTTCTAAGAGTTTCTCCCGAACGACATGCAAATAAGAAGCTATAACAGTTCTCCTGAAGAACATCGTTTCTTTATTGTGGTGTTTGTAATATACATAAATGGAACACGAAGCCCTCCGATGTACAATAAAAAAACTTATATCCCATAAAAATACTATCTTGAAAATATATATATGTAGGAAGCTATTTATTTTATGCAAAAAAAAAAATAATGCAATGAATTCGCCTAAGTAATCGAAAACTAATTTTGAATTATAATTTTTTTTTTTAATTTTTCTCAATGATTTTGAGTAAGTACTATATATCATGAAAACCTTCAAATAACACATTGTGTGATGTTTAGTTTACTATCCATCATTGCCATAGACACAATATGTCTGTTCTTGAGTGCGGTGGTGAGAAACTGGTTCCATCTATCGGTCTGTTCCTCATGCATCTATATATCCACCTCACTGTGGCTTGAATACGTCCAATTTTGAGCACCAATTTTTCCGAAGGATACTACGAAATCTCTATAAGCCACAATTCTTCTTCTGTCTAACTCAGAAACAGGCTTAATTGACACCCATATTCTTCTGTGAGGCATACTGCACAAAAAAAAATCTAACAAACAAGTAACACAAAAAAAAAATTTTTGTTTAAGTCAATTCCTACTTTTTTTTCACTATATTGCAGAAAGTCCTTTATAAATAATTTTCATTCATTTTTTTTTAAAGTTTACCTGGTGCCATCTATTGATAGATATATGCAATTTAAATCTAAAAAAAACTAAAATTAATTAATTAAATTTAATTACTGAATTAATATTTGAAAAAACTATATTAACATCCAGTGTCATCCACTACAAGTTCAAAAAAATGTATTTAAACTTGAGTGGATGAATAAAAAGTATTTTACGAACGATTGAAAATTTGAAAAAGATATATATAGGGAGAGCGTGAGCTAATAGAAGGAATTGAAAAACAATTGTACTTCCAAATAGCCTTCTGTTTTCCCTTTATATAGCACTTATAGATGGCACTACAGGCATCCATGATGTGCATCTACGCTGAAATGCCAGCATTCGCAAATCCTATCGACATATATGCATGATGCAAAATTTATGACTTTTGGATGCTTTAGTGAATATAATAGTTAAAATAATTCCTGTTATGAACAGCCCGAAATATTTTTTTTAAATGATGCTCAAGTAATCTAAACCTGTAATAAACCATTATACTCATATATCCTGATATTTCTTATTAAAGACTGCTTATCTAATTCAACTATAATGTTCACAAAATTTAGTCCTGGGATACACCTGAAATCAAGTGGGGTTTTTTTTTTTTTTAATATTCAAATGTAAGTATCATTTTAAATAAGGGGCAGGACTATAATGCACGACTACGATTCTTTCAGCACTTTTACCAGCGTTTAAATATTTTATAATATTTTTAATTGAATTTGTGGTTAGTTTAAAGCAATTTGCTACATAAACCACAAATTTAAAATAGCTGAAATATTTTAACAAACGACAGAAACTGGGACGGGTTTTTTTTTATTCGAAATAAAAATAATTGATCAAAAAACAGAATAAATTAGCATTATCCGAAAAATTTCCTAGTGCTCAAATTATTATGGGAATTCATTCTGGCCATTTTCTAGTAAATGATTTTAATATAAAAAAAGGCTTTGCATGATACATTTTTTTATAAACTGTAAACTGCTCACAAGAATTATGCAGTAGATTATACAGATTTCTTATTATCTAAAATGAGCTTCTGGTTTCTTATCCCAGATACATCTGGGATGAAAGGTAAATTAAAGAGTATTTGGACATGTATTTAAAGTGCATTGGTATAATACAAAGTATAATTATCGTACAATAGAGCAGAATGCCTGAAAAGTTGGCAAAACGTAAAAAAAAAAAAAAAAAAAAATCACAACATTGAAGTTTTATTTATTTCTTGAAATACAATAAATTTCTGCCTTTCTAACATTTGGTTAGAGTTTTAGGGGAGGGGCAGTTTCCGCGTTGTGCATCATCAGAACTTATTCTTACTTAACTTCTAAAAAATTCTCTGCGCTGGAAAGCTGCGTTTATTACTAATTTATATTGTTGAATAATTAGTAATAAACGCAGCTTTTCAGCGCTGAGAATTTTTTAGAAGTTTTTTTTTTTTCTTCATGGGTTTAAATTTTTTTGGCGTTTGAAGTTTATGCATGGTATTTATTTTCATTTTATTAAAATACGATAAATTATTCCCGATTTAATATCTTCACATTTTTTCGAAGATTTTATTTATTTTTTTTTTTTTAAATGGAGAGAAAGGTTAATTTTTTGCATATACACAACCGGCATAAAAAATGCAACACCATGAAGATTTGGTCTTAAAAATATACAAATTTCGAAGGGTAAGTAAATGATCTAAAACGCAAGCTGAATGATAGCATTTAGATCATCTGCGTTACTTGACTTGTTCATCTGCTTATTTTCAGAAAGCAAGTGATTATAGCATGAGACAGATGCGAAGGAAACTACGTATAGGCCAACAATCACTACATTCTGCCGCCTATAAAATTCAGAATTTCGAAAGACTCTACGCTTCATAAGACACATTGGATAAAGAGATGCCTGGACAGAGGCACAGAAGACAATTCCAGCAATCGAACGATTTTACTAGGGGTCAAATTGTTGGTTTATGAACGGCAGGTTGCTCTTATGTCGTATCGCTGCTGAAATGCACGTAAATGTATCCACTGTGCATAGAATTTTGACCAGAAGTATAGATAAACGAAATGTGAATCGTCGTGAAAGATCAGATGCACCTAGATGTACAACATAATGCATGGATCTATGTACCTGAAAGGAAGTAATGGTGGTCCCACAATTAACTACTCTCGACATTCTGGGATATCTCCAGGGAACTTTGCTCCAATATGTGGGAGAACAGTTTCAAGACGATTGGCTGAAGAGGTTTGCTCACAAGCCCCCTTTGTGAAGACTGCCATTGACACCAACCCACCGGCGTGAAAGATTGCGATGATGTCAGAAACGAGCCATTTGCACTACTGAATGGCCCAATGTAGTGTTTAGCAACGAGTTCTGTTCATTTGATGATAGTCGTCGGTTGAGAAACTTAAGGATTTGGGGAGATAGCCTATCTGATTAATATTGTTGAACGTTATACCGTTCGTCAGCATAGCACAATGGTTTGGGGGAAGGGAGGGGGGCTCATCAGACATGATATCAGGTCACCCCTGGAACGTACCAAGGATCAACTCTATAATATGTTGATGAGGGATGCAACAAGCTAAACTGCCTTGCATTCAGTTGCTGCAAAATTATATTTTCCAGCAGGTCAACGTGATACTGCACAAGGCATTCATAAGCAGGCAATCCTTGTATGTCCAGTTGATTTCTTGACTTGCATTATCATCATTCAGGAGAGGGGGAAATATACTTGCGATTGTTATTGGACCAGTACTGCTTCACTATAGCATGTCAGGTATCGGCGCGGTGCAGAGATCTTCACAAATGCAATTGCTTAACTGACGCCACTGACTAAGAGATGGTTTTGATTTTGTCACCATCTACTGTACGAACGGCTTTCTGATTGCTCGATCTTCCATAAACGAAATGGTCCACCTCTTTCCTCGATGGCAAATCTTCCTCTCACCGCAGATTAAGGGTCCTGTCTCCACTCAGTTTCAATTACGTCTTATACATATTTTCTAGTTCAATTTTATTCAAATTTTTTTGTTCCTCCTTCTGATTTCCATCTCTATTCATTCTCTAAAAAATCTAGAGCTCTTTTTGATTATGAAAGGTATTCAATACATAGAAGAAGTATTAGTAATCCGCCCAGAAGTCTTTTGTCCTCATCATTAGCTGACAAACACCCTCTTAGGTGTAATATGATTTCGTATCCATCCCCTATTAAATATATTTTATCTTGCAACAGCGAAATGTTTCCCAACTGGACGTTTCTAATTAACAGTCGTTTATTCAAACGAAAACAACTCCAGCCTTCATTTTTGAAGAAAAATAGCCAGTTGTGTTCATAGAGTGCACCGAATAGAAATCTTCGATTTTTTTCAACAGACTCGCATTCACCAAGTTGGAGTGGGGGGAGCTTCCAAACACACGTACCAAATATTATATCAATTTCAAACAACTTACATATCCATAACAATTAATAATAATTGCTTGTTACACATAAAAGTGTTACAACATAAAATTACACATTGAAACATAAAAAGAAAAAATCATTATAAAATAAGTTTAAATGATGTCTACCAGACAGTTGCCCTACACTTTTATGAAAAAAATTATACATATTTATTCCTTCCCACATTTGACCAAATTCTTCTATATCCTTTCCAAATGTTTGTACATAAATAAAATGTTTAATACTAGGGGGAGGTCTAAGAATGTCTAATTTCGACATTCCTGAAGTTCCAAGGTAAATTGAAAATTACGCGGAGAACTTTATTTTCCAGCCTCTGAATATTTTCCGTGGAAGTAAAAGCTGCAGAGACCTTAATTAGAACTGCATAAATTATCACGGTCTTTAATTAGTTATTAGTACATTAGTAGTTTAATAAACTACTAGCATACTAATAACTAATAAAAGTAGAAAGTTCCGATTTTCTAGTTATGAGAAAGTAAAAAATATGTAAAGCTTTATTAGATTTATTATGTAGTGTAGAGAATCTTAAGTATGTATTTAGTATGTTAGTGTAGAGGTTATATGTTAATTTTTAACAAGTATATAAATATTTAGTTTCGTTAGTTTAGTTAATAAGGTTATTAAATATAGTAATGATAGGATAATTGTTTTGCCCACTTACCATATTAACATTAATTTTTTTATGTGTTTAAAAATTGATATTTTTAGTCATTAAGATTTCAAAATTAATTTTAATATCAAAGTAATCGAAATTTTAATCAATCCAAAAATCTAAGGTCTTTATATCTTTTGTTTTACATTTTTGCTTTTGTAAATTATTAATATTAATTTATGTAGCAAGCTAACTGTAGTAACTATTAAAAATTAGTAGCTTTTAGCACAAATTTAAATCTGCGTGAAGAACACAGTACATGAGGAGAATATTTTCAAGCAATGAAGATTCGGATCTTACATAATCAGAATGAAAATAAACAGATATAAAATAATGCATACGAATTCTAACTATTTACAAAATTTACTATTACTTTGCCCACTTACCATATTAACATTTTTTTTTTTTTTTTTTTTTTTTTTTTTTTTTTTTTTTGTATGTTTAAAAGTTGATATTTTTAGTCATTAAGATTTCAAAATTAATTTTATGTCGAAATACTCAAATTTTTTAATCAAACCAAAAAGCTAAGGTCTTAATATCTTTTGTTTTCCATTTTTTACTTTTGTAAATGCTTTTTTTTTTATTCCAAAAGTTGACCAATTTTGATATTTCCGTGCATAGATATTTAATTCTGTTATAAAGAAATGCCTCAATTTTTAATAAGTCATTGTTTTATCCTGTCACTGTAGCTATATCTACAAATAATGTTTATAAACATTTAAAAAAAAATTCATTGAGCTTAATTGTATAAAAGAAATTGAACTTATTTATTTTTTTAAAGCTTAAAATGTTACGCCATTTTTTCATTGTAGTATCAAATGGAGCCCCTCAATTAACAAATTTTAACACATTCGTACTGAAATAAAAGTCAGTACTACAAGCTAGTCGGAGATAGTCTGCAACCGTGACTAATAGGGGGAGGGGGACAATAATTAGCTATACTACTGTGCCCAAAAAGTAAGATGGATTATTTTTTTTTATCAAAAACTCTTTATTTATTCTTCCAAATTCATTTCATCGCCTTCAAAGTAATCCCCTCCGGTCACAATGCACTAGTGTCAACGTTTTTTCCAATTCTCAATGCATGCTAAAAAGTTATCGGCAGGGATGGCCTTCAAAGCGCGGCGATTCACGTTGAATCTCTTCAATCGACTCAAAACGGTGTCCCCGGAGTGGTCTTTTGAGTTTAGGGAATAGGCAGAAGTTGCACGGTGTGAATACGGTGGTTGTCTAGCGATATGGGTTTCATTTTTGGCGAAAAAGTCACGAACAATCAATGCAGTGTGAGCTGGCTCATTCAGTGTTTTCGGTACCAATCCAGATTTGACGCTTTTGAAGCCCAAAATGGAAATGATCGATCCTTTTGAAATTCCAACGCCATCAGCGAGGTCTCTAATTGTAAATCGACGGTTTGCAAGCACCAAATCTTTAAATTTTTGGACGTGAGCTTCGTTCGGTTGAGGTTGATGATCAACCAAAAGCTCTTCATCTTCAACGCGTTCTCTGTCTTCTTTGAACTGTTTATACTTTTTTACGTTACCACTTTTAAACGTTTCTTTCCGATATAGGAATGCTCACTGAATTCCTTCTGCAACATTCTATACGTTTCCGCACACGAATGTTCATTCCGCAAACAAAATTGAATGCAAGTTCTTCGCTCAATTAATTCGGACATTTCAAAAATCGCCGGAATCAGTTTTATCGTCTCACAAAGCCAAGCGCAACTCAAACACTAATGAATATATTGACGTCAGATTTCACACAAATGTCAAGGACAGTGCCAACAACCTAAAAAAGAAAAAAAAATGAAATTTCATAAGCCCTGGGAATTTTAAATTGAAAATTGGTCTTACTTTATGGACACAGTAGTATTTCATTCGGCTAATAAATTTTTATTCGGTTTTTGTCGCCATTTACGTCATCTTTCTCGATCAGCATGGATAGGGATGCCGATGTTGTTGTTAACGTCAGTACTCGAAGTGGTTCTTTGGAAAAGCATTCGGTGTTCAACCTCCAAAACAGACTGCAATAAGACTCACGCTCTTCTTAGACGAAGAATCAGAAATTTCCCACAAAAGCTTGATCTGAAAAATTACAAAACCTTCAATACTGTGGACGGCTCCATCTGAAAGGTCACTAATAACTTGAAACGCAAAGCCAACAAAATCCTAATTTTCACATCCTAATTCCTCTAGCAAAACAATCCCTGAAACTCAGAAAGTTAATCTTACTGACTTCTGCCTTCAGGATCTGTTCCAATCATATAATTTATGTAATCACCATACTGAAGATACTGTCCATGCCTTTATCTCAACTCTTCATAAAACTGACAAAACTACTACTGTGTCCAAAACAAGTAAGACCAAATTTTTTTTTTTTTTTTTTTCAAAAACATTTTATTTATTCTTCCAAATTTATTTCATCGCCTTCAAAGTAATCTCCTCCGGACACAATGCAATTATGCCAACTTTTTTTTCCAAACCTCAATGCATGCTAAAAAGTCATAGGCAGGGATGACCTTCAAAGCGCGTGGCGATTCACGTTCAATCTCTTCAATCGACTGAAAACGGTTTTCCCGGAGTGGTCTTTTGAGTTTAGAGAATAGCCAAAAGTCGTACTGTGTGAATACGGTGGTTGTGGAGCGATGTGGGTTTCATTTTTGGCGAAAAAGTCACGAAGAATCAATGCAGTGTCAGCTGGCGCATGCAGTGTTTTCGGTACCGTTGAGGCCCAAAATGGAATTGACGCGTTTGAGGCCCAAAATGGAATTGACCGGTCCTTTTGAAATTCCAACATCATCAGCAAGGTCTCTAATTGTAAATCGGCTGTTTGCAAGTACCAAATCTTTAATTTTTTGGACGTGAGCTTCGTCGGTTGAGGTTGATGGTCGACCAGAGGGCTCTTCGTCTTCAACGCATTCTCTGCCATCTTTGAACTGTTTATACCACTTCTAAACATTACTTTCCGATATAGGAATACTCACCGAATGACTTCTGCAACATTCTATACATTTCCCCATACAAATATTCATTCCGCAAACAAAATTTAATGCAAGTTCCTTGCTCAATTAATTCAGACATTTCAAAAATCGCCGGAATCAATTTTAGCGTCTCACAAAGCCAAGTGTAACTCAAACACTAATGGATATCTTGAGTTCAGATTTCACACAGATGTCAAGGACAGTACCAGCTGTGACAGTAACCTGAAAAAGAAACAAAAATTGAAATTCATAATCCCCAGGAATTTTGAATTGAAAATTGGTCTTACTTTTTGGACACAGTAGTAAAATTTCTAATACGTGCGCGCTTCTCTTGTTTGTAAATATATTAATAATCGGAAACCGCTACTGGCAATGACTGTAATTAATAAAATATTAAAAAATCTCATTATATATATGTTGAGATTTTTTAACATTTTATTAGGAATACAGTCATTAACAAGGAGCTTTTATAACTTTATAACTATATATATATATATATATATATCTTGTCTTCTAAATCAATCGATGCAAGTTTACCAAAGGATCACTGATTGGCCCAATTATTTTTATCAATGAAAAGTCCAGGGTAAATAATATCCACCTTTGACTCTACCTATATGGCATTGCTATTGAAACTCAGACTAACAATATTAAAACATTTGCTACAGCTTAATAAAACTATATTACTAATCTGGAATACAAGTTAATCAGATGGAAAATTCTCATTAATGCTAATAAACAGAGATTGTCCTTTGTACTAATAAGATTAAACTACACAACCATAATTAACCAAGTTAATACAAAATTATTATAAAGAAATGTGTGCAATTTTTATTTCTAAATCAATAGGTAAAAGTACGCAACTGTCATGAACATCACGATTAGTTGTAAAAATAACTGCATATGTAGAAGAAAATAAAATTTATGTTCCAGTTATTATGTTATCTCCTAAGATATCTACTTATCACTATTACTTTTAAGATTTTGTATGCGAGCTAAATAAATATCTGGGAATAATCATTGACAAAAAATGATTCTGCATAAGACAGTTTTAATTTTTGGAACTAACACACATTTTTCATATAAATTTTCAACTGAATTCATATTTGATCTCAGTTTTTATTTTTCCTCACAAAAAATAATGCAATTTTTAACAAATCACACATGCTAATATTTACAAGAGGATGATAAAACACTTTTTTCAATCAAAAAAGGTTTTAAGGAATTAAATTATTTTATTAGAATCTTATTAGTTAATAATTGAATATATCCAAAAAAAAAAATTTTTTTAAAGTCAATTCCTTCTTTTTTTTCACTATATTGCAGAAAGTCATTTATAAATAATTTTTATTTGCTTTTTTAAGTTTATCTGGCGCCATCTATTGGTAGATGTATGCAACTTAAATCTAAAAAAAACTAAAATTAATTAAATTTAATTACTGAATTAATATTTGAAAAAAACTGTATTAACATCAAATGTCATCCACCACAAGTTCAAAAAAAAATGCATTTGAACTTGAGTGGATGAATAAAAAGTATTTTATTACCGATTGAAAATTTTAACAAGATATATATATATAGGGAGAATGCGAGTGTGAAGGAATTGGAAAAAAAAAAAAAGTAACAAAAAAAAAACCACGGTCAAATTTTTTGGGATTGTAGCCAGAATCTTCGAAACCAAACATTTTAAAAAATATAACCTTACGACTAACCAAACTACACGGCAGTCTTCTGCAAGTCTAGATATCCTGGCACTTAATTATATATTTTTTAATGCATGAATAGATTTTTTTATGTATATTATGATGGTCACTAGATTTCCAAAACTTCGCAAATTTTCTACCATTTGGCTCAGAAACTTTCCATTTTGAAATTTAATTTTTCCAGCTTTCTTTTCCCAAATTTTCTTCAAAAATTTCCCAACTTCCCCAGTTTTCTCTCACCTTTTATCAATTTTCCTGATTTTTTCCGGTATTCAGGTTGAATCGCCATCCTGTATAGCCCACAATCACGATACAAAATAATAACATATTTAGTTTTGAAAAATAAAAACTATAAGAAAATGAATTATATAAAATTTATGTAGGTGTATTCTGAACTGACAATTGTTTGCAGATAGACTATTTCTATTGAAAGAAAACTAAATTAAATGATAAAAAAAAGTTATTTTGCCTTTTAATGCTGTATCAGAATGCAGACATTTGCTAACTTTAAATAAAATATGAAATTTTAATACAAAAGAATATTCTTTTTTAAATCTCATTCTAACAACTACCTAGTTTTCTTTATAATACAAGTACAAATGCATTGTAATATTACAAAAATATGCTTCAATTTAAATGCATATGCCATCTTTTGATGAAAATTAAAAATGTTTTTTAAAATATAAATATTTTTATCTAGGTCAGCATGACTTTGTGGAGAAATCAGAGTGGCACATGAACTAAAATGTTTGATATTTCTAAATAATATATATAAAAATCAGCAATGAGAAAGAAAATAAAAAAATTCAAATACATGATATTTTTTAAATAATTTTTAATTATTATTTTAACCAACATACATTTCAAACATCAAAGGTTTCATTTTAATAAAAAGAAAAAATTAAAATCTAAATTACATTGTTTGCTTTAAAACAAAATCAATTATTACAACTTTATCTGAAAATATAAAAAACGAAGATTTAATACTATATATATAAATATATATATATATATATAGTACTAGAAACCTTGTACATATAAAATATAGTAATTTTATAATCGAATTTGAGACCAATTATAGAAAAATAATAATTAAATTGATTGATACTCATGATATAAACTTATACAGCAATTTTAAAAAGTAATAACATTCAATTCCTTCTAACAAAATACAAATGCATAAATTTCAAAATGATGTTTTAACCTCATTAAATCAAATATGAAAAATGAAACATATCATCAACTTTTAAAAACAGCTGCAAGAACAAATAATGAAACTGATGTTTTTTATTTAAAAATTACACCTAATTCTTTTTTAATTCATTTGACACCAAGAATTGATTCCTATCAGAAAAAAAAAATTCTATTTCACAAGTTCCTAACTAAAGAAGTGAAGTGACTTTTACTGTAAAAGTTTGTATAGCAAACATCTGACATATGTTCGCAATAAAATTAAATTTTAATTTGTAAAACATTATCGCACATATGATAGACATTTATATCTTAAAGCACAAAATTTTAGTTAAAGCAATAAAAAAATATATAAATAAACACATTGAGTTATCTGTCTGACAATATTAACATGATATTGGTGCTATGTCTAATAAAGTGCTTTCGTATAATTAAAATTCTAAAACATCAAATATTTCTTAAAAATATTACTTTAAATCACAGCTGAAAAAATTTATTAGCCTTTTAAAACAGATTTATTGAATAAAACAATGCAAAATCAGTTTTGAAAATACAACAAAATATAGTACGAAGTTTATCGAAAACTTCAAAAAAACAAGTTTGGACCAACACACACACACATGTATATATATATATATATATAGTAGTTTAAAAACACTGCTAATATCTGGGATCACAGAAATTAAGAGCAACTCCTAAATAACTAGTGATTCAAAATTTTTAAAAATCGTCATTTAAAAGTTGCTCTGTAGTTATGCAGATGCATATGTTATTTTACAAGAGTAGTAGTAATAATTATTTAAACATAAGTTCATTTTCCCAAGATTTAGCTTATTTCCAATTTCTTTTTTCAAACCATTTTTAAATTCTTATGATAAAGCAACAATGCATTTAGACAACTATAAAGCTATTCAAAATATGCAAGTATTACACATCATCATGAATAAGATAAAAGTAACACAAAAATATGTACATCAACAGATGGATTCAGGTATCTTTCGTATAGTCCGACCACGGATTGCATGGAATGGTGAAGTAGAATCCAGTTTAATGGTGGAAATGGACGAATCAATTACTTGTTAGGGGTGCTAGACAAATAAACATGCTATAAAGCTGCTTTGAAAGAAAAAAAAAAGTATAATAGAACTATTATACTTTTTTTCTTTAAGAATGTGAATTTTTTTTCATCTAGTTTTTCTTTTATCATTGGTAATCGAAAACTTTAATTATAAAAAAATAAAATTCTTTAAAAAATTAAAATCCCTTTTAAATGGCATTTTCTTCTCTATGACACTGCTCTTTTTTGAATTCATTTATTTTGGCCATTTGCCACTTTTTCATGATTGGTGGTCGGACTATACATGTTTTTTTTACTACCATTTACAAAATTAAATTGAATTAATTCTAAAATGATACTTGACACACAAGCAATGTAATGTATATTAGAAAAAAAATGTCATGCACAGTGTACATGTTTAAATATTATGCATTTTATTTAAAATTGTTTAAAAATAACACTTTAATAATTTTTAAAGAGTTATTACATGCTTATGAGGGAGAGGAAAAAAAAACCTGAAAGCATTCGAAATATCTAGCAAAACAATGAAGAAAAATCAACATTCACTTTTAATAAAAAAAAGTCACAATGAATTTAAAAATGCTCATTATCTTGCTTTAAATTGATTAAGTAAGACAGATTGTTTAAATTTTATAAAATAATCATAATCAATGAAATATTTCATATAATAATGCATTATGAATTATTTACTGAAAAAAATTAAAAACATATGCCTAAAAAATTTATTTATGATTATTGACAATATGCAAGTTTGTATACATTTGTTTATTTGTATACAGAGTTAAGAGAAATGCATAATTAAAATTCTTCCCAATGTGCTTCACATAACTTCAAAAAAAAAAAAAAAAATGGGGGAGGGAGAGAGAAATTAAGTACACGTTTGAAGTTTCAAGATGTAAACATTCATAACAATGACAACACACAAATATTGAGGAAATCAATATACTTCACATTTTTAACACAATTAAAAAGTAACAGCTTATTTAACTGTTTATGAAGTGTGAATCCACCTAAAAGGTAACTTTGGCTTCTATTAATAGAGAATATCTACAAAAGATTTATATGATATCCCCAAAAAAGTTTAAAAAAGAAATTTTCCAAAAATAGAGGTAGAACAATAACTATAGGAAGGATGAACTGATTAAAAAAAAAAAGAAAAAACGCATAAATTAATTCATTTATATAGATTTTTTTCATATTTTTTACAAACAACCAAGTAGAGAATATATTCAATAATTTCAAATGAAATGCAAACAAAAATGTATTATTTTCATTAACTTTTTATATAATTTTTAGAATCATACTGTATACAAATCAAAGCATAATGAACTTGGGCATAATTAATTGAGCACCATTTTTATTTTTACATAAATTTTCATTTTTATTTGATATCATGAGATATATATCATGAGTTATTTCAATAACAACTTATATTTTCAATACTGAATGGCTTTGATGTTATTTTTAAATAATTATGCATCTAATTACAATGAATTGATATCTAATGTTATGAATTTTACTGCATGCCAAAAAAAAAAGTTTTTAATTTAAAATAAACATATAAATGATATTGAATTAAATAAATTGAAAAACAAAATTCGATCAACTTATAAATGCTGTTGCATTTAGTCATGCAAAACATTGATTTAAAAAAAACTACAAAAATGCAAATATTACCTTTTTTTTATCACATAGACAAAAAAAATAATAATAATAATAATAATAATCTTAACCTGGAGAGGGAAGGAGAGGAAAGAAACCTAGACACATTTAAAATCATTTTAGAGTTTAAAACACACTGATTACATAAAAACAATGCCCTAGATGTAAGCAATGCCATTTATTTGCAATCAGCATTTTTGTTTTCATTAAGAATCTCATTTCTGGTAAAGTTACACAATATAAAATTCATTTCATTTTTAAAGTAATGTAATTTTAATTAATTACAAAAATAACTTCCCCCCTTTTCCTACAAAATTGTTTTCTATCAATATAACTGAATAGAGTTTACAACTGTATAACCCTTCAAAATCAAGTAACTTAAAAGCCATAACAATTTCTCAGAAGAGAAATATTGTGCAATAACATAAAATTAACTTGGCAGTTATATAAAAAAATAATAACAAAAAACCCATTATATTTGCATTTGATTGAGCAATAGTCTTATCAAGTTCATTGTAAGAAAGAAAAAGAAAAATGGGGATCGCATCATACAAAAGCGCAATTCTTCACGCGTACAGATAAATTTCCATTAAATTTAAATTATCTACAGCTTGTGCAGCCTTTTTTCTTTTATTTTAAAATCTATCCACAATGATATTTAACAATTTAAAAATTACATGTCATGTTAATGAAACTACCACCGGTCTACATCGGAAATGGAAATGTTATCAGAATTGGTCCTAGGCAGCCTATGATCCACTTTGTGGGGCTGATTAGGAATAGAAAAAGGTCTGGCTGGCCATTGGGGAGGATAATTTCTTGGACCTTGAGGTACAAGATGTCTTTCAGGAGGAAAATTTCTTGGGCCAGGCAGGACAGGATGAGGTGGCAAATTTCTTTGAAACTGTGGCATGGGATGTTTCTCACTATTAAAACCTTGTCTGCTCATGGACCATGGTGAATCTGGCATTTGATGAAAAGGAGCCATATTTGGTAGAACATTTTTCGGTGGAGATGAGCCAAACAATTTTGGCGGACTTTGGGCATGCAAGTCATTTTGCTTGCCACCTCGTGGAGGAGTGAGGTGAGGATGTTTGTTATTAAACGGTGGAGGATAATTCACAGGTGGTGGTTGCATTGTTTTATAACCTGGAGGTACATTGGGAATGATATTTCGAGATCCATAACCCGGTGGAATACGATGAGAGGGCACACCCATCTGAGCTAATGTTTGATTCTCTATCCTTTCATTCATAGAAGGTTGTTGCTGAATTCCTGGAAATGGCCCTCTAATAAAGTCATTCTTCATTTTTTGGTTCATTCCTCTAGAATTGTGCCTTTCATTACTGCGTTTCCTTTCATGACTTGCATTATCTGAAAATTTAAATAGACATTTTTAAGTTGAATTTACTTATTATAAACAATATATAAGCAATTTTCTGAAGAAAAAAAATATAAATAATTTTTTAAATTTTTGTTACAACTATTCATATTTAAATGAATTTTACATTATATTATAAACATTTCAAAACAGAAAAAAATGTACAATAAATTATTTAAGGTTTTGCCAACTTAATCCAGATAAAAATTTATTTTCAAGTACTTTCAGTATATTTCCTCCTTAAATGTTTTAATTTAAAGACATCAATCATAAAACCAGAAAGGGGGTGAGCATTTATATTTAACTTTGAAGATGTTGCAAGATGCAAAGAATATATAATCTAAATATATATATATATATATATATATAATAAATAAGGAACAAAAAATACAAAAATAACTAACACATTGAAAAGTAACACAAATATAACTTTTTATACTCTTTACATTCCAATATGATATTTATTCTACACTTTATCCATCTAATTTGTATCGGGATATACAGCAGCAGATTTTTCATACTAAATAAACTCCATCTTTTCTTGCCACAAAAAATGATCAACTGTAAATTTTCAATCAAACTCCAAATAAAAAAACTATAAAAGTTTTTTTTTTTTTTTTTGCAGATCGCAGCAATATAAAAGTCATTTAGTGATAAGAATTAAATTTAATGTATTTGGAAATTAATTTTACCATCATTTCTGGGAATAATAATAATTAAATATTTTATTTAGCAGGTCCACTCTGCCCATTCCAGCACTATAACAGAGTAGTTACAAAAATTTTAATTGTAGTTTCTAGGCTTTCTCCCTACTCAGAATCACTGTATGAGCACAATATAAGTAAAGTAATTAAAAATTCGATTTACAAGTTATTTAATATGGAAAAAAATATTTTTATACAATTTAATTTAAAAAACAAAACAGAATAAACATCCTAAAAAATCTATTCAAACAGTATATTACAGTAAACATTTAAATTTTTACAGGATAACCACTCTTATTAAAATAAATACAGTTCAATTTTTCATTTAAGCTATTTTTAAGAAGGATTTTTAACTTTTTTTAAAAGGGATTTACATGATTTATTTTAACAAATTTCTTTCTTGAGAAACTTGCGAGAAGAAATAGTAAAACGTCAAGAAATGGAGAACAACAATTCTCCTTGAATGTTTCTTTTTTTTTTTTTAAGGCGACACTGTACCATTGCATTTTGTTTTTTCCTCTCTATGTACACTTATAATGAAAGCCCAATTGAAGAGCAGAATTAGTAATTAAACAAGCAAATAACAAATTAAAGCATGTATTCAATGCATATGCTAAAGGATACTTGATCAAATAAATTAGGCTTCAAATATATCTTAATAATAATTCATTAGACATAATTTTCAGTAACTACATATGTAAGTAACAACTACCAATCAAAAGAGATGCTAAAGAATTGTGAAATTAGATTTAAGGAATGAATTTAACCATAATATATACAATAAATAATTATAAATTATAAAATATTAAAATCTTCCTTTCTTAAACCATCTAAAGCAAATAGCACAAGTACAAGTAGAACACAATTAAAAGGCATGTATAAAAATGAGATCATAAACTGGATAGCCTGTCATAAAAAAAAAAAACAGGATGAAAAGTTAGAGTAGACTCGCCTCACAAGTATTTCATGTATGCTTGGCGTGAAATGCCCGAGTTTTAGATATTTTTACGAATTTTCCAGATCAATAAAATGTCCTGCTTTTCTTGACTTCTTGGTTCTGTTGCTACGTTGTATAATCATGTATAAAATTTGTATATCGAACATCTGCCTTCTTGTCCAAGAAAAATACCTTTACCTACATATAATGCTGTTTCTAACTTTCTTAAAACTTTTAAAAAACTAAATTCTTCCTAAAACTACCATCTTAACTTCTTCCCAAAAGTTGAACAATAATTATATTACTTTAAAAGTATTAAAACTTTTCATTTAAGGCATATATACACCAGAATCCTTTTTACAAATACTTATCTAAGACACAGCAGTAAAATAAATTCATTTGAACATTGAAACCAAATATATTAGGCAATTAAAAAAAATTTATTTTAATAAATATCAAATTTTTGTTGTTGTTGTTGTTTCTTATCCCACTTGGCTGGCCAAGCCCACAAGCCCATACGTACTCATGATTGAAGGGGAAGGAAGCAGCTTCTGTTGTGATGGAGCATCCCGTAGGTAGAAGTCTGACTTTGGCTCCATGACGCTCTTACAGTCATGGGAGACAGGGACCTACGGCTTAAAGTGGATTCCGAACCACTACAAACATCCATGGCACCGCCGGGATTCGAACCCGAAACCTGTGGCACCGAGCGCTAGACACTCGGCCATTCAGGTCCCAAATGTGTGAATGCCAACGGCACGCGGTGTTCCCAGGTGGTAACCCACCCAAGTACTGACCGCGCCCAATGATGCTTGACTTCGGTGATCTAACGAGAACCGGTATATTCAGCATGGTACGGCCGTTGGCTAATATCAAATTTAATTTCTATATTCTCTATAGTTACTTAATGAAAAATTTACTATTATAAAAACATTATGCATATAATGATTACATACAGCAACAAAAAATATAATTATAGACAAATTTAATCAAACATTATAATAAAATGTACTTAATATTTGTGTACAAATTTTACAAATTTACAAAATAATACAATTATTTTGAATTTATATCAAATGATACCAAATTTTATAGATGAAATGCCAGCATACCATAAGCTCGTTTCTGATCTCGTTCTCTTGATTTATTACTTTTTGACTTTCTAGGGCAGTTTCTAACCAAATGACCCGGTAGTCTACAATATGCACATGTTTTTTCTTGAGTACAGTTTTTAGCTATGTGACCGATCTTTCCACAATTACTGCACCCTCTATCATGAGGTGGTTCAACTCCACTGTTTAAGAAATTTCTGTTGAAAAAAAAGGCCTGAAAAGGATAACAATGTTGTCATACAAACATTAAATTTTAAAAACAATTAAAAATAATACAGTTGATTAAAACTAATTTTCTAAAATGTTTCAACAGGCAAGTAGCAATGCAAAGAAATTTTTCAAGCACATAAATAACAAGAAAAGAATATTTCAGTAGAATATTAATAAAAAAAAAAATTTTTTTTTTTTTTTTTTTTTGAAGCTTTATTATTACTACTCATATTTAAATGAATTTTACATTATATTATAAATATTTAAAAACAGAAAAATTATACTATAAATAACTTATGCTTTCTCCGGCTAATCTGGATAAAAATTATTTAATTACTTTTCAGTATATTTCATCATCTAATGTTTTAATTTATAAACATCAACCATAAAAACACAGAGAAGGGGGAATTTATATATGACTTGATAATGTTCCAATAAGTGAATTGCATACTCTGTTTTTACAATCATATGCACAATGTAATCCTGTTTAGAGAAGAATATGGAATTCTTAGTGAGATAAGAATTAGTGAGTTTTACAAGGGCAGTGAACGTAGAGCAGTTTTAAGGGGGGTATAAATATAAAAAACAATAATAGACAAAGCATAATTTCCAAAAAAAACATGATTTTTATTATTTTTTATCCAAGTCACAAATTCAAGTGTTTCAATGAATAAAGCTTATACTAAAGCTCTAAATGATGCACCCTTCCAAAAACTACTCTTTCATGAATACTATGGCATAAGGGTCAGTTTGCTTTCTTTGAAATTGGAGTCACACTCCAGTCTGCAAAAAGATTAGTCTTTTGAGCTGAATCACATGTGCACAATAGACATGGGGTCCATGTAATTGTAATTCTTTAGATAGTTTATTTATTAGTGTATTTGTTATTGAATTTATTTTAGGCACTCAAATTATTTTAAAATCAACAAATTATCAGTAGGATGAAACATTTATTTTTCATTTTAGGAAAAATATAATCTAAAAAATTCTAAAGCTTTAAAAGAAGTTTTGGATTACATTGCTAGAGCTGAAGTATCAGATACTGAAGAACTGGATTCTGATGATGATTGCTTTATTGATAGTGATAATCTATTACAAAAGTTAAATTTTGTTAAAATTCTTGGAAATTATATCCAGTAATTAGTTTAAGCTTTAATTAGTTTAAGTTATACTAAATTGGTATTATTGAAACTGACTTATATGCATATAGTTGCTGATGTTTCGTGTGAAATTCCAATGATGAAATTTCTTATAAGGATTTCGATGCCTCTTTTCTTCTTACAACCAAAAAAGTTATTAATTAGAGATGAAAATCATTTGAAACCAAAAATTTAAGAGTTTACCAATGAAACAGATGAAAATTTGGAACAAGATCTATAATAATCTAGATTTATCTTCTGATCTACATACAGTTGGTTTAGTACAAATTTTTTTTAAAAAAGGGAAGCCATTATTGCCTATAGTGCAAAATAAAAATGCATGCCAAAAATTAGCTGATGTTCGGCCTCATCTTGAGGTTATTAATGACTGTGCGACTAATTTGCCAAAATTTGAGAATAAACAATAATTCCAATGTAAAAATTATGATTTTTGTGGTAAAACCCACCTCTACTCATAAATTTGCAGTGTGTTTGCACTTCACAAGGAGAAAAATATTTTCCATGTCAAATGTAAAATTCATCTATTTCGCTATATAAAACCAAAAATATGGGAAATTTCTTTGTGTATTATTGCTCATGTATCTTCTATTATGAAATAAAATTACTAAAATATTATTTTTTGATACCATCTAGTTATATATTTTCTTTAGCAATCTTTGTTACATGAAGAAATTGATATTTAAAACAAAACTTATATCGAAGTTCAAGCACTGACTATTTGACTTTTGCAACCTCATTAACTGTTTAAAATAAGCAAATGTCCATTCCAATGGATGATCTTATTTGGCGCTGTCTGAAGTTGATTTTTAAGCTGTTGAAATTAGAAGTGCAGTCCACTTTTATTACGAGTTACAGAAATTTTTTTAGGTTTGTATAAAATGACAGAATTTGGTTTCAACAGTAAATATTATAATATATAATAGGATTATACTTACTTCTTCATAACCTTTCATGCTATCTACTGGTGTACCAAACCGCTCACGAGCTCTCATAAAAGCTTTCAAAATATATGTATTCACTAAAAATAGTTATATAAATATTATTTAGAAAAAATATGAAAATGTTTTACATTTCAGTCAATATTTCTACACAATTAAAAAAAAATGTGCAGTTATACTACATTATCCTGAGGTGGTTCAACTTGCCAATTTAAAAATTTTCTGTTGTACATTTTTTAATATATTGCTTAGACTAGGGATTGCCAAATTTATTAATTTTATTGTTTGTCATAACTTTGTACCTCTGAATAAAATAATTTCAAGAATATTTACACGGCGAAAACGTAATTTTTTAAATCGTACAAATAATCTAATTCTAGTAGGGAAAATAATAATATATGTACACAATAAATACAGTAAGTATAAAATAAACACGCAAAAGACTCCCATTACCATCTTTTTTTTGTAATTATAACAAAACAAACTAGAAAAAAAATAGGGTTGAGAAAAAGCCAAAGAAAATATCTTGAAAGAGTCAACAATCACATAAATTTTGTGGCCCCTGGTCTAAGTAATATACTCATTAATCTCTTATTAAAAAGTTGGTTTGGAATCATTGAGTCTAATTTAGTTTTATTATATTGTTCATTATAGCTCAGGATGAAGGGCAACTTTTATACTAAGCAGTCTTTCGAACAGAAATAATATGCTGCATATTTTCTACCTTGTGATCTAACAAGCTGTTAATTAATCTAGCTTCCCAGTCTTTTCTCTAAACTTGTTTGTCTAAGAAATAACATTAACCACATTCTTTTACTTTAAAATTGTATTTTTGAAGGATTCTCTGTGTTTGTGTGTGCGTGTATGCATGCAGGTAGAAGTTAAGATATTGCCAGTAAGAATTGTGGGAAATTTGCAGTCTTTGTATGAGAGCAGCATGCACATTATATCACTGATAAGAAAAAAAAAATTTTTCTTTCCATTATCAGATTTTTTAATATTGAGTATAACAGTGACAGAACATCGAATGTGTTTTATGAAAATAAAACTTTTCGAGAGTCTTCAGTTTTCCAACTAAAAGGAAATTAAAAAAAAATTCAACTGTGTACAATTGGTAAAAGCCCTTTTGTAAAAATCATGCAGGTTTTTTAAACAACTGCTGAAATGACTTAACTACCACTTCCATCACTGATGAAAACATAAAAGCCTATTCAAGGAAATATTAAAAAAAAAAAAAAAAATCTTAAATTTTGAACAGATCATTCAAAATGAGACAAACAACTGATGGTATTTTAAGTATTAGATTCCAGGTTAAACATTAGAGATATGGAGAGGTGAGTACTTTAAAACAAGTGTAATAACTTTTTAATAATAATAATTTTTTTCAATTCATACTAGGTTCTAGTATATATAAATATGTCATCTTGATAAAAATTTCGATTATTTTATAAAGTAGTCATTAATTTAACTTGATAACAAAAAGGTTTATAATTTCATAATCTTGAAATTTTTATTACATTATAAATTCTCTTAAAAATATTACATTTTAGAGTTTATTAGCTTGATATTCATACATTATCAACTAAAAAATTGTCTAACTAAAGTATTAGTGACAGAACCATGCTAATTGTAATTCAAATTTGGCTTGCCTGACTGTAAAAAATTTCTATTTAAGTACATATATTACATAAAATATTAATTTTAAATAAAGATAGCATGACACAAGATATTAAAATAAAATCAATAGTTATAATAAAATTATATGTTAATTGAATGTCATGAAAATGTTTATAATATAATAAGTTTATTGTATTGTAAGTATATACTAATTTTTATAAAAAAACACTTTAGTTTAACATGACTTAAATCAAAATTTAAAAAAAGATAACTTTTAGTAGAAATGAGATAAGTTGCATTAAAAAAACAACTTACTTTTTCTGCTTAATCCAGCTCCCAGATTATGATTTAAATCAAATGGATCTGTACAATGAAACAAATTATCAAGAAAAAAAAAAGAACAATTATACATGAATGAATTTTATATGAAATTAAGTAACAAAATTGATATTTACATGTATTAGCCTAAAATGGAATGTAACTTAACTTATGTAGTAGGCAATAAAATTGATTTAATTAGAAAGCAAACCACATAAAAAGCTACAATCATTAAATAGCTTTCAATAAAATATTCACATTAAATTAAAAATATTATAAGTAGATAATATTTACACAATTTAATTATAAGAAAAGATTTGTTAATGTAATGCAACCATTATATTTAAAAACTTATATAAACACATGCCGAGAAACTTCAAAATAGTCAATTTTTATAAATTTAATTAATAATGATGCAGGCAGGAGGTTTACATACCTTCAATGGCTAATTCTTTAGTATTCCATAATTTTTTGAACCGAGTAAGAAGCTTTTTCTGTCTGATCGAAATGACATATTCTTTCCAATCAAAATGGCAAGCATAAAAATTCAACATGCCTAACCATAATTCTGAAACACTTTCTGTATTTTTTCCATAATCGGGCCAAACATCTTTCTGCATAATGCAAATTTTAAAAAACTGTAAGAACTCTATTAACTTTAAGATACAGTTTTTGCAATAGATAATTTAATAAAATGCTACATAAATTGAATAACTGATATAATTAATTGTTTAAACTAGAAAAATACAGTAATTTTTATTCATTCAAATTTTTAAATTTGCGAAATACATTATTTTACAGTACAAACTAAAACACACAAAAGGTTAAAGAGATTCCCATCTCTTTTTATAAACATTTCTATCTTCTATGTATTATTATTTTTTCTTCTACTTTATAGTAAGACTCAAGATATAATAGATAAATAAATCACTTGGAAATAAAATAATTCTTGAAATGAAATTTTCCATTAAAATATTTCTGACTTCATGATTAAAAAAGTATAAAATATAAGAATTACTCGGTAAAGTAAAAATTCACTTAATTTTAAATTCTGTACTTTGTTGTTTTTATGTATATGAAACAAGTCAGTTTTAGGATAAAAATTCTTATTTCAAAAATTAATAAAAAGATTACTGTTAAAAATGAAGGACAGTTAGAAGGGCCCTATAAATGCTTTTTTAAAACTTAAAGAAGAGATCTTTAAATATTTGTCATTAATTTGATTGGAATAGAAAGGACTTTAGGAATAGATAAGGACTAAAATTATAATTTGAGATATTAATAGGAATCACTGCTCAATAATTTTTAGGAGAAAAATTTTTTTAATTTATACAATTAAAGTGTGTACTGAAAAGATTCACAAACATGTTTATTGTCTGACCATTTGTTGCATATATAGGTAAACATCTGGTTTACCTTTGGAATGGAAAAATCGAGTATTTGCAGGGATGCTAGTCAGATGACCAAAGCGCAAAGTTAATTTGTAAGAAAAAGGTATAACAGTTCAAATCTTTTTCCTGGTTTTTCTTTTAATATCATGTAATCTAAAATTTCAATTAACAAAAATTAAAATTCTATTTATTGTAATTAAAAGACCTCCAAACTGATCTCTTGTGGTTCTTTGTTCATTTCCTGGGAAATGTTTTTTTGTGTGTGTGTGTGTGTGTGTGTGAAATTTGTATGCATGTATTTTTTCTTTTGATGTGTCTTTACTGTTCCCCCTATAATGTTTATGTAATGATTTTCAGTTTCATCATAGCAGCTTATGCACATATCAGATTTTGAATTAATTCAATTTTCCCCCCTTTTACTTTTAATGATTTTTTTTATAGGATTAAATATGAAGAACATGAAAATTTATGTATAGTGGTATTAAAGCTTTGTTATATAAGCTAATGGTACTTCTAGAAAAGTCCCTTATCAGTTTCCAATTACTATTTCTTTTTTCTTATATGTTTGCTTTGCCTGTAGTTTTTCATCTCTATCTATATCTCCTTCTATATATATATATTTATAAACTAGTTTATACATTAATAGAAAATAATTATAATTTATAAAAATAAATTATTACCAAATTCTTCAAATCTCTGAAAAAATATACATCCCAACCTTCTAACATTTGTGGTGATTTTTCTTCTATGTGCAACTGAAAAATATTGCGAATACTTTAGTATAATAAGAAATATTAAACTACTAAAATATATACAGCATTATATAAATTATAATTTTAAAAATAAATTATATCAAGCATAAATAAGTTATTAAAAATTATATATTTAACATTTTAAAAATCTAAATTCATGCAAATGATACATGGTTAGTTGTAACAGAAACAAACATTTTTTAAAGTTAACCTCAAAAACATTTATAAATATAAAATTTCCTCTTAATTTTCATATTTTAAAATTAATGTATATCAAAACAGCTTAACTTACTATAAAGCATATTCAAAATAAAAAGAGGAACAGAATTATTTTCCCCGTACTTTACAAAATCGATTTTTTCTATTTTATTTTTTGGTTCTAATACATATACCATATATTTTCTCTAATGCTTAAATTATATTATATAATTACAGGATATAAAAATTACTTAGAATTTTAAAGTTTTTACAAAAACATATTTATATTAAGATGTTACAACTATGCTATCATGTAAATTTTTATTATGTTACTGCATGCATACCCAAACTTAATAAGAACCAAAATGTTCAACTATAAAAAAAGTATAAAAATAAAATTTCATGGGGGCAAAAAGTTTTCTAGACAGTTCAACTCACTTCTTGCAAAACTGGAATAACAGGTGGATCTCGTTGTTGCAAGAAAAATAAAACCATTAGAATATAAGCATAAGAAGATAAACTTCCACGAGAAGCATCACATATACCTACTACCTAAAAAAAAAAAAAAAAAAAACAATAAGTGATTAAAATACAAAAAGGAAAATTAATCAGAATATCAATTCTAGAAAAAAGATTCAAGACAAGTAAGATTTTTATGTCCCTCCTAAATATAGTATAAATGTCAGCTTTCATATCTCAAATATGTATGATCCAAATTGTAACACCAATATTAACAATTTTGAAAATGGGAAAACATTACAGAAATTAAAAAACAGTGGAAGGGAAATAAAATCGAGCATTAATTAAATACATTTCCTATTGTATCTATGAATAACAAAAAAAAAAGTTTAAAAAAATATTATCAACAAATTAATATCAATTTATATTTAGAAAATTACTAACAGGGCAATATTAACATTTACTATATAACTTTTGGTGAAACTTTATAGAACATTTTCAGGATTTTCTTGATTTCTTAAAGTTGGCAGATTAAAAAAACTGTAAACATTTTCATAATAAATTTATGATATATAATCTTTACATATATATATAGTTAAAAACTTTAAAATAAAACTAGTGTAAATATACATGTTTCAAGAAAATTAATATTAGTCATGGCAACAAGTAGTTTTCTTTAAGTCTTATTATTATAAAAACATGAAAAGCTAACGAAAAAAAGGAATACAAAAAAATAGCAAACAGAGAAAAGAAAAGCCATATAATATTGAGCAGCTTATTATTGAAGAATCACATCGTAATAAAAAAAATAGAATAAAATTGAAAAAACACTTCAATTCAACCATAAAATGATAAATATTAAGACAACATTAAGTCTGCTTTATTTATTTGGTTAATATTAGGTATATATAAGAAAATGCTGATGGTTTGAGGCTAACAGTTCTAAAAGTACAGTTTTATAAAATTAACTCGTTTAATTTTAAAAAAGCTAAAATTAAATTTTTTCAATAATTTTCAGTTAAGCATCAAAGAAAAAGATGATGGATTAAGAGAAAAAATGTGATTTTCTGGAAATTTTTATATTAGAAAAAATGCAATAAATACAAGTATATTTCATTCTTAATAAGGTTATATTATCTTTAATATATTGAGATCTAATTGTGTTTAAGATGATATACTAGATGTTAAAAAATCTGCCACTTCCCCAGTTCTAATTTAGTTTTTATCCCCGCCAGAAATTTTTTTAAAATTAAATTAAATTTATTAAAGTTGGATTTATTGAAATAATTGATTAATTTATTGATAATTAAATTTATTGATTAATTTGAATTTATTTTTTAATCACAATTTTTAATTTAAATTTAGAAGTAAGCTTTTCCAAAACCCAACATTTTTTATGTAAATCAAAATTTTTAACTATTATTAATGTATTATCCACAGCTACTAACTTATTGTTTGAAAAAAGCAGGAGATATTGTAAAAATGCAGAATATTTTACACATTATTTTATAATTATTACCTTATTTATTTTTATCAGTTCAAAATACAAAATATTTAACTATTTTCATATACCGACTTTTTAAAATCATGTCGAACTTTTTGCATCCCTTTTAAATATAACATAGAATAGATTACGCATAAATTAAAAAGTAAAATTTATATTTTTATTATATAAGTGCATCCAAGTATCTTCATTAAAGAATCTATAATGCATTACATTTCTTTGTCCAGATTTCCTTGCTTAAATAAGATGGTATTTTTATAAATTATTTCATAGAAAGTGGGGGGTTTTTTCCATTAAAAAAAATTAAACTCCATTGGCATTAACTCTTATATGTTAACAACACCTAAGGTAAAATTAACATCATAATTATAAAAAGTACTCTTATTTTTGTATAAGAGAACTTTATATTCTTGATTAAAATATAAATAATGATGATAATGTTTATTTTTTCATTTGCAAAGTTGAATTTTTTTTTTTAACCAGAACATAGCACAGTTTTCAATTCTTAAACTATACTTGTAGTTAAAAAAAATTTAGGGGATTTAATCTTCTATGCAGTGGGGCAGAAGATTATAGCTAAACTGCAAAGAATATGGCAGCTACAGCATTCTATTAAAATTATAAAATATTTCAGCATCTTACCTTTGCCAAATGTTTCAAAGCATAACCCAGAATTTGAACTCTTGGATCAATTTTCGTATAAGCTTCCAACATTTCAGTATTGATGATAGCCTAAAAAACATAAATTATGTATAAAAATATTACACATGAATTTTAAAAAATTTACCAATCTTAATGAAACTTTTAAAATATTTAATTAATACATAATTGATAATACTTACCAATGAATTATAAAGACTAATATCTCCTTCTAATTTTGATTCCTGCCAAAAAAACTTCACAATTGGGACTTTAGCACTTGTTATAGGTAAAACATTTTCCAGTTTAGAATGCTTACTTAACTTTTCTGCAACTTTTTCAATAATCATAACACTATCTAAATTCTGCAAAATTAAGTTCAATTAAATAAATTTTATAGCCCAGTTTCAATTTAAAAATATATAATTTACAATTAATAAGAAGTTATAATTGCTAACTAATGAATTAAATTCTAAAAATTAATAAGAACCAATTTTTATGAATTACTTCTAAAAATTAATAACAACCAATTTTTATGAATTACTTCTAAAAATTAATATTTTAAAATTTTCAATATGAAATATATAAAAACAGTTTACTACCTTTTAGAATAAAAGAATTTTTTAAAACATTATTTTTTTTTTTTTAGTAGGTAACATTTCTATATTTATTAGATTTTACAGGAAAAAGATAGTTTTTTTTAGAACTTAAATTAAATCCAAGTAGCATTAATGCTTAGAATTTAATCTTGCATCTCAAACTAATCTTACAATATTAAATTAATTAATTAATGCTTAAATTTCATTAATGCTTTTAGAAATGCTGCAAAAAATGTATTGTCAGAAAATAATGAGAACTTGCAAACATACACAATTAAAATCTCTCCTATAAGAAATAAAAGGTTGCACAAATTATTCTTTGTCAGAAATATTTTATCTTTGATAAAGAATAATAGCTTGAAGTTTATTAATAGCTTGAATTCTTTTAGACAGAAAGGAAAGAAATACAGAGAAGAGGGCAGATGGATTACATAAAAGAAAAAGAAATTATAATGGAAAAAAGGATTGCAGACAATGATTTCAATATAATAGAAAAAAAAATTCTACAGTACCTTTCCATCATTATGATCTTCAAATGTCAAGCAAAAATCCATATCACTTTTATTTTTAAATCCAAAACCATTACAGAAAGAGCCAAATAATCTTAATGTTGCATCTAAATAAATAATTATATATTAGAATAATATACATTTTTTTATTGTGTAATCAATGGAAAAATAAATTAAAATCAATAGTTTACAGAAATTAATGTTTTTCAATTATGAAAAATTCCAAAATTTTACAGGTTTTGTAAAATATTTATTTAAAAAGTATCTATTATTAAGATATTTAATAAATATATATATCAATGTTTAAATAAAAATTTAAAGAACAAACATAAGTATCTTCCAAATTAAAAATAAGTACAATACTAGCAACGAATATTGGTGCCATTAAAATATTTGGAATTACATATTTTATGCAAATAGTACACAAAACAAATTAAGATTCCCCCTTAACCTTGCCTTTTTAACAAAAACTGCTCTATAAAATTTGAAAAGGTAGACTATCTTATACTAGATACTTTTTAAGAATATTTATTTCACAAATATAAGAATAACCATTTTGAAAAAAAAAAAAAATTTCCAACATGAAATTTTCAGAAAAAATAGTGTCTTTGGAATTATTGAAACACAATCACTTGCATATCACCTACAAAAATTTTAATTAAGTACCAAAATTTACTTTTTGATAGAATTCATAAGACTTATCAAATGCATATTACTCATATCAGTAGGATTTAAAAATGATTTCCGAAACATTTTTAACATTTATAGAAATTGTCTTTGAAACAATTCATTATGTGTACTTTTTCATTTCTACTGGAATAATTGAGAGAATTCGGAATAATTTAATTACATGAAATCAAACACCTTGAGAAACTACAAACAATGTGTTGAGGGTGGCAAACTGTAACTTCATTAAAACCTATAATTGCTTTCATAAATCACATATATTAAAAAAACTAAGAGAAAGCTTTATAATTTCATATAATCTAACAAAAAAATAATGAATAAAGTATTATTTCTAAAAATTTTTCAATGAAGATATTGTCAATTAAAGATTGGTTTGTATTGAAATAAATGTTATTTTTTGCACTAATGTCAAAAGGAATATTTAACTATGACACCAAACACAATATTACGAAAAGAAAGAAATACAAAAAAAATATTTTTATATAAATTATATTTGGATAATTGTACATAAAAAAGGTGTATTTTCGAATTTCCAAACACATAATTTCATATAAAAATAAAGCAAATAAAAATATTTAATGACAAGAAGAAATATTAAAAAGAAAAATATATTACCTGGAAATATTTCTCTAATATACTTTTGAACATCTAACATGATTTTACCAACATTTTGCACTTCTGATTTACTGACAGCATTAATATCTATAGAAGGTAGATGCATTAATTATACATATTATGACTTTAAAATGATTCAAATAAAAATGACATCCAATTAATAAAAGCAAATCAAATATCTCCTATTTGAATCTTATTCTAAGGCATTTATGCAAGTTAATAAAAAATGTAATATGAATTAATTTCTGCATACACTTTGAAATATATATGTATTTGCAGGAAGTCTGACTTAAGGTAATCCAAAACTAATGTTTAAACAAAGAGAACTACATGATTAATTTTCAATAGGAAATTGCACCATAAATAAGGAATTAATTTAATTTTTTATTCCACTTTCTACCATGGTCAATCAAGTGCACTGCTAAAAGTGGCTTTATGTAGCTGTTCATAGCAATCAGATGCTGACTTAGTCCAAAAAAAATATTTAATTCTAAAACCAAACCCACACACTATATTCTGAAAAAGGAATAAAGACATTTTAATGAAAATAAAAACTTATAAATTGTATTTCAGATACATGTAAAAAAAAAAAAAGGGCATTGACACCAGATGATTAACTGACTGAAAGTCAGAACAAGTCTATGACTAGCTGAATTTAAATTACTGAAAAATATTAAAACCATGAATAAACAAAAGAGAATGCATGTAGAAAGGTACTTTCCTATAAACAAATCCGTTCCACAAAGGGATAAAAGTTAGGGGGAGTTAGGTTTCTACTCAAAGGGAGTTAGGTTTCTACTCAAACTACTATCCTCACTTTTTCTACTTATCTTCGCAAATTTATTGAAAATGAAAAGAACACACTAAAAGTCATTATATGATTAGGAATTCAGAAAAATAAAATAGAACTGGCAGAAATAAGGAGATATTTACTTAATTCATTGAAGAATTTTGGATAAAGATGTTCCCTAGATTGCCCCGAATTTCATCTTTCAACAAGGTGGTGCTTCACAACACTTTAATTACTATGCCATTGATTTTTTTTTTTTTTTTTTTTAGTTAAACCTTTCCTATATGTTGAATCAAAAGAGGATGGTTCATTACCTAGGCTCTCAGATCTCCAGAATTAAAGATGTTAAGATTGTTTTTGCTTAGGACTTTATTAAAATGATTGTGTATTTACAAAAAGTTAGCAATTCAGTTGATTTGAAAATGTGTAATTTTGTGGCAACTGATTTAATAACATGTCAAATACTATTAAACACTTGGCATGGAGTAGATTAATTTAAACATCCAAAATATCATACTGAACTCTATTAACCTGCAAACTTGAAGTTTGATTTGGTTTAGTTTAGTTTATCGCTCTACAGTCATCTTGTGCTCACTTTGGGCTAAACTGATCGGGACCTACAATTTCAAGTGGATTACGAACCACTACAAACATCCATGGCATCATCAGGCCCCTGCAAACTTGAGGAGTTACTCTCATTAATATAATAGAAATTTATTAATCTTATGTAGCTCCGTCAGTATTAATCATTACCTTTAAATACGTTAGCCTAGATACCTAGTATGTATTAAGCTCTTTTAATTTTTAATATATATATTAGAAAAATTTTGATAAATATGTCGTACGACATATGAATAAGCAAACCCCCTTTAAAAATTTCCCAATATCCCCCACCCCTACCATCTTAAATTAACAATCTATAATCTTAAAAAACCAGTTAATTTTTATCAAGTAAAATATTTTTCTAAATGCATTTAGTGGTTTAGAAATGTTTAACAAGGTTAAAAAAATTATTTTAAAAAGCTATTTTCCTTCAAGTAGCATTATGATATCTAAGAAAATAAAATTAGGATATGAAACTTATATTAAAAAATATTGTAATGATTAGCAACTATATGGAATATCAATGCTTTTCAGCTATAACAACATGCAAAACTGCATAAAAAGAAATCTTTAAAATTTGTTTTAATAGTATGAAAAATTCTTAAAGACAAATAACATACAAAAAACGGCAACAAAAGTTTTTCTGTGAATTATTCTAATTTTTAATTTTCCTTCAGTAAAATAAATTTTGGATTTCCACACAAAAAATAGGCTCGGCAGCATAAAAAGTGCTAATAAATTAAATAATATTTCAAATTTAATTGAAATAGTATAGAAACATTGTTTTAAGGAAGATATTCTTACCTTTTATCTTATTTAAAACTTTTGTAATAATATTCAGAAATCTAGGCTTCATTTCTGGTAAAGAACGGGGTGGTGGAAGTTCATCATTTGGACAATCCTAAAATAGTTAAAGAATAAATGTATACTTTTTGCTTAACAAATACAGCAGTCCCTTGATTTAATATGTATTATTCTACAGTATACTTGGATATTTTAAGTTTTAGTTTCCAAAAACAACTTTTTGAAACCTTTACTAAACTACTTGTTACATCACATTCTTTTTGTTTCTGTACTTAAAAATTTTTCAAATTTTACCTTTATCAAACAAATATTGAATTACAAATAAATTACAATAAGGAAATAATATTGACTCAATATAAACCATAACAACGCTCATTCAAAATTTCAAATTTCTTTGAAAAGAATCTCTAAATTTCACTTTTGAGTGAACATGACAGAGCATAATTATTAAAAATTATACTATTTCATTTCTTTTTATAAAGAAATGAAGACATTGATTGTTAAATACTCAACAAATCAGTTTGAGATTTCTGATTATTTTTAATATTGAGACAATAGGTAAGAGATAGATCAAATAAAAATTCTAATATTTAAAATTAGATCATATTTATGGTTTAGATATACTAGATTACAAATAAGAATTTCTTTTACAAATAAGAATCTCAAAACATTCATAAAGTGAAGGAAAAATTTTAGTTAACAGTTAAAATTTTTAGATTATATCTTTTTTTTTTTTTTCTAATGTGCAGCTGGCAAATATTTAGACAGCTTGGTCTTGGATGCCTTAAGGCAAGCGCTGCACAGACGTTACTCAATTTGCATTACCCAGGGGGCGCATGTAACTGGAAGATACGGACGCGGAATAACAATGCCCCCGCAACGCTCTACGATCCTATTAGGACCGGGACATACGGTTTAAAGTGGATTCCGAACCACTACAAACATCCATGGCACCGCCGGGACTCGAACCCAAAATCTGTGGTACCGAGCGCCAGAGCGCTAGCCACTCGGGCCCTTCAGGCCCCAGATTATAATATCTTTAAAAACTAATAACAATTAAATTGCTAGTCAAAAAACCGCATGATAAAATTAAATTTTTTTACACGTATATAGAATAAAAAAAGGTAATAATAGCATCAAAAAGCAATTTTTTTTATTAAATTCAGATAAGTTAGGTTTATATTATTTATTTACAAAAACAAGTACTTATAAATTACATTTTGCACTTATTTAAAATGTATTTCTAAGAACTATGAATAAACGATTTTATTTTCAGTAAAGTAAAACTGTGTATACCTTTTTTAAATGCCCAGCATGCTTGCATTGTTTGCATACTAAAGGAACATTCTGGAAAAAAAAAATCAAAAATGTGTTAATTCAATATTATTAATTCATTGTTTAAAAATTAAGAAGTATATATATATATATATAGTTACTTTTTCGCCTTTAAAAGTTTCTGCTTTAAATTCATAATGAAACATTTCTTTTGTAATTTGTTTGCCTTTTAAATCCCAACAACATAGTGGTGGAGTGTCAGTTTTAGTAAAAGGCTTGTTAAAATTTTCTTTAGCATATTTATCGCTAGTTTTCTTCGGGGAAGAAACTATTTCTTTAGTAGATACAGATGACGACACTTCTGAATGATCGTGTGATTCATTAAAATTCTTTTCATCTTTCGATTCACATAAAGACATTTTACTAACAGTTGATATAAAATTAACAATAGGTATATCAGCATCATGATCTTCTAGATCTTGACAAGAAATAGAAGGGTCAAATTCTTCACTTCCTGATTCATCAGATTCTTCCAATTCCCCTTTCATAACAGGTTTACTAGTGATATCTGCAAGATTACAATACAAATCAAAATAACAGATTTCAGTCAAGCTCAGAAAAAATGTAAAATAAAAATAGCATAATATAATAAGTTTTACAATACTAATATTTAATTTAATTCTAAATTTAAAAAATATATGTTTTTTATTTTACTGAAAAATATAGCATTATACTATCAGTTACAAAATGCATGTATGATATTACTTTCAATCACTATTTTTCATCCAACAGCATGATTGAAAAGTCAAAATATATAACAGAAAAAATACATTTTAAAAAAGACTTCTAATGAAACCCAGAGAACAAATGATGTTATGTGCTTTCTATAAACATTACATAATTTTTAATATTTTTATGCAAGTATAATTCCTATTATTTAACTCCTTATTTTAAAAAGAATCCAGGCTTAATTTTGAAACCTTTTATTCTGAGTTTATATTACACAATATGTTTAACAATCATATCATTAGATTTCAAAGATTACAATTTAAATCATAATTCAATATAAACTAAAAATTTATAAGCTGAAATAAAATCAACATCACATAAATATATGAATTGGGTTTAAGGATTTCTACATAAGTAAAATTATAAATTCCTTCACATATTCATATTTAGTTAGTAATGCAAACTTGTAAAAATGTTTATCCTAATCCAATATACACAATTACATTATAATTTGGATTTTAAAACATCTTTTCATATTAATTTTTTTTAATAATTTTTCTAACAAAATACAGTTCATTTACTTACATTCAGACAATTTTAGAGCATCAAATGATTCTGTTTTGACAAGTTTTACTGGTCCAGTTTTTAATTGAGGAAATGAAAAATAACGGTAAGTACGAGTAAAACACTGTGCTATATAGTGACAAACTTGAAAACTTGGAATGACATATGCCAAATTTCTCTTTAAAAATGGATCTAAAAGAAAATATACATAAATAAGCATAAAGGTAAATTCAAAGTAATACTTAATATAAAATTTATATTATAAAATCAAACTAGAACATGAATAAATTACTAAGTACTATTCTTTGTAAAGTGTAAGGTTAGTCGGATGTAATACATAGATGAAATAATACTGCAATACATAGATGAAATAATACTACAATACATAGATGAAATAATACTGCAATACATAGATGAAATAAATGATGTAAACTTTAAACATTTAAAATTGCTTAAATAAATGAAATTGAAAGCATCAAGAAATAATTTAAGCCATACTGAAAACCATGCACTTTTCTCAATTAAAACACTTTCGGAGCATATAATGCTATTTGCGTTCTTCAGTAAGACTAAAAGAATTTTTAGTTACTGCTTTCTTTCATACAACTCTCTATTAAGAGAAGAATTTTTAGAAAATGGTGTTTTAATTTTGGTGTCGAAGGAAAATTTGAGTTTCATATGAAAAGAGGTTTCTGGTGCCAAAAGAAAACTTGTGTTTCATATGAAAAGATGTTTTTGAAAGAAAACAAAGCACGACATTATTAATTTCAAAGATATAAGAATTCTAAATTTTTTAAAGAAATTACCTTCAACAGCATAAAATCTTGTAGACCAATTGCGTTCTTTACATGTCAATTGCTTGGAAGTACGAATAGAAACAACATTCTCTCCAATTTTGTATTCAAAATTGTAAAAATGAAAAAATTTCAACCATAATTCTCCAAGAGAATTAGTATTTTCTGTTTTCCACCTTTTCTCCTAAAAATAAATATTTAAAAATATTAAATTCTTTAATACTTATTAATTATTCAATTTTTTAACTTTCTAATAATTAATTAAATTTTTTAAACTAATTATATTGAATCAATTTATAAAAGTCTTACCAAGAGAAACTTCTCAAAATATGAATCATTGTCGTTAAAGTTGTTTTCACCGCATTTTTCCTTTAAAGAAAAGTCACTTTAAATTGCAATTTGAGAATTTAGGCATAAAATTAATATTCATAATAAACAAAAAAAGTGTTTTATTATAGTTTATGTAAAAAATTTTACCTCATGCAAAACAGGTAAAACAGGAGGTTGCACTTGTTGTAAAAAATGCACTAAAAATAAGTTAAAGCAAAATGATGGTAATGTTCCACAATCTTGTTGATCAATTTGACAAAGCTAGAAAAATAGAGATTACTAATTGAGACTTTTAAAATATATATATATACACATATTTTTCAAATAAACACATATTTCTTATAAGCATATATTCTTTACATTACATAATTATTTATCACCCAGAAATATTGAAATAACTTAATTTTTTCCCATGTTATTTTATTGACTAATTCATTGGTCATTTTGTTTATTATAGTTCACTTCAACGTTTAAATCCCCAGATTCTTTGCTATAGCTTTAAAGATAATATTTCATCATTTGTAGATTGCCCTCAGCCACAAGTTTAGGACAAAATAGAAAAAATTTGAAACATGATAAAAATACTTTAATTGCTACTTAAATAAATATCAAATATTACATGTTAAAAACATACATAACTATTGCTAGAATTGAAAGGTATCTTGTTGAAATCTAGCTTGAAACTATCAAAATCAATGTGATATATATTACATATACATATATTTCTACCCCTCATAAATTAATTCATCCTTTTTCAAGGATTACCTGTACATAAATTAATGTATTAAGACAATTTTTCTATGCATTTTAAAATTTTTTTAATTTTTATTATAAATTATATTTTATATGTTCCTTTTTGCCTCTTTATTTCATTCAATACATTAAACTACAATATATGTGTATAAACCAAGAATTTTTAGAACATTTTCTAAAGCTATGTTACAACGGTTATTTTATATACATAGATCCACTAATAACACAAACTAGGTACTTCTCTGTTAACCAAATGCAAGCAATAAATAGCCAAATATAGTAGCAATACAGCATATTTTCATTTCTTTAGTTTATTTGCCATTTTTTTTTTAAGTTAATGAAAAAAAAATATTTCATTTAAAATTGTGTTATTTGTTTTAAGATAATGAGTTGTTTTATTTTTGAAATTCTTTATATTGCTGGTTTGTTACATTATGGCCAAAACAAAACATCTGTGACAAAGTACCAAAACATACACTAGAAGCAATAATAAGGTACTGTAAAAAATTAACACAGAAAAATAACTATGGAAAAGGAAAATTACTTTAAAATTTTTGGATGCTTTGAAGGCAACGATTATAGGGGAAAAAAACATGTAAATCCTTCAAAGTCATGTCAAAATCCAAGTTTCATAATAGTTCATCAGTCACTTTCACTCATTGGCATGTTTAGATGCATATCATCATTACTTTTAATGCCTTCTGTACTCTAGTTTATGTCCCCTTCATACACAAAATCATCCTTGCTGCCACCCATATGGTGACCAACACAACACTTTTCAAAAGCTCAAACTATCAATTCAGATGGAATTTTTAATCAAGCCTCTTTTAACCAATTATACATATGTTACTAAATTTAATTTTATAAAATTTCTGCTTTTCATTATAGTTTTGGTCTTTTGTTGTCATTCACTTCATACATTTAGATCTAACCATATCTTTAAATAGCTTGTTTAAGCAAACACTGATCTTCTCCCTCACCATTCTCAGCTTATACGCGAATTAATTTATAGGTAATATATTGTACATAGTTTCTAAGATATTTTCTTTGTCTTAAATAATCTAATATCCCAAAATTAACACATTTTTCAATTTGTTTTTCATTAATATTCAAATAATTAAAGTTTAATTCATTCTTTTAAGTAAAAATATGCAAAATTATAAATAGTAGGAAGATTATATAAAAAAGTTTGTTCAATTTAGCTTCCATACACAAAAACAAGAATTTTACCTTTGAAATTACTTATATAAAATAGTAAAAAATAAAAATGATTTTGCATTCATTTTAAAATATTATATTTGATAAACATATATATTAAATATATAATTTCATGAGATTCTCAAATTTTGTTATTTAGCTACTTATACCAAGAAAAGAAATCTACATTATCCTGATGCCAATAATTGATAAAAACAAATAATTTTAAAAATATTCACATTTTTAAAAAAATTCACTAACCTTTGCCCAGTAACGAAGAGCAATTCCCAATGTTTGGGCACGATCATCCAATTGAAAATATGCTGCTAGTAAATTGGCCGACTTCTTAGCTGATCCGGTCTCAATGAGTATATTACATGGCAAAGAAGTTTGGTGGTCAATAAATTTTATACAGGGCCTTTTCGACTTGAAATCACTTATAACACTGCGATAAGCATTTTCTACAAAATAATAAAGCAAATTAAATGGTTACCAGAAGGAACATGGACTATATAGAAGTATATGTAATTCTTTTCTAACACATAAAGACATGTACAAGACTTCAGGCTTTGCAAGCCAGATCATTTCAAAATCCATGTACAAATGAATATTCCTTCACTTCATCAGTTCAATCTTTAGAATAGCTGGTTTTAAAGTCAACATTCATACCATAGACATTTCAGAAATTTCTCTCCCCCACCCCAAAAAAAATTCATTTTGAGTTAACTGGAGCTGATACAATTACTTGTATTATTCTTTGTAAACATTGAATCAAAGAGAAAGGTGCAGCACTATTTGATTTACAAACATGAAATACAGAGGTTAGAGAACTTTGTTATTTGAAGTGTCAACTGATGAGGATTCTGTTAATGAATGAAGGAATAATTGATGCAAAACAATTCAGATGTCAAATTCAGAAGAAGATTTAAGCAATGAATAGGATGTTTTGAAATATGGTAGTTACTACTTCAGGAAAGATCAAGGTGCGAAAATTGAATAAAGCTGCATCAAGGCAAAAAGAACTTGAAGCATAGTATAGCAATGAAATTGACCCAAAATGTTTAGCAAAACCTTTGTCATTAAGGCTTCTGATAAAACAATTAGATAAATTATGGAATGTACAAATATTTATATCAGATATATTGCAGCAAATTTTTAACAAGACAGACACTCCCAATAAATATTTCGGAAATATAAGCATACATTGGTCTTTTTATATAACAGAAATTCACAAATCTTCCCGTATAAATATGTACAAACCTTGGGCTACTAACAAAACAAGATTTGATATTCTTTATTTCTAATGAGATGTTAACCCCTTACCTGCCGAGGAAAACTTACGAGATGCGCTCCCCAGTGCCACCGTTTTTCATACAGGTGCGCGTAGTTATGTGACGTATTGGAGGAAAAAAAAGGTGCGTTTTGCAACATAAAACCTTTTTACTAGTATAGAATAACAGTGTAATAAAACAGATGTTAGAACTTATCTGCTGTGTGATATTTCCTAAAACAAGAATTCTTTATTGTTTCATATGTAAAATATGATAGGAGAAATAACTATTTATTTAAAATGCCTAAACTTGTTTTTTATAAACCAAAATCACATTCATTGCATTGATAGCGGGTTTCACGACGAAACGGAAGTAAATGAAGAATAAAAAAAGCACGACCTACTCAAACAGAAACAGAAGCAAATACTGCACAGCTATGACTCACCATTTCAGAAACATCCCCTTTACCAATACCCTATCCCTTTTCTCTGAAATAATAAAATCCGTTTCAAACATTGTCAATGTCATTTTGTGGCATTCCAAGACCGCCGGAACAGTTTTCTTCATAGCAGCGCAATGCAAAGGATCGTACTTCGGAAAGGCGTATATATACGCCGGCGGCAGGGAACGCAGCAGTTGAGTGAGGCGTATATATACGCCGGCGGCAGTTAAGGGGTTAAAGATTTGATGATCACCTTGCTATAAGAGAATATGACAAAGTAGCTCTAATACCTAATGTGTATGAAAAATTTGTTACAAATTGTAAAAAAATATACAATCTTGAAAAATAAGTTACATGAAATGAAAATGAATTTAAAAGGACGATGCTTATTTTTGCAATATATCCAAAATAAGCCAGATTGTTTTCTGCTACCAGCAGATATAAGATACTTTTCAATTCTGCCATCAGCAAAATCTTCAGCAGTTCAATATACTAAAATAAGGTTATATTAATTTTTGCCTTTCTTTTTACAAAAGTTGCACTGTAACTTGTCAAGGGGTACATAAGGAAAGAAGTTTGCCCTCAATGCTTTCACAAGTAGAGTAATGAAAAGAGTCACAGTGATAGTGGTAATGAAGTACTACAAAGAGGCAAAAGTTTTCCAAAAAAGAGAGCATAAATGTTATTGTACAAAGGTCAGAAAATTGCAAATTTATTACATATAAATGTGGACAACAACATAGCACTGTTACTTGTAAAATCTGCCATGAAGTTTAAATTTTATTTCATATTGTTAAGGTAGTAATTAATATAAGTAAATATTAAATTCAATATAAGTTTAAAATTAAAATTAATGTATTATACTTATAATCATAAAATAATCCTTAAAAATCTGAATTGAAAATACTAAATTTTATTTTAATTTATACAAATCTTTAACAGCACTGCTTTGAGAAAATAAAATTGTGTTTTATGTATTTTTTAATTTTATTTATTTTTTGGTTTTATCTGGATGTTTTTTTTTTTTTTTTTTTTTTTACAATTTTGTAAAACTGCAAATAGTGCACATCTTCCAGGTTAATACATTTTAATACAATTTATCTTCATTAAAAACTTCTACAAATAAATTTTCAATAAATTTAATAAGCTAATTTTCTAATTTCAAAGATTCTTTAAATATAAAAATTCACTTAAATTAATAGGAACTTTTTAAATATGTAAGTTGTGTGCATACAATATTTTTCTGCAGATATATCTATCCAAAGATAATCATATCAAATTAACTTTATAACAAATAGACTACTGTAATGATAATAATTCTAAAAAATATATAATCATAAAAAGGAAAATAATTGAGTTACCAATAGCTTGCAAAAAAAACAGAACTTCATTATTACTTATATTGCAATCATTCTCTATTAATGGATTATATGTCTTCAAAACATAGTAATTATTTCCTTAATTAAAATAACTTGCAAACTAACATGAGCTTCCTTTTTCCCCTTAGATTTGTCCCAAGAGTGAAATTTAAAATAAATATTATTTGATATTTTTAATAATTAACAACCAAGAACTATTTTCCACAAATTATCTTTCATACCAGAGCATTTGGAAGTTTTATACAAAATTGAAAAATGTTGATCTATTTCAAAAGATATATATATATATATACACCTAAAATTTACAAAAGATATGAAAATTTAGTATATAACATTTGAAAGAAAAATTTCACTTTTGTTTGTTCTGTGATATTTTACATGTGTACATTTAATAATACAGAAAATATGAAGCCTGCATTCCAGTTCTGGCCTTGGTCATTTGGACATAATTGTGTCAGCATGGAATATGATACCAATAATATTTCTTTTGCATATTCCAACACTACTGCAGCTTCATTTCCTCAGATTTAAAGGAAAAACTAAACAATTAAAAATAAAAAACAATATAAAAACTTCATTATTTCAAATGTTACAAATGTTTTGTACAAATCTTTCTAATATTTTAATCCACCTCAAAACAGGTCAGCCCCTTTTAACCACTTACTATATGTAATTTTGATAATAGAAGTGATTATAGAGTGAATGTAATAGATTTATTTTTAAATCACATCATTAATCATTTATAATGTTTATAAAATTGCAATTTCTATAATATAAGCTAAAGAATAACACATTAAAATATCAAATATTTGAAAAAACATGCTTTATTCTTATCATTATCGATTTATCAAAATTAAATTAAAATTACCTGAGCACATTAAATTATATAAATTTTCTAAACAATCTGGAAGATCATCATCTTGTCCAACTGAAAAGAGAAAATCTACTTCTGTGTCTTTTAAAGCCACTCCCATAGCAAATGAACCAATTAAATTCAAGGAACAAGCTTTAATGAAAAAAAAAACTCTATATTACAAACTTAAACACACACATACATATATATATATATATAGCATAATAATATAACACACACACATTATATATATATATATATATTATACATATATAATGTAAATAAACGAAACAATATAAAAGTTTAAGAACTATAATTATTAATTGTTTATATTGTTTCATTTATTTACTTTACTGAGGAAATGCTTTTCTATTAAAATGACCCTGAAGTTTACTAAACAAAAGCAAAAAATTAAAGTATCACCAATTAGGTGAGTTTCAAGAAATATAACAAAGTTTCTAGAAGTACCTACAAGTTTAGCAGAATTATTAAAAATCAAAAGTTAAAAACCTAGAGAAATTCCTTCACCTCTCTAGAATAAAGTCTATAACAAAAATAAAAAGATGTAGTTAGAGTAGTGAAGTTTCTGCTTTTATCCAGTAAACTGAGAAAAAGCATTTGATTTGCCCTTTTTTTGTTCTATTACAAATACTTTGTAATTTTTTTTTTCAAATACAGAAGAGATATATTATTATATAGCATATTAAATAATGTGAAAGTTAGATAAAAATAAAAACATAAAAATGAAAATATGTAAATGAGCCATAAGCAGCAATACAATACTAGATTGTACATCAGGGTTGAGAATTTGTGGCCAACATAATTGCAACATGATGCATAACCATCCTGTGACTTTTACAACTGCCACTGTTATTTTACAGTTGACTTGGTCGCTCTGACATTAATTTGTATGGGACTGGTGACTTATATTACAGAGTGAAAAAATGAGCACTGTGTATGACTTTTTACAGGAATTTGTGAAAGGAGGGTGGCTTTATACTATTCACATATACATAGGAGTTTATATAATTTGTTAAACTAAATGAATATAGAATGTTAAAACTAATTCTATAAAGCATATACAAATTGTATATGATTTATGTCATAGCCACTATCATAGCATGTTAGATTGGTAATTTTCATTACGATTAATAGTAATAAATACTCAAATCAGAACTAATTTTAATTCACTTAGAATTAGTTTTAATCATGTTTTCCAGTGTAATTGTAATTTAACAAATGTGATGACAGTTTGGCAATTTTTAACTATCTATAAAATTGATGCAAAGAGAAAAAAAAGTCCTTTATCATACAATGATTTTCAAAAGAAATGTTTCATTTTTTGTAACTCAAAATAAATATAAATTTAATGTTTCAAAATATTTGGCATCTTTATTCTATTAAAAAATATAATTACTTTTGATATTTTACAGATTTTAAGGAATTATGCAAACTATAATAATTATGTGGGTTTTTTTTATGCTATATATAAAATTATATCATAATTAAAATGTTAGAAAAATTTTGTTGTATAGTATTTTTTCCAAAAATGATAAATAAAATATTAATTTGTATGAACTTTTTGTAATGTTTTATTATAAATGATTAGCTTTGTAAACAAAATATTACATCTTGCGTCATTTATCTTTATTAAACACGTTAAATAAATATATGACTTGCAAAGAACAATTTCGGGCATTTTTTGAAATTTTCAGAATAGCTTCGTGGTATCTTTACATTTTTTAAATAAATGTACACAGGGAAATAGAGAGATACAGTGGCAATTCTAGTATGAAAAGGACAGGAGATATTCACCACAAATTACTATCCTTTTAGAACACTGACAGAAGTGTTCTATTTTATTCTTACTGCTCTGTGGGATGAACATCTATTGATTCTTAACAGCAAAATTATGTATACGAAAAATAACGAAACAATTTCGCTACTTACATAATAATAATTAATAAAAAAAATTTAAATTTTTGTTTAAAAAAATCTTTTTTCAAATCTGAATAAATAAAAAGATTTAAAAAACTAAAAAAAAATGCAATTATATAATAGATCATGCATCCTATTATCTTATTTGTAATTTATCATTGTTGAATTTTATAGAATGCTTATGTTTTATATTCAGTAAAAGCATCTATAACTGAATGAATTCTTATATTAATAAACAGTAACTTTATAGATAAAAATTTCTATTCGTGTTAATAACTATACTTAGAATTTAAATAGAAATATTAAAGTAGCATATTTCCATTTCTTTCTTCATTCAGGAATATGTTTGGTATTAAAACTTCTGAATTATGCCTTTTCAGATGATTTTAAAATCACTCAGAAATTATAGCAATTATAAAACAAAAATCACCTAATGTTTATATTAAAAAAAAATCAACATTATCACTGAAAATTAAAGTGGGAATTTCAATAAAGTTATATAATATATAATAGAAATATTATATAGAAGAAAAAGTTTGTTTTTAATTATGCTTCAGTTATACATATATTTAATAATACTAAATTAATAATACCCCTTAATACTGAAATCTAACCTTAAAAAAATTCACAAAACTTACTTTTCATATGTGTTTCCACAAATGATTTCAACTTTAAACATAAATCATTTATCATATCCATTTCCTTTTTTTTCAAGCCTTTTTCAGAAGCTATTGTAATAAGAAGCTCTGTAATAGCTTCAGTTTGGTAGAGTATTGGTCCCGGTAGAAAAGGTAACATCATATCCAAATCATTTTGCTATATTTTTAAAATAACAGTTTATTTGATATTAGCTTAAATATACATTATACAATGCACATTTTAAAATTATGCTTTTAATACCTAATTATAAAATACTTTTGCTAACAATATTTCTCCTCAATAGTGAAACAATATTCTTTTACCACACAATCGAAAATATTATTAATACCTAACATACAACACTTTAAAAGGTAAACTAAAATTAATAATTTAAAACAATTGAATAATTTAAATGTATAAAAAATGTTTATATATATGTTAAAAATTAATTTGACTAAAAATGCTTATTACATTTGAATGAAAAACAATTTTTAAAATTCCAAAAAAAAATCTGAAATAAGTCGCATATTAAGTTAAATTCATTACAAGAAATATACAACATAAAAAAGATAATAAGAGCTATAAATTGAAAAAGAAAAAAAACCCACCGTTTTAAGAGAATGATGAGGTTTTGAAGTCAAGTGCTTCCCAATACTATCTCTCATATTTGAAGTGTAACTGCACATATGGCACTGCAGTCGATAATGATCCTACAAAAACAATTGCACCAATATAACTAGTTTTAAAAACAAAGTTTGAAGTTAGCTTAAAAGCAAAATACAGTAGATCCTCTCTAATCCAACATTCTCACTAGTCTTATGATATGTTAGAATATGTAGCTTGTCGATGAGTCATCCTTTCCTATTAAAAAATTGAATCCTTTCTCCCACTTTACACCCTGCCAGTTCTTTTGATATTCAGTACACTGTCTCTTTTGACTTACTGCAACTCAACACAAGTTTCATGTATGTACATACATAATTATTGTGATGCAAACTAATTGACAGTTTACTGACAATTAACAGTTTAATTGACAGTATTTGTGTTGTCCTTCTCCCATACCTGAAATATACTTCTTATAAAGAGTTAAAGAGAATCTGACAGTCGAATATCCAATATCTGGAGAGAGGGATGTATATAAGAAGGATGTAAATATTCAGAATGAAGAAAGTAATGAAGTTTTACAATCATTATGTCTGATTTAAATAAAAAACATAAGCATATATATATATAAAAGCATTCTTTAAAATATATTTGAGAATTCTGGAATATATCAAAGTAGAATTGTATATATAAAATTAACAGTGACATAAAATACAACATGGCAGATATTATTTTAGGTTTGAAATTCTAAAGTACCAATGGTGATATTTCTAAATTGTATTGAGAGTTCAGGGTTCCTAGATCTGCATGAATCAATTTATAGTACACTATTACAGAAGAAAGTGCAAACATTTTCAAATATATGTAAAAAAGAATTATTTGAAATAATCTAGCTTAAGTTGAATTAGTGATGAAATTCTCATAGGTTTTAAAGTTGTACATATTTAACAGCTCCAACCATAGAGGAATCGAGCATTTAAAAATATCTTATTTAAAAAAGAACAAAAATAAAATACATACATCTTGAAAAGATAAGGAATACTCTTTTGAAAATGCACTAAATACATCTTGTTTCATCTTTATGACTGACTGATCCGAAGATTCTGCTATGTTTTCATTGGGTTTACTGATATCTACATAAATGAAAGAAAAAGCCATTTTAGTGATCAACAAGAATTAATTTTTTAAAAATATAACTAGTAAATTTAACAATTGGTATGGTATGCAAATAATCAATAATACATCATCAATAACATACAAATATTTTGGAAAAAGTAAATATGAATAAATTACACCGGCAGAAAGAATCCCAAAAGCAAAAATGAGACAAGCTAGAAAAAATGAAATTTAGAAAATTTTATATTTCCACAACTGAAATTTGCCACATAACAACTGAAATATGAATAGACATTACTTTTCAGTAAAAAAGTAATATCTATTCAAATTTCATGCCAGACAAGTAAGAATGTCACTTGTAACACCAATACAATCATGAAAACTATGTTTACTTTCAATACGCAATGTAAACTTTGGTGGTGTAATTTTATCTTTCAAATTGGACATTGTGAGCTAGTTTTGAGTCATGAATCCCTTTAAAGAGATGAAGTCAATATCAGCAATTTATTGAGTTAGAACAAAGTTGTGCAATAGGGCTACGAAAAGGTGGATCTTCTTTTTCCTACTCTCCTGACAAATCTTTCTATAATCTTACAGGAAGATTTATCAGAGAGGTATCCACGTGTATGATTGTTGGCAGTAGTAATTATGGGAAGGTACTGTCTCAAAAAGATCATGACACAACTAAGAAAGATGACCATTTGAGGGATGAATATCACAGCTGTAGCTCATTGTACTACATCTACAGTAGAAATTAAGCTTCTGTTGGTACAATGAACAATAATTCGATTACCTGCGACTTTTTGCGCCAGATGCCCAGTACCCTTCACTCCTAACTCCAATCACAGCCCTCTGGTCTATACCATTATTATGGTTTGAGAAGAAGCTTCCTATGATAACAGGAACACTCTTGTCATTATCACATCTAATTTGACGCCAAATTTGTATGACAGGCTGGTGATGCACAGGCTGTGCTGCAATTTTTTATCAATATTCCAGAGGGTATTTTCTAAATTAATATAACTCTCTCATTTGATAATGAAAAATAATGCTCGTCTCCTACAGCTGCTGTCACTCAACTTGCTCTACAGAGTGTCAATATGTTGCCATAGCCTGCGGTATTACCAAATCTTTTCCCCATCAAGCAAGTGTAGAACAGGTATTTGGTTTTGGCTAATAAAATAAATAAAACAATAAAAGCATATTTTTTTGGTGAAATATTAAACTTAACTGAAACTGATTTATAAATGTGTAGGAAAGCTATAATGCCAACATCCATGCATTTTAAATAAACCTAAAAATCTAAAACTAAAACCTAACCTGAAACCCTCTATAAATGCTAAGAAAATATATTGATTTCTTTTTTTTCCATTTCCAATAGAAATAATATGACATTTATACATACTTACAGTGATTTTCTATAAAGGGAGCCAGTAGATTACATTTTCAATTTCTTTCAAAATCTAATATTCGCATAATAAAAAAGTATTGCAGCAACCTTGCAGAACTCAAGATATGCCAGAAGATAACAAGAATTCAAATAGTTGTTGCTGGTTTTTCTTGTGATATTTTAGGCTAGTATTTGCTATGAATACAGATGGAAATGATTTTGTAAAGTTTCTTTAACCTAATGGATCTTCAGCATCATTGATTTTGCCAAGTCAAGAAGATGTCTATATTTCATGTGCTTGCTGTTGTTGATATATCTACAGACAATATCTAAAAGAACCTACTTTTTCTCAAGGAAATATATGAAGTCAGTGGAGGAAAGCATGGTGCATTCTGAAATTATGCTGAAAAGTAAGTTATGTGTAAAGATGTTTAAAATTTAAGTCCCAAACTTATGTTTAAGTAATTTAATAGGTTATATATTAATTACCAAATTCTATTTCTTTGTTAAAAATCACAATGTATTAAAACTAAAATTATTTTGAATGATTTAGTTTTCTACTTTTGACAAAAAATAAGCACATAAACAAAGATGTGATCTGTTAAATTTTTGGCAAATCTAAAAAAAAAAAAAAAAAATGGTAGTTGCCACTTTAGTCATCGTTGTTACGCCATACTTATTTATCTGCTAAAAACAAAAATGAATAATATTTTAGACAGTACTGAGGTAGTTGCAATATTTTCTTTAAAAAGGAAGTCCTACATTCTAGGAAAAATTGAAAATATAGACTACAAGCAGCCATTTTCAAAAAAATCACAGTAAAAGTGTAGGAATATCATATTATTCTGTATAAGAAAGGGGGGAAAAAACTTTTTTTTTTTTTTTTCTTGGCAATGATAGAAGACGTTTTTAAGTTTATTTAAAATGCATAAGTAAAGGCATTATAGCTTTCCCTTACATTGATAATTCTGTTTTAGTTAAATCTAATGTTTGGGGATTCTTTCATCTGGAATGACCCACAGTAAAAAACTCAGTTTCATGTCAAGTTAGCAGTCGTCAAAGATGTTTCAGTTTGTTACTCTTACTTTCAATCAAGACACCATGTCCAGTTAAAGAATGATCTCATTTTTAAATGCGACTTTAAATAATATGTGTGTTATTTCTTATACTTGCGCTATGTATACTAAAGCTATCTTAGGCTTCAGCCAATTAGAAAAGTAAGATTTTTAATATGCTCTTAATATGTATTTTTAATGTTATAGTATTTATGTACATGATTCATAGAATGAATCCTGCTTTGATCATTTGAATGTCATGTTGTGGTTTGAAAATTTGGAAACAGAAGAAATCACAATAAAATTTATGCAGGAAGTTGGATTGACTCCATCAGAATACAGTCTCTTTGCCCTAAGTATGGAGCAGGAATAGTAGTTAATAAGTTTTCAGAAAGTGGGTTTAAAATGTGTGTACCATGAGGAAAAAGACAAAGTGTAATAGTACTGTGTCTCCTCTAAAAAATATATTCAGAGAGAATAGGCATTTGCTCTTTTGTGATGCATTGTTATGAATATTAAATTTATTTTGGATGGTTATATAGTACAAAATTAGAGGTATACCTTTTTAATACCAGAATTTCTAAAGTAGTAAAAATGGCTACTACTTTAGTGTGGTTCTATTAATGTAAAATTGGGGGTTTAAGAGGGTGTTGCATGCAACTTAGAAACAATTGAATTTAAAATAATTTTCTAAAAAAAAATTAAAATAGTAGCATATTCAGATTAATTAACTGTGGTCAGTCCTTATCATAAAGAGATTCAGCAGACCAAGTTTCATAAAAATCTGAGGACATGGATGTAAAAACTTTTTTTTTTTTTTTTTGTTGCTGTTGTTGAATTGAGGTGGAATGACCCATATATATATTGACGAAGAATATTTTCTATCAAATATTTATAAATTAAAGAAATTATAAATCAAATATTATTCATAAGATACTTAATGAAATTATTTAAACATTGAAGTAAAACATCTTATCACAAAACTAATAATTTTTAATTATAGATATTAAGTAATAGAAAATAAAAAAAGGAACTTGCCATTCTCCTTAGGTTTGGCAGGGGTTTTAAGATTAACTTCTTCATTTATATGTTCTTTTTTTTCTTTCTCAGACACTTCTTTTGGTGATGGTAAACCAGTAATCTTTCCTTTAACTTTATCCTTTTTCATTTGTTTTTTAACGAGTCTCTTCTTTTTGGGAGAATTTTTCATACCATTGTTACCTTTTTGACTTACGTCAGAAGAAACATTCTTGTTGATAAGAACCTGAGTCAAATGAGGTGGTTCTTGTAAGGTTCCTTCATTGTGATGTAAAGGATTTTCTGGCATACTTATGAAATTAGGAGAATTTTGAATTTCTTTTGCAATAGAATCGAGAATAGCAGTAACATTAGACTTTTCGCCATTTTTAATATCCACACTGCTATCATCATCATTATCAGGATGAGGTAATTTTACATCATTACTTGAGGAATTAAATGAATCAGATATATGTTTTGCAGCAAAGTCATTTAAACTTTCAATATTAATCAATTCACTAGTATTACTAGGATTAACCAAAATATTTGTGTTTTCTCTTTCATTAAAAAGTGGATTGCATGATAAATGTTCTTTTTCAATATTGCTAACAAGACACTTATCATCCATGGAAAAATTATTCACATTCTGCTGTACTTCGCTGTTACTAACTGGTTCACCACGATCTAATTTTTTTATAATTGCCTTTAATTCTTTTTCAATTAGTTTACAAGTTGGAGCACCAGCCATTTTTAAGCTGTAAAAAAGGTCATAAAATTATAAGAAGAACAATTAGTTATTATAACAATAATAAACTTCTAGATGAATAATCATACTTCAAAATTTGGTTCATTTTCAAATGAACTTTTACATCTAATGCAAATCAAATCTTAAATATTTACAAAAAAATCCACAAAGATTGAAAGAAATTTAAAAAGAAAAAAAAAAGGAAATTCCTTGAAAGGAAATTTTCAGGACAATGTCTCGAAGCTTTTACATTCACCAAGCAGCAATATTTTTGAAAAGTTTATTTATTTCACTACTAACGTAATAAATAAAGATTATGTCATTCTGAGCTTTAAAAAAATTTGATATTCTTAATCTGGCATTATTTTACTCTAATATGATAATCATTTTTAAGTAGAAGAGGTTCACCTACAATTGACAACTTTTTGTATTAACAAAGGAAATTTAATTTATTCTGCAGTTTCACAACTTTAAAAAAAATATAGAAATTATAAAAAAATATATTTTAATGCTTAAAATTTTCCTTATAACTAGTAAATTACATTACACAATTAAATGTTTAACGATATGGTTTTAAGTTCTTAACGAGGGTACAGCTACCATTTCAAATTGAAGAAAAATATATTTAAAATAATAAACAATAAGTAACAGTAACTTATTTTCTAAAATAACTTTTATACCTTGTTGTAAAATAATCATTGTTCTACAGGTTCAAAATTCTGAAATTGAAATCCACTAACCGCAATTACGTCAAAAGGATATCAACTTAACAAAAGAATTATAAATTCAACAAAAATAAAATCAGATATAAGCAAAGATTGATATGTTTTAAATTTTAAAATTTATCTATGTAAACCAGTAACAGAAGAAATAAAAACAATTTCATATCACATAGATTTAGATAAACAGTTGATTTTGCTTTAGCTTCGTATATTCATTGATGATGCCATTTTCTAAATAAACAATATCAATACTGCATGTGGATTGTAACTAAATTAAGATTAAAATGTTAAAATAACAATGGAATTAAATTAGGAAATGTCAATAATTATTTTAATTCGTTTCTAAAGAAAAAAACTCAAAATTCTCAAATATTAAAAAATAAATGCCTCGATACTTGAACGATCCTAACATTTTCTAAAATCTAACCACTTAAAATCTTTTAGTTTAATTCACAGAGCTATAGCACATAATTTAAAGTGTGGTGTATTTTATATATGGTTTTCTAGTTGATTTAAAACGAAAACAATTGAGCGATACTTCGATTTCGTTTTATGCACCAGCTAAAGTAATGAGAAGTCCATCATCGTCATTAATTCCACTTGGTTGCAGCCGTCTTGATATCGACATTCGTATCCTTTTAGAAAATTTCAAAGTATTACATCAACAAATTTTGGATTAAATAAAAGCGAAATCAAATATAATGACATTCCTTCAATAAAATAAAGGAGACACCATTTGAGGACAACATACTAATGGACACTGGCAGCCAATTGGATTATTCCCAGTGAGAAACACCATCGCAATAAAATTATTTCACATACGATTGAGAACTCTTGGCTGCATATGCTTTCATCAAACATTTAAGGCATTCGTTTAAGAATCAGGAACTCGCGTTATTTTTTTTACCACAAACCCTTCACATTCGTTTTTCCTCAAAAGATGGAAAAAATATCTCCTAGACAACAAAGACGTCTAGAGTGCATCGCCGAATTTACTGTGGATATCCAAAATATGTCCGGAGAAGATAACGTTATTGCTCATGTCTTTTCAAGAATGGATAAAATTCAGATATATTTACAAATTAATGTCTCTCTCTCTATTATGAAGACACATCTAAAGCTCAGGAGGTAGACACGGAATTAAAATACATGTTTTTTTCCTCCAAATTCGTCAATAAAGCTGAAAAAATTACCTATAGTTGATCCTCTTTCCTTTTTTTTACTGTGATATCTCACAAAATACAGGACGAGTGTCTCACGGTATTCACAATTTCGCTCATTCAAATATTAAATCCACTATAAAATTTACATCCTCCAAATTCGTATTTCCAAATATCAAAACCGCCTCGAGAAACTGGCCTAAATACTGCATCAATAACATCATATCGGAAGTCAACGTTTCAGAGAAATAAATGTGGTCAACTTTGGTCCCTGTCTTCATCAAAAGGATTTCGGTATTAACTATAGTCGATTGATACTCATGTTATTCATAAGAAACATCCATACCAGACAGCAGGGCTGAAACCAACAACAGGACGAAAAGATGGGCAAATTGCTAGGAGACCCGTCCCGAGCATAGAGACTATGAGTATAGGAAAGGCCTGACATTTATTGTTAAAAATAAAGCAAAATTCATTAATTCTGTATTTAATAAATTTAAGTTATTAAAGTAACAAATTTAAAAAAATTATACATTAAGATTTTGAACGTATTCATTTGTATGAAAAATCTATCCCTTGTGATAGTAATAATTATAGAAATAGTTTCGCATGGATAAACCCGATGCTAGGGACTTCAATTTCTGGTTCTTGAATAAGTACTTACAAAATAAAAAGGGGGAATTCCCGCTGCTATCCATGTGCCACTGGGACATTTTTAAATTCACTTGTTAGGGAGTTCCCCTGATTTTTGAATAGGTACTTACAAAATTAAAAGTGAATCCCCGTTGGCAAGTCAGAGATTTCCAGAAAGTGTGGAAGTCTCTTGTTTCGCTTATTCTCCATGCGTCATTATTATCTTACTTTTTGTTTCAGGGGATTCGCGATCAGCCGTAAAATGAATTAGTCAATTGTGGAAATTAGATAATCAAATGTCTAGTAATAGAAAGTATCTTAATGGAAGTTAAAAGCGAAAAAGAAAGATGGAGTTTGAAGAAAAAAATAAGAAGTTACCTAAAATAAGTCAGGAAGGAACAACGAAGTGAGGAAGAAACACTGCGGCGGAAATGAAGAAATTAGCCAAACCGAAAATAATAGTATTTCAGCCCACGTCAACATTTATCTAGAGCCACCATAGCGATACACATGATCAAAACCAAAATGAAGTAACTGAAATTGACTTGGAAGAAATTGCATCTTCGTCATACATTACCGATAAGAGTCAATTTAAAGTACTAAATGATCAAGTGAAATGGTTTGCGATCTAAAATGGACACAGCAAATATAAAACCTTTTTTTAAAAGACTGTGCCGAAAGAACTTTCTTGAAAAAATATTATTACATTGTTTCTAAGTCTGGTGTAAAACTAAAACGTACCTAGCTGTGTTATTCTCTATTACTCTAGAAATCATATTAGGAATCATATTAGTTATTCGCAAATATGACAACTAAAAAATGCAAACTATTTAGATAGAAGGCTATGATGATTGGAAACATATTGCATAAGCCATAGAAGAACACGAAACATCAACATATCGCTTAGATTCCTTTATTGTTTATTAACAATGATGGTTGCATGGTACCCTTGATGAAGGCAAGGGTTCATAATCAAGAAAAAAAAATCTTTTTAGCGCCAAGTACTCAAAAGACTCCTTGATGTTACTCTGATTCAACCAACCTGTAATTTAGTATTTCGTGGCCGAGAATAAGCATACAATAACGATTCAATTCAAAGCAGTAATGTTTTTAGTATTGTTAAGTTATTTGCAAAATACGATCCTATTTTACAAAAATTGTTAAGTAAATCAAAGGGCCAGACAAAATATCCAAGTTCAAAAATACAAAATGAGCTTATTTCTGCCCTGGTTTAAAAAATGGTAAACAAGCTGGTAAAAAAATAACAACAGCACCATTTTTTCCCATTATATTTCATACGATTCAAGATATATCAGAAACAGATCAAATTTATGAACTCAATCGTTACTGTGTGATTCAGAAAGATGAAAATGGCGTTCGAAATTAAAGAGTTATTTTTAAGATTTCACGAAGTTGAAGATCAAACTGCCTAACATTACCCAAACAGATTATAAAATCTATAACTGACAGGAAAAATTTCTCGGAATAAGTGTCATGGACAAGGTTATGATGGAGCTAATATTATAAAAGATACTTATAATAGAGTTCAGAAAACATATAAAAGATATTGAGTCAAATGCGATGTATATCCATTGCACAGCTCATAATTTAAATCCTGTAGTTAATGATGCAGTAAAAAAAGTTATAGAGATGCAAATAATTTTTGAAACCGTTCAACAGATTTATAATTTTTTTTTTATACATAGCATCAAAAGATGGAATATTTTAGCAAATTTTATTTCAGGTAAAGAGTTTGCGATGTTTTTATGCCTCTGTTTTTTTTTTTTTTTTTTTTTTTTTTTTTTTTTTTTTTTACGACTTTTTTTAATTGGGGATTTTGGTAATTTTTACAGCTTTCGCCAGTAATTAGAATAACGAGGGAAATCTCTTACAACAACGATTATCACCTGTTGGAGATGAATAATTTCGTTTCAAAGTGAGGGGCATCAAACATTGGAGAATTCCCGTTCTTTGGTCAAGTTGTCAGGGTTGTATAGTTTCTTTGTTTCTTTTTTTAAATTTAGTTTTCATTTCAAGTAAATCACCTGTATTTATATTTATTTTCTATTTTAATTCCCATTTATAAATTTTTGTTTGTGAATTCATGTAAATCAAAAAAGCACACTTTGTGTGAATGTTTCGAGTTTGGTATGTTAGGCATTAATTCAAACGCTAATCTAATTATCTAAACCTCAGACACCTCCCAAAATTTCAAATGTCACCGTGATCTCTTTTCGAAATTACAAATTGCATAACATGGCGCTCATTCCTTCATCATTGTGTTTGAGGTTCCAAATGGTGCGAAATTGAAAGCACACTCTAGAGTTCTCAGAGATACCATATCGTAACAGTGACTACTTCGAAATATACTTAGTGCCGGCATGACGCATAAATACTCTTGAAATGTAAATTGTCACGAGAAGAATTATTACTTCCTTGTCTGCCGGTAGCGTGAGCTTGCTCTAACGAGCAAAACAATGTAAAAATTAATAGAACGCGTTTTGTTATGGCAAATTAAAAGTCATTGCAGAGTAAAGTTCCCTCAGTTCATTTATAGTGAATAAAACATTACACTGATACAGGAGAAATCATCTAATCAAGAACTCATGTGCTAGAACATGCAACTTAATATTTAATTTGATTTTATAACTTCTATTAAATAACATGGATAGACTGCTAGCTGTATTTTAATCAAAAATTAACTATATAGTTATTGAGCTAAATTATAAATAGTACTGCGATTCGTCAGTAAATTTGGCAGATATATTAATATATACAAATTACGTTACATTGAGCCCAACTCGTGGTTCAGTGTCAACGTGCGCAGCTGGTGAGCATTAGGATTGAGGTTCAATCCGCTGGCGGCTTTGTTGTAAACACTGTTTCGAAAAACGAGGATATTCGATGGCATTTGTGATATTCAGCATCTTGCCTCATTAGTCGGACTACTTAGTGGGAGTTTTCACCCCTACGATACGCAAATGCGGGGGTGTTCCCCCAAAATTCCTCTCTTCCTTTCCTTCTTCCTCTCTTCTTCAGCGACTAGCAGTCAAGAAGAGTCAGCCTTCCACCTACGAGTGCTCCATCAACAACATCCTTCTATTCTTCCATGAAAACATACGGGGTCATGGACTTGGACTAAAAGTTGCTGCCGACCAAGTGGGACAAGAAACAATAACGCATTATATCGAGTCGTCAAGAAGGAAATTTGTAGAAAAAAGGCAAAGTTGGTTGATAACTTACAAATGTAAAGATTTATTTTATTCTTCAAAGCATGTACATATATTGTCTATACACTTTTTCCATTTAAGTTGTTCAGGCGGGCGATATAAAACCTGGCGGGAGAGAGTCAATGAATTTCTGAAAAGCCAGTTTTACAGCATTGTTAGAATTAAACTGTTTTTCTATTAAAAAATTGCGGATGAAGTGGTAGTCAGTCGGGGCTCGGTCTGGAGAGTAGGGAGGATAATAAAGTTCCAACTCCAATTCCTGTAGTTTTTCCGCAGTCCTTTGTGCAACGTAATGCAGTGGTGTGTGTGGTCTAGCATTATGCAATAACATAGGAGTCGATCTGTTGAGCACTCTAGGTTGTTTATTAAAGTTTTTGCATCATTTCGTCCAGATGGTTTGCAGTATATTTTTGCTGTGATCAATAAGTCAGGTTTCAGGAAATCAAAATGGATCGCATCTGCTCTAGACCACTAAACACTCACCATCAACTTCTTTTGATGAATATAATGTGTTTTGGGGATTCATCGTTATCCAACCACTGTGCTGAATATTTAAGATTGTCATATTGGATCCCTTTCCCATCATAAACGTTAATTCGATTCAAAAATGAATCAGATTTGGGATTAGAAAACAACATCAATGAAGCTTCCAAAAACTTTTGTTTCTGTTTTTCTTCACGTTCATGTGGAACCCACTTATCCAACCTTTTCACGTTACATATTTGAGAAAAAAGAGTTGTTCTTTGTTTTTTTACACCAAACTTCAGTGATAACTTATAGGCCATCTGAAATGAGCCAGATTCAACGATGACCTTTAGTTCATTATTATTGACCTTCGATTCTAGGCGATCTAGTGGCTCATTTGTAAGGTTCAGGTTACCTGTACGAAATTTGGCGAACCAATTTGATACTGTCTGCTGCTTAGTTACATTAAAGCCAAATACACTATTAATGTTTCGCACGGTCTGCGATGCCTTAGTTCCAAGTAAGAACTCATACTTAATAATAGTCCGACAGTTTCATTTTCAACAAAATTAATTTTAAATTGTTTTTAATATTTTAAGAGCTTAGAACGATTTCATGAAACAAGCGTTATCTGTAACTTTTCAAAGGAAAACAAAACAGAACGGTAAAATATTAAGGTAATGTTAATTAAAAAGATGTTAAAGTTGGCAATATTATTAACTATAAATTTCATCCTTGCCAACTCAATAGAAAACTACATATCATTCTTTCTTAAAAAAATAATTCGGTTGATAAGAAGCTGCTAAACTAAAAAAATAAAAAAGAAATAATAGGAATATAAGAAAAGCAATGATATACATTGACCCCTTGGTATACGGGTATGTCCTAATTAATCTGTTCTCATGAAAAACTCCTATTGTTAGGGATAGATTATAGGGGTCGTATAAAATAATTTCAGCACTGCTTAACACTAATAGACATTAAATATAAAAGCAATTAGAGGAAATATAGATAAAAATAAAATTAAAAAAAAAAGAAATTGTAGTGTTCGTCGCTTGTTTGTGCAGCTGGATCTAGGTGAGATTGGATTGAGACACAGGTTGGTTTAAGGTTAAGGTTTTAAGGTTGGTTAAAGAGCACACAGCTTTATTTACAAGCACATAAACACCACAATTAACTACAAAAAATATTTAACACACAACATGTAACACATTTAAAGACATATATTTATATATTCATGGAAGGATTCCACTTCTAAGCTGAAAATAAAGATATTCAGGTTTACATTGGATACACAAGATATACTTCATATACTCAGGGAAATATACTCAGGATATATACTTCCTCTCAAGATGAGAGTTTGTAGGCCAACTTATTCACAGGATTGGGCTAACTATATTTTTTCGCGGGATGAGAGACTGTAAATCAAACGTTTCTCAGCGCCGGTTTCGCTGTTCTTCCTCTCGGTGGAGAGTCTCGATGCCAACTGACGATTTCTTCTGAACGCCACAAAGAGCGCGCTTGCTCGGGGAAGTATAGAAGGGAGCTCGGTTACAAAATTTAAATTTTCTATTTTTCTATCACTTTTCCTTACTTAAACGTGGTAGATGATCAGCTAATTTGACGTTTCTTGAAATCTACCTACTTAATTATTTATGTTGGACGTTATATATATGCATATATATATATATATAGAGAGAGAGAGAGAGAGATAAAACTGCTCTCATTAAGAAGAAAAGTTGCTGGAATTCAAATCAGTTGTGAATTTACTGAATGATGTAATACATATAAAAATTGAAACTTTTTTTATTGAGTTTTGTGAGATATCATTACACAACGAAAATATATGTATGCTGTATAATAAGCTTCTAAATAGTAAAAAAATAATAGCATTGATTTTATGCATACCTTGTTAAATTTTTACCCTGTGAAGAAAACTTGATGAGTGTCAATATTAATTATATAATTAAATTTTAAATTTCAACAAAAAAAGAAAAATATAAATAAATTTTATTCAGATTTTATGAACCATTTTATTATAATTTCTGGTAATTATTCCATTTGTGTGAATCAGTAAGTTTTAAAAAAATATGCATTTGTTAGCTCGTCTTTTAATAAACTTTGTTTAAAAGTAGGGCGAAAATTTAACCATTAATTGAAATATGTCAGGGGATAAAAAATAAAAGATTGAAAAATACTGTCCTAAAGATTGATGTAAGGAAAAAAAAAATAAGCAGAATGATAAAAAAAAAAAAAAAAAATTAGCTTAAAGTGATTAAATCAGACATCATTTACTCCTGCAGTAGCACTCAGTCGTACAAAATCACGAAGATGACTAAAATATCCAAATGAGCGAAATGTTATAAAGATGCGAAATTATTGTTTTATTATCCCTTTCCACATTTACTGGTTGGCTATTTCATCACAATGTTCCATGAATGAAATGATACAAAGTTCAATATCATCAATATCTTCACTCCATTTATTTCTTTTTATTTTTAATTTTCTTTTATTTATTTTCAAATTTTTGTTTTCAGTTAACGTTAAAATCATATTATAATTTAAATAAATAAATAATCTTTTAAAAAGGGTATTTAATTAGTTTTTATTTCTCAGTTCATAGCATTTAATTATCTTTTTCTTTCTTAACTCAAAGGGACATGAGAACCACCTCTGTTTTAACATCTAACAATGAAGGAGCTGGAAGCCAATACGCGACCAAGAATCTCCGTGTTAATCTACAATAAGAGAAGGTTCGAATATATCATTCTATCCTTTTCTGCATTTACTGTTTAGTTATTGGTCGAAAACATTCAATGAAAGAAATAATATGCTTGAAAACATCATTCATCGATCTTTTCATGTTAAACTATAATACATCTGACGAACGGAACACAGACCGTTTGTTTGTTAATTAATTGGTGATTGGTTTTATTTTATACGGTACACCAGTTTTCAGGAATTTTCGTTTGTTAACTAGTCTACGATTAATCGAAAAATACTGATGAATAGTATTTATTTTCCTTCTTTTGCGATCTTTTATTCATTCGTTTTCTAGACTCGTTCGTTCATGACAAAAAAAAAATCTCTAAATTTGCAATCGGATAGTTCGAGATAACATTGCCAATAGGAAAGCATAAATCTCACCAATGTCAAGTAAATAACAATTTGTAAATCATAGTCTAATTTGTAAATAACAAAGAGAAAAAATTTTGAAAGTTTGATTTCTGATGTGTAGTTGACTACGGAAGTCTTATTCATTTGCGAGCTTTGTATTTTTCTACTTTATTTTTTTTCTCTTATTATACCTTTTTTAAATTGATTTCTAGAATTGGATAAATAATTATTCTATTATTTTAATTATGATAATACATAATTTTTATAATATTTGTTCTAATGTAAAAGCTTTCGGTGTTATTGTTCTATCAACATGATGGACATTGCTAAAAATAACTCTGTTCTTATGAAGTTGACATCTAACATGAATATGCATTACATCCAGTACATCCAGTATAGTAATGTTAGATTTAGAGAGTGTCTCAGAAGGAAGCCAATTCTTTTCATTCACCAATTATTATTTCTTCCTTTTTTAGGTTCCCAAAGAAACAACCGCCACAATCCCCCCAGAAAATTTAAGGATATTCTGACTTCAAAGTTAACAATGCTGAAACATACTTATTGTAGATTATTACGGAGATCCATGGCCGCGTAACGGCCACTAGCTCCTTCATTGTAAAATGTTGAAACATAGCGGTGGTCTCATGCCCTTTGAGTTAATAAGCAAAATAGATAATTAAATGCCCTTTTTTTTAAAAAAAAGAATTATTTATTTAATAAAATTATAAAATGAAAAAGAACAAAAATTTCAAAATTGTAGATGTATATGAAATCAGTTGCATGTAATAAAACAGAATGAGCAAATGTCAAATTAGGAGAAAAAATAACTTAGGAGAAAAGCGAACTTTTTTCATCTAGGCAGTTGTATGCTGAAACATAGTGAACATTTGCAGATAGGAAAAACTCATTATTATCAGCGAACATTTAAATACAGTCCTTGAACTTGCATCAGTTAAGGCGATTATGAGGATACCAGTACATGCTTCCTTCCCGGAGAGCGGCCAGGTGGCCAAGTGGCTAGCATTCTTGCCTTTGGTATCCTAGGGTTCAGGCTCGAATCCTGGCGGTGACATGGATGTTCATGAGTGTTTCGGAATCCACTTTAAACTGTAGGTCCCGGTCTGTTTAGCCCTCGTGTGCACAAGATGACCGTAGAGCGACAAGCCAAACCTTCCCGGGGAAAAAAAAAAATCATAACGCTTTTTTTATTGAAAAACATCCTAATAAATGATCTTATTCTGAAGTTAGAAAAGGGGAATGACTTCCATATATGTGACGCGTCATTTTAGTAACCCCTCCCAACAACAATATAATACAGTTTTAATTGCAATTTACGCCATTCTGCTAGAAAATGCTAAAACTAAAACTCGGCATTCAACACGTTCGGCTTCATCTCGCTGGCCGCGTCTAAGGCGAGCATAAATCTCAAGTCAAGTCAAGTCAAGTCAAATCATATTGATGTCTTTTCGTTCGTCCTTTTAATTTGGTGCATGCAATTTTTTTTTTTTTTTTTTTTTTTTTGACGAAAAATGTCTAATCATTTCTTGAATGAAAAATTACTTCCTGAACAATACTCAGGAAAGTTTAAAGGGTAAATTCGGTGTATTTATTTGTATTTTTAAAATTGTTTTCTTTTGCATTTAAGAATTCTTTGCAAATTAATTACAACATTTTTAATATTGGTTTTATTGTTTAATTAATCTGATATATTTTTAATTTTGTTTTTTTTGTGAAAAATTATCTCATCAACTGTATAATGTGAAAGAAAATATCTGCATAGTTTTCTTTTGCTTTTCAAAACAAATTTTAAGATTGCAATATTTTAATAACAATAATATGTTTATTATTATTACTTTTGTCGAATTTTTAACTACTTTATTAATATATTACAGTTAATCATCTTAATAATTTTAGTAGAAAGAAAGTTTTAAATGCATTAATAAGAATATATTTGGTACTTTTTCTTTATTCTTTCTTTTATAACAAGGAGGAAGTAAACTATATTAAATAAAGATTTTTAAAAATCTTTAAATTTATTTATAAAAAAAGTATTGTAATTGTCAAACTTTGGTTATTCTTTAGTTATTTTTTGATAAATATTCATTGAAATTTACATCTAAACCACTTTTTTTAAAGAATTTTTGACTTCGAAATTTGAAATTATTTAAATTTTGATATCATAAGTATTTTTTTTTTATTCATTTTTATGGATCCAACACAGGAAAAAAGTTGAAATTCATGAAAATTTGAAGAATTTAAAAATTGTCATAATTTTTTTTTTTTTCAAGAATGTAATTTTGTAAATAAACGCATTTTTGTTTCAATTAAGACAGAACTTATTGTCTCATGATAATGAAAACATTCCTGCTTATTGTGGGAAACTCGTAACGTAATCAATAGTTCTTAAGTATAGTTTTGAGAATTGTACCTGTTGTATAATAGGTATACATCCAGTTTTATAATTAAATTATATGTCATGAGAAGAAAGGGAAGCATTTCGAAAAATTGTAAAAAAGCATTTCAAAAAATTGTTTGGAAGTTGCATATTATTTTTCCATATGCATATTTATTTAAATTTTTTTTATTATGCATAGATAATTTTGAATGATAAGCTGTATACCTCAAAATTGTATTATCTATATCTTTCTTTTTAAATAACCATATCATAAATTTCAGTTTTACAATGCCTTTTTTTTTATTATTTTACTCCTTTACGTAATTTTTATTTTTATTTTGTTGCAAATTTTAATTGTACCCAAATGTTTTAATCTGTCTTGTATATCAAAATTTAACAGTCACCATTTTCATCAAATATAAAAAAAATTTGCACAAAATTAAAAAAAAAAAATTGTTTTGCAATAAGTTATTGAAGTTTGGTGATGAGTGATATCCCATTAAACAAAAATATTGGTACTTCTCTTTTATTGTGGCCTTGACCTTTTTTAAAATTGTTGTTGGAAAGAGAAAAATTGGTCTATGGCATTATAGCCGCTTAGTTTCTATCTCTTACCTAACATGTGAATTTTTTATTAAGCATGGGTGAATAACCTCCTTTCTCTGAGTTTTTTTTATAGAAAGAAAAAAGGATTGAATTTCTTGCATTTTTTAATCTATTTTATTTGTAAGACTTTATTACCCTCAATCTGAAAAGAATGGCTTGCTTTATGATATAAGTTATAATATAATTTTAACTATACGTAAAGCAGTGCTCTTTGATAACGTTACAGATGCAAACATTTTTTTATGTTGCATGAAAAAGTAGTTGAAAATTCAAATTTCTACACCATTTAATTGTAGGTTTGTTGCATTCAATAATATTAAAAATTCATCCATTTTTAAATGAAAAAAATCCTTAAAAAGTTAACTAAGTTTTTTTTTCAATATAAAATATATTTTCTTTTATATTTCCAAGCATTAAAAATAAAAGAAACTAAGTTTTTCTTCCAATATTAACTCTTCAAGCAATTATAAAAATAAAACATTAATACAGTAAGCATTTTTAAATTTTAATAACGATCTGTTGCTGCTATTAATTTAGCAATGATGTATACAGTTGTATATTATGCTGATTTTCCTATATTCTTACTGACGGCAAAAGTGTCTCTTTTTTTGGGAAAAAAAAAAGAAGTAATAGCTTCTTTTTCCATTGAGGCAAATAGGAGAGTATCAACTTTTTCAAAGTTTAAAAATATGCTTGGCATGCTTGGTTTATCAGTGGTGAATTAAAGTCTAAAAAAATAGGCAATTTGTTTCACAATATGATTTCATAACAGTTAGGAATGCATTACACCTGAATTACCTCTGTATATATCATTTTGTCAAATCAGCTATCGACTGGGTGGCAACAAAACTGGGAAGTCAGGAAATTTTATTGATTGAGAGAAGGCAAGGAAATTTATAAAAATATCTAAAAAATAAGGAGAAATTGCTGACGAGAGCATTTCGTGGCAAACATGCGCATGATCAGCGATTTTGTAGGATAGCTAAAAAAGCAATCACGCACTGAATCAGCGATTTTATAGCCAAGCATGTTTGCCAACTCGGGTTGTTACTCATATTACGACAACCTTATTTCCATTTATTTTATGACAGGCTGTCTAATTTATGATTTAAACTTGACTTTCATTGATGTGTGTGCTTGTTTTTACATGTGCTATTTGTCTTATTTCAAAATGGCATTTTAAATATTTCTCCATCTGTAATATTTCAAAAAAGAATTTTTTAATGAGTAATTTAGTCATCATCTATGATGAGAACATGTACCCCATTAAAAATCATTTAAAAAAAATATAGATAATCAGAAATTAGTAATAAAATATGTGAAAGAGGCAAAACCTTATTATAAATCATTTGATATTTTTAGAAAGTATCTTCTGATAAATAAGTAATTATAATATAACTATTTATTCTTTTTAAATTATTAAATTATTAATCTTTTTTTTTTTAGAAGTTATGCATATTTAACTATTAAAGATAGATTACCAGTTATTCTAGTCAAAGTTGTGGATTTTTTATGTCAAAACAAAAATGATATTGCTCAGTCCTATGGAGAGGTTAGTTTTATATTTATTATTATGTAAAAAATTCTTTTCTTTCAAATTGTACTTTATCACTACTAATTATTTCATATTAATAACTTTCTTTCAATAGATTGTAAAAGAAGAAATAAAGGAAATTATTGGTAGGCTATCTGCTCTTCAAAATGAAATGGTTACAAATAAAAACATAAGATTTCTTGTCTGTGATACTCCAGATGTTGCAATTTGGAATGAATATTTTATAAAACAAGAAAAGTTATGTGGATTTCCTCCTACTTGGTTCGAGTCCTCTTGGCTTTATTCTGAGTGCTATTTTTATCGACGAATAAGACAAGCATTTGAATTAAGGTAAAATTTTACAAAAATTCATTTATGTTCAAAAGGAAGAAAAATAGGTATGTGCGGAGAGGGCATATAGAGATGTCAACTACTACATATTCTCCATAGTTAATATGAAAAACAAAAAATTATAAAAAATTTCAGTTAACTTTAAAACTCAAAAAAAAACAAACTAATATTTATTTTTGTCCTTTACTTTTCCAAATTTGCTGAATTAAAAACTTTCAAAAATAGCATCATCTTTCATGAAAAATAGAAAATTGTATAAATTTTTTAAAAAAATAAGCAAGAAAATATCATTATGTTATTAACAAGGTGTACAAATATAGTGTCATTCTCCTTGTTACAAAAACTGTGAGGGCAGTTTCCTTAAAATTTCCTGTTTACAATCTGTGGATTATACATTAAAAAGTTGCGAACTTGATACAAATTTTAGGCTGTTGTGTATAGTCTGTGAAATTATTTTTCTTTAAAGCTTCATTAAAAGTTGATTTTAAAAATAGCCACTATAAATGGTTTTTTTTTTTTTCCGAACATAGTAATGAAAGTGATAAATAAAGTTAAAATGGAAACTGCAGATGTTAAAAGTAGCCATGCTTTTACTATAAGACAAATGTAATAAGCATACAGTGATGCGGATTGGTGAGTGTATAGTCTGTGAATATAGTCTAATAATTAATTTTTACTGAAGATTTTTTTTTTACCCTTATAGAAGTCTATTAGCAAAATTTAATAAAAAAGTTTTAATATTTTTTATATCATGAAAATGATTCTGTTTTTGCAAAATGCTAATATTTGTTTATTGTCACAAAATTTGTGAAGTAAAAATTTTTTTGGTTTTTACTAAAGTTGTTATACTTATTCCCCCCCCCCCTTAATTTTTAACTTCTTTAAAACTAAATTAATTTATCATATTGTGAGACAATGATACTTTAAAAGTTGAAAAATGTTGTGCTAGTTTTAAGTTATAAACTATTTATTAGTTTTATCTTGTATCAATATTTATGATTCAAGATACATTAAATATTGATATGTTTAAAAAAGACCAATAAATATTTATATATGATACATTTAAAAAAAAACGAGTCTGCAGGCAACTTGCATCTACTGTATGTTGTAAAGATATTGCTCCCTCCCCCCCCCTTCAATACTGAAAACTAATCTGGTGAGTTATAAGCAACAAATTATAAATTTTTAGCAGATAGAAAAGTGATAAGTGATAGAAAATAAATTATCTCTTCATTTTAAAATGGTCTGTTTATTTTAATATAGTATCGAAAAATAATGGGTGGTTGATATTGTCATTCAATATATTGTGTATATATTGAATGACAATATCAATTACCAACATATTATAATGGGTTGTTAATTTTGTCATTCCATATATTGTGTAAATATTATTCAGTAGAATTAATAAACAAAATTTTTTATTTAAGTATAATTTGTGTTCTTTTGTGTAGCAATGTACTGAAAGAATTTGATCCTTTTCATAAACAAAAAGAAGATTCATTTCTATCAACAATGGATGCTGCCTCATTTATTTGCTCAAATTTAAATGAAGCACTCACAGATCTAAAGAACTCAAATGATAAAACAAAACTTTTTCATCTTTTCAGAAGATTTATAGAGGTTAGCATCATTTCTACATTTTTTTAAAGCATTTCCCAATATAAAGCATATATTTCATATAAAATAGTGTTAATATTATGAATTATTATGAAGTGTTGTATTTTTCATTAAATGCTAAGTATATATAACTTGCTGAAAAATAACTGTTGTCATTGTATAGAATTCTTAGGCAATATATAGATTGTCAGGCGTTTAAGTGTACAGTATTGAATATCTTGTTATATTATACAGTTAACCATGGCATTATGTGTTAAACCTAAGAATATATAGAATGATAAATGCAATTTAGGGAAAGTGTTAAGATATTCATAAAGTGTTTTATTGAAAAAGAAAGATACAAAATAAAGTGTAAAACTTTCTAAATTGAGTAAAACAAGAAAAAATAAAATATGAACCTACTTGTAAAAAATAAATAAATAAATAAAAATAAATTGAAATTAATTGTCTTTCTCACAAAAAGTAAAACTTGAAAAGAAACATAAAACAGCCTCCATAAAAAAATATATAAATGAAGAATTAAATCAAATAAAACTAAAACTTTTTTATTTGAAAAAAGTAAGAGAACTATATTTTATATGATATTTCATACACAATAAAACAAGTACATTAATTTATCAAATGAATTGAACTTCAACAAGTAGGCTAATTTACTGAATTGATCAATCTTCTTGTTGCAACAAGGAAGATTTCAATAGCATTTTGAATTGTTCTACAATGCTTTTTACATACAATATGACCATATTTTAATATGTTTTACCCATAAATTTAATGAATCCCTGGCCACTTTGTGTGGCATTAGCAGTTAACTAGAGAGGTATTTCTCTGTCTCATGTCTTCAACTCTAAATAAATTCTTTGGATATAAGGTGAGTGGGATCTCGCATATGTAGTCAGTGACAAAAGTCAACATACATCTGTTAAAATAACAAAATTTAAAAAATTACAAATATTTTTAAAAATTAAGTTTGCACCAACATTATAATTTATAAGTTAAACAATATTTAAAAAAAAAATAAAAGATAAAAATCAAATTGTCAATTTTTGCATATTTTGGAGAGACATCACGAAAATCTACATACTAGATATGTTTTTGTAGAACATAATAGAATTTCACTCTTATATAAATAGGAACAAAAAAACATTGCCTGCCATTATTGAAAAGGTAATCATAAGAATACATTAAGTAATTATGTTGTTACTGTTCCAGTTAAAATGGCTCCATGACGTGAAATTGGTTTTGATGTTTAGAATTTTATAATTAAGTTAAAAATGAAGTCAATCTATTATCCAAACTATTTAAAAAAATTACAAAACAATTAAATATATTTTTAACAAACCTGGTAGTGGATGGCCAAATATTTTGAATGATGGACTTGCTTGAACAGTGATGAAGAAAGTGAGGTTAAATCTGAAATTGCCCACTTCTCAATTAACAGGGTATATTTCAGCAATTACTGGTAAGAGTGTTAATAGGAAAACTGTTCGAAAAATCCACCAATTTGAAGGATTTCATAGCATAATTCCATGAAGAAATCTACTACTATCAAGAGCAAATCAAACAAAAAGGCTGAATGATATATATAAGGATTTTGAAGTTTCGGAAAACAACCCTTTTTACTGATGAGAGTAAATATGTTTCCCAGAAATGTTGGTTGTGCAAAATTTGGCAGCATAAAAGCGAAGAATTGAAACTCATAAATGCCATTTAAATGTTAAAGCATGGTGGTGGGGGTCAATGTTGGCTGTTAGTATTGGGGAAAATAACTTGCATTGAAGGTACAATAGATCATTTTGAATATATAAAAATATTGCAAGATAACATGGCACACATCTTTTGATAAAAGCGTGGAAACTAGTGTAACTATAGATTTTTCCTAGATTAAACCAGATTTTTCGGCATGAGGACAATCCAAAATACATAGTAAAATTTGTGGAAGAATGTGTAAAATAGCTGCACAACTGTTTACCTCTCCACAATTGCCAGATTTGAATCCCATCAAACACATATGGAATGAAATCGACAGAAGAGATACTACTACACCACATCGCATTACTGTGCCTAGAGCTGAGTTGCTGTTTATGGTGTGGGTGTGTTATGACTGAGAAGTCTGATTGGGCTCTGTGACCCTCTATGGTCATATGGGATTGGAGCCTACAGCTTAAACTGGATTCTGAACCACTACAAACATTCATGGCACCGCCGGGATTCGAACCTGGAACCTGTAGTACAGAGCGCTAGCACAAGCCATCATTGATTCGCAAGGCCAAGTTACGCAATATTAAATTATTTTCGATTGCATAATTCTGATTTTTCATTTTCCTCTATATGTGTGTTATGTGATTTTCTTTAAATAAATTACTTTTCATTTATCAGTTTCTTTTTTTTACATAAGTATAGTTGATTTCAGTTTGTATTTCAATATAAAAAATATTGCAGTTTTTATAATTGCTTAAAATGCAGTTTTTGAAGGTGTATGTTAACTTTTATAACTGTAGTTGTTTCAAAAACTCTTCAGAATTTTTAAGTTGGTAAAAACTGTCTTCTATCATGATCATAACAATTGCCAACAGATAATTCGAATTACCTTATCAATGTTAGGAATTAGAATTTGTACAGTTGCTCCCAAAGAAGTATCACAAAATTTCATATTAGAATTCTTTTTTGTTTCCCCTACATTTCCAGGTTCAATTTAGAATCAATTTTATCTACAATAACAAACCTTCAAACACACACACAACAGGTAGAAATGTAAACTTCTTCAGTAAACATGTCCTTCACCATATTCATTTCTTTCTTCATAATCTTATCCATGTCTTGGGCAATAGGTTAATACACATGCTTAGCATTTCGTTTTTGCTTTTTTTATATTGTTTGAATGTTTTCTAATATTTTGTATACCTGCTCGTCAATCTGTGTCTTGAAAAATGTTTTTTTGATAGAAAAGACATTGTTAGAAGTATTCCAGCTTTGCAACTAAAAAATTTCATATAGTGCTTGTTTAATCCCATTCTAGAATGATAAACCCTATTCTTCACAAGTTGTATGAAACATAGATCCTCTCTAGTATTCAGCTTTTCATCCAGCATCAAAGTACACACATTTTTGATGTATTGATTAGATCTTTGCGAATGCTACCTTGGCTTTGTGAGTGGCAAAGTTTGTTATGAATTATCTTCCGTATTGGACAATACTACTTGAAGCTACTCAGCACATTATTTACAAATTCTCCACTGTAGAATGAAAGGTGCCGTATGTCAAAGGCAACTTAACCATAAAGTTTATAGGATACAAACTAATTCTTGTACTTTCTCTGAAGTTAGAACCTTGAAAATCCCAAATTTAGTAAGGTGTTCCAAGTACACCATTGCATATTAGTATTTCCTGTCAAGTTAGGATTAAAAATCAGTAAAATTAACCTGACAATGAGAGTTAAATTGAAAAAAACCATAGGCTTTATAACAATGCCTTCTTAATACAACTTTTTTGCTTTTTTTGGCGGCATCCACCAAAGTGAATATGCAGTTGGCCAGCAAACAAACAAAAAAGACACCCTTAATAACTTATGTAATTATCATTAGATCTTCTCTTAAGTGGTATCATTGGAAATGGCTCTATACTAACTTATGATGCAATGAAGTTGATTAACAATATTAATTAACATGGTTAATTAACTACTAACTCAGAAATTTTTCTATTAGGACATCCAAGATTTTTAATGCAGTTGATTCAGCATGATGAAATTAGTATAGAACTTTTTTTATAATTATGCGATTAAAAGCTCTCAAATATAGGGATTTAAAAATTGACTTTGCCAAATGTTAAATGAAACTTTTGCTTAATGATATCATGTGTTCTATTTTTAAAAATTTTCACCATTTTAAAGAAAATTTATTTCCAAAATAAAAAAAAAACATAATTTTAGCCTCATTTTTGGGAATATTTTGTAAAAACATTAAATATTAAATAGGCTTGATGGCCCCAGTGACTAGCTCTTGGTACCACGCATGTCATGGATTAGTGGTTCAAAATCCACTTTTAATAGTAGATTAATCCTTGTGATCAACAAATGACTATTGAGTGACAAACCAGGTGGTTCGGCATAGGACTAATAATCCTACCCCATAAAAAAGAAAAGAAAATTCTCATGTGTAGATATCTCGGCCAGAAAAAAATGGACAGAGCTCATCTTGGATACTAATGTTAAGATGGGCCTGGCTGGTGAAACTGACTGGGACAGCCTTGGCTGGGAACTGTCTGTATTACTTGCGAAGAAGAAAATATTAAATATCAATATAATATATATATATATATATTATGTAGTTGGCTTACTAGTGTCTTGTCAACTTTTAAGATATACATTTTTTTTTAATTATAAAAAGTTTATAAGATATTCAAGAAAATGTTAAAAAAAGAAAAGTATTTTTATTAAATAATGTTGCATAATATCTGCAAAAATTCTAAATAAAATATTGTGATTAATGAAATTCATCAAAGTTCTAATTTATGTTAAAGTTTTACAAATTTTTGTATTATTATTTGCAGTTATATAATATCTAAAATGGATGACATTGGTTTCACGAATTATTGGATATATTTCCATAAAATTTTAAATAAAATTATTTTATTTTTCATAAAGTTTTGGCTAATGAGTTAGCTAATTTATCATTTATCATTTCCAGTTAATAATTATATAATTTGAAATATGTATTACTTTGTAACTATCAAATTCTTTCATTTAACTGCATTTACTAATTCCACTTAACATAATTTTCATATTAAGACTAATTATCATATTAAAAAAAATGCTAAATAATCATTCCATACCATTCTTTTCTATATTCAATTTGCGTAACGATTTTTTTCGTTAAACCGCAATCATGATAGAAACTTGGATCATCACATTTAAGTTAAATTTGGTTTTAGTATTCTAGATAACACTAATATTTAGATTTTCCGCTTATATTCTATAGTCATTATTTTTGACAGCTGTCTGTGAAATTATTAGATCACATATTATACATGTAATCTGCATTAATGTATGGTTCATAGGCTTCTATTAAATTTTTTTTTCACTTTTCTAGTGTATATAAAGTTTTGTATCTCTAACATATATTTTGAACTAGCATTACATTTTTCCAGTTTTAAAAAAAATTTTCTTTAACTATAATATTATATTTTTTTTCATTGACAGTAGTGAATAATGCACAGTAGATGTATATTTGAAAGCACCACACTAAGAATTAAAAATGAATATTTACCAAACATATTCCATGGATAGATAACAATAAACTATAGTGACATTATTTTTTATTAAGTCCACCATAAATATTACAATCTGTGATATTTCGCCTTATCGAAAACTTTTGGAGTAAGGAATAAATTTTTTTATTAGCCCCTTATTAAATTGTATGCCTAATAAGTGTTAGATTGAATTATAAATGGCTGTGAATAGTATCAGTTTAATTATAGCCTGCATGTTAATGTAATATATATTGTAATCATACTTAATGCGAAAACTCTAAGACTTAAAAGAGAGATTACTTTAATGTAAATTAAAGTTTATCAATTGAACTTAATTTACAATGTAAAAGTGTTGGGTACAAAGAAAGGTGTAATTTGAAAACAATATATTTACATGTTTTTCCCTCCCTAAGATATGGAGTCTGATAAGTATGGTGAAATAACCTTTTTCTCAAATCATATTCTATCCCAAAATTAAAATTAAATTAAATTCTAGCAAAATTAAAGTTTTTATATCAAAATTAAAACATCTGAATAATTAATTACTGCTTTTTAACTTATGATTTAGAAACTTAATTTCTATATAACTAAAATTATATATCCAATAATTATATCTTTTAAAATGTATCTCATTGTTATTAAGAGGAGTATTAAAATTTCTGATGTGATTTTATTTTGATTTTTTCTTTTAATATTTTTTTTTATTTATAGGTGTCATTATGGGGTAACAAATGGGATCTATCTTTAACAGCTGGAAAAGAAAATAAAGAACAAAGTAATCCATTAACACAATTGAATGAACTTAGAAATAACATTATTGTAAATGATACAGACACTTTGTGGCAAATAATACAAGATATTAACGAAGCTTCAAAAGACATGGTTATTGACTTAGTGTTAGATAATGCTGGTTTTGAATTATTTGGTGATTTATGTTTATTACATTTTCTTCAAACAACAAATCTAGTCAAGAAATTTAGACTTCATGTAAAAATGATGCCTTGGTTTGTGTCTGATACTTTAGATAAAGATATTCATTGGTTACTGAAAATTTTATTACAAAGTAACCATAAAAATCTAATCAAATTTAGTGAAGATTGTTATGATAATATTGCTTCTGGGAAGTGGATTATTGTTAAAGAGCAATTTTGGACTTGCCCACATGACTATAGTGAAATGGAATCAACTGATCCTTACTTATATGGAAATTTGTCAAAAAGTGATTTGGTAATTTTTAAAGGTGATTTAAATTATAGAAAATTAACTGGAGATAGACAGTGGGATGAGACTACATATTTTAAGGAAGCTTTAAATGGGTTTTTGCCAACATCATTGGTTGCTTTACGCACTGTTAAAGCTGATGTTGTTGTGGGATTAAAACCTGGTATTTCTGATAAATTGTCTAAAATTGCACAGAATTGGAAGTTCAGTGGAGATTATGCAGTTGTTCAATGTTATAAAAAGTCAGATAACTCAAATTGATATTTATTTTTAAGTTATTTTCTAAAATATTGTTTTGCCATGCATATTTTATTTTTGTTAAATGTTTCATCATAATTCTTATATTTAAAAATATCTAATTAGTTTTTGATACTGATAATTTTTTTTTCCAAGTGAAATTCAAAAAACACAAATGTAAGCTTTCAAAATAAAAGTTTCTATGCTCATAAGTTTTAATTATTTTTAAGCAGATTCAACACTTCACAAATATAGTTTTGTATTAAAATTATCTATATACCATAAAATACATCTTAGCAAAATTTTATAAATCATATTCATGTTAGAAGACAAGCTACAGCTATTTTTATAAACACGTTTCCCTTTCAAGTTCCACATCTACTTTGATGTTTAAAAAAAAAAAAAAAAATCATAAGTGTACATATAACTTAAAAATAGTCCTTTCGAGATTAAATAATAACAATTTAAGATAAACACTTCTAATGATTCTCCAATCTTACATAAACCTTTTTGCACATTAGTAAAGGTAAATTATGTATGATAATGAATATTGATATGTTAAGAACTTATATAATGCACCTTTCATAGCCAGACGTTTATAAAATAGTTAAAAAGGCTAATAGATTTTGGCATTCAACATGTTTTTATATTGTCTCGCCTTCGAGCGGTGCCTTTTAGTAACAGTACCAGACAAAAGTTCATCATTGCAGTCTAGTTGTGATTATGTGCATTATTATCAACAAGGTTTTTTATTGAGCTATCAGTGGGCTCAAGGCATCTACTTCGACGTACGGAAATTTTTTTATATATATATTTATCCTTTTCACCATGTACAGCTTACTCTTATTTAAGATTTTGTAAAAAGGCCATAAATCTGTGAATTGAATTTCTACATCATCTTCAATGGAAATAAAAGCTATGACTTATGCCTACTGAACTTGGGTTATCATACAAAGATATAATGCTGGAAAAAATAGATATGTAAATCATGTAAGTGCTGGATTAGGGAATACTGTTAAAGAATGGAGTGTTTATTTCATTATTTGGTAACGAGCATGCTAGCTTGAAAGAAAGCACTATAAAAAAAATAACATTCTATCACATTTTAATAAACCCTAGCATTTAAAATATCCAAATAGCATAGATTTGTGGTTTTTTTTATCAAGTAATACTTAACTAAAGGGGAGATTTTTGATGTACAATAAAAAGAGTACTTGTAGATCTATGCTTAGCAGCTGTAACTCTAAAATAATTCACTATGAAGCTCATTTTCGTGTAAGCAACATTTAACAATGAAATATAAAAAATTAATAGTTTAAAAAAACTAAAAAATACGCTTTTAGAGTTAATCATCTAAAAAGTAAAAAATAATTGTTAACATAAGAATAAAATGACTGACGAGAAAATGAATGTCACTGTTCTAAAAGCGTGGGGTGCTCGATATCAATCGTTATTTTTCACGAAACATTCGAAATGCAGAGTTAGTTTTAAAATGTCATACAAAGCACCCCACGCTTTTAGAACAGTGACATTCATTTTCTCGTCAGTCATTTTATTCTTATGTTAACAATTATTTTTTACTTTTTAGATTGATTAACTCTAAAAGCGTATTTTTTAGTTTTTTTAAACTATTAATTTATTTTTTACTTTTTAGTCTGATTAACTCTAAAAGCATATTTTTTTAGATTTTTTTTAAACTATAATTTATTTTTCATGTTTTTACTTTGTTTTCCACTTGGCCGGTTATCCGCTAAGTTTACATACTTTTTACCGACCGAAATTTTCGGCCAATAGGAAGAGCGCAATTCGACATGATCGCACTCCTATGCCTTTGAGATCCGCCTCTTTTTAGCCACCGAAATTTTGCGGCCAATAGGAAGAGCGCAATTCGATAGCGGATATTACTGAATTTCTACCCGGGGTGAAAGCAGGAGATCGAAAAAGCTAAAGCTATCGGTACAATTAAGAGTCCATTGACGATGCCCAAAAATAAAAAGGTTAAAGTTAAAATGAGAATTTTAAGATAAAAGTAAAATAAAACAAAAGTAATTAAGATTAAACAGAATAATTATACAAAATAAGTAGGGTTTGATCAGTTGACTGACTCGCCAGTAGCTGGCGCCATCAGTCCCAAAAAGTGAGTTACATACAAACATACAGGTGAAGTTAATAAAAGCGTATTAAAATAATACAGCTTCACATACACGAAATTAAAATTATCGATTTGGCATTTAACAAGAGGAGGAAGTTTGATAACTGCTTCACTTTGATTTGATGGATAAAAAGGCTTGTTTAAAACACTCAATATATTCACTATTATAAATATCTTAACTTGGTGTGCTGCTTAAGCATTAACTGTTTCTGCTACAGATTATATTACTGAATTGCCTCTTTGACATTTAATTCTTATAATTTTGAAAAAATAAAAGTTGTTATAAAAGTGTTTTACTTAGCATTAACTTTAAATAGCCCCCTTCAAAAAAGTTTAATGCTAGAATTATATTATACATGAAAAGTGTTTGGAATCAAAGTGTTTTTATATTACATTTTTCTATATTTTGTACATCTAATTTAATTATTCTTACTGAAATTAGATAATTTAACACATTTTTTCAGTAAGCTTTGTGAAATGCTTATATCATTAATGAATATTTTTTTATTATGCGTTATTTCCCAAACTGGGCAATAATAATGGAAACAAAGGAAGTTTCCCATAAGGGAAACAAATGTGAAACTTCACAATGAGTGCAATGTTTTTAGAAGAAAAAAAAAAAATATCCTGCAAAATCTTCACAATAAAAAGAACAAATTTAAATGAATGAATTAGATTCGATTAGTAAACACTTAATATATTAATTTAATGAATGTGAATTGTATTAGGCTATTTTTTAGAATGATTATGACTTACTATTAAAATTAATAATTTTTATCATTAAGCACAATCAACTTTTTCCCTCATATATTTTCTTTCTAATTAGTTTACTATGTAATGGTTATTTGCTTATTTTTGCTCAACAGATTAAGATATTTTTTAATGAAAGCAGAATTATTAAAATTCTTTCAATAATCCTGTACCTGGTACTTAGCAAGATTTGCAAAATCTTATTTCCTTGGTGGCTAACGAGTATAACATTGATAAAATAAATGAATGCAAGTTTACTGCATAGATAAGTTTTAAATTGTTGATAGACATGTATGCTTTATAAATAAACAAACAAACAAAAAAAAAATCTGATAATTTTTTTTTCTTTAATTTATGTTTATCTCTTAGTAATTTCAAAAATCTTTTCTTTAAAAAAAGATGAATCTACAAACAAATAATTTTATTCAAAAAATATTGACACATAATGGCACAGTAATACAAAATACAGGAATACTTGCACAATACAGCAAGATTATTAAGGTCAAAAATAAAACTTACTGAGAATTAGCCACATTACAAAATTACTTTCTATAAACAAATTATCAAACTACTACTATTAGAAAAAAATTACTTATAGAATAAAATTTTTCTAATACAAGTAACAAAAGCAAGCAATAAATGAAGAAAAGAAAAAAAAACTTTTAAAATTGTAGAAAAATGTTTAACATTATATGGAGTAGTACTCTTCATGACAATAATTACAGTGAACAATGAGTATGAATTGTACTTATTAAAAAAACTACAGTCAACAAATGTGCAGGATGTTTTATTTATTGCAATTATGAGTATAAAATTTTTTATTTAAAATGAGCCTGAGATCTCTTTAAAAAAATTATCAAACAATATAATAAGAGGGAAAAAAATCAGATCTCTTTAAAAAAAATTGATTGAGTTTAATTTTTAAAAAAAGAAAGATATATGTAACATTTTATTAACACATTCTTATTGTGCTTTAACAGTCATATACCAAAACATATTAGCAAAAATTAAGTAAGTCTGAATAATTGATAAATACATGAAAATACAATTAAGCATGTAATCAAAACAGATATACTTAATATTAATCAGTTAAAATATTTTGATTACAATGCATTAAAACAATGAAATATAACAGTTATTCAAAAATACTTTTTAAAAGTTTATTGTTTGACTTGTGATGAAATAAAGCAAGGTTTTTTCATTACTACATGATGATGCATCTCTCACCCCTTTTAAAATCACCCTAAAAAATTAAAAGCAATTAAATGTTTACACAATATATATGCAAGAATTGATAAATGGCTATTCTATTTTTTGTTTCTTTAATATTGAAGGTAATTAGTAATATTTTCCAAAGAAAGGTTTTTAAATTTAATAACATAATACTTTATAATTTTTTTTAAAATTCAATTACCTGCTGATGAAAAATTTCTTCTGGGGTATATTCAGAAGGATAAGAACTTGTATCAAAGACTCTTTGTTCTAAAGATTTGAGATATTTCTTTGAAGTTTCCCTCACAGCCATTTCCTAAAAATAAAAGTAATCTTTTACAAAACTGATTCCATTCAATGACTTTAAGATTATATATGAATTCAGATATTTGAAAAGAAGTCATGTATATAAATTGAACCCTTTTCCAAAAATTTAATAAAACTAAAAATATTTTATAAATAAACGCTGCAACAATGAGATCATTCTTTCACTATATTAATTTTTTTTAAATTTCAGGAAAATTCCTTTAGTAATTAGGATTTATATAATGGAAATCTATGAAGAAAAATTACCCTACATAATTTGAAATAATAAATTTTAACATCATGCTAATCTAACAAAAGCAAACCTTGATTTATCTTACCTCTCCATTGTTATTTAAGAGAACAGAACTCATAGAATCTGCTACAAACCATCGCTGGCCTTTCATTACGAAGTCAGTTGGAGGATTATGCACAGCACCAGCATCAGAACTCCAAACCTAATAAATAAATTTCTATATTTAACATTAATTTATATTTGTTACTCATAAAATGTTAATTATAAGTTATTATTAAATCTTTATTAACAATGAAGCAAACAATATTTTTTATTACACTTGCAATGCAGTTCTTTAATTTTTATTAACTTTAGAAAAAACTTAAAGAAGAGAAAATGTTATCTTCATCATTTCTTTCTTTCTTGTTTTTTTTTTTGTTATTGTTGTCGAACTTAAAAAAATTATTGTAGTAGCTTGATCAAATTCCACTAATCAGAATAATAAAAAAAAAAAAAAAAAAAAAAATTTTTTTTTTTTTTTTTTTTTTTTTTTTGCCATGAAAAGGATTTATCAAAGCTATTTATTACAGATAGAAAAAAACCCCACATTACTTAAAAAGAAATACTATATCTATGTCTCAATTAATATCACATTTCAAATAAATATTGGATTAACTTATTTATATTTAAATGAATTTATTTTAACTGCATTTTATACACTCCGGTTAACTTAAATTTCAACAATAACATCCTTGCATAAAATCTAAAACTTCTCCATTTTCAAATTTGATATTCATTTATGTCTGCTACTGTATTTATACAATTAGAATTTAGAATAGTAGCTTTACAGAAGTCAATTTGAGTTTAATTTTTTCTAAATATTAAGTCACAGAAATAATAATAAAGGTTCAAACACTATTCACTTTTTTTAAAAAGATAATTTAGTATTCTAATAAAACCAACAAAACATAATGAATCAAAGAAAAAAAAACCTACTGTTATATAGGAATTGCTCTTTATTACTGTAGTTCTGTGAAATTTGTAGATTGTTTCTTGTTCTCCAGCTCTACGAATAAGTTGCCAGCCTCCTAGTGGAATTTCCTAAAAAAGAAGATTGGCATTATAAATAAAATTACAAACAATTCCAAAATTACTACACAAAGGTAAAGAGAAAACTTACTGTGCTTCCTTTATTGTAGAGTTTGATGTATTTTCCCTCTGGATCATGGTCATGGATCTCCACATCACTGGTTGCAGAGGCAGTAACCTGTGAATCGCTTACTGATTTTTCTCCAGACTCAAAGTATGCACGTTTTCGCTTAGTACTTCTCAATGGAGTGCGTCTTGGAGTACTACGTCGTGCACTTTCACCAGTTGATAACTCTTCACGGGAGATGTTTAACCTGATTATAAATAGAAATATTTATAAATAAATTTCTTTCTTTCGTATATAAAATAGCTATATTAAAATTAAAAGAATAATTTTACACTTATTAAATAAATCAAATTTAACTTAAATGAGCTAATATTAATTAAAAATAATTTACTAAATGCCAGCAAATAATACACTGAAATTGAATTAACTAACTAAAACTTAATTCATACATTCTCTTTAATATTAATGAAAAAGTAAAATAATTATAAAGCAACACATTAAGACTACTAATTAATAAAATATGAAGATAAGAAAATTACATTTCATTACAATGAGAAGTTTATAAAAAATTATTATAATATATACATTTTTTTTTATATTAAAAGTTCTTAAATTTTAAACCTTTTCATAAAAGCAAAACTTTTATTGAAGTCTGATTAGAAAGGATTCGCATTATGTATAAAATAAAAAATTTAACTACTTAAATATTTACTATTATTGAACACAATGGACGAATTATAAAACAATTATATGTAATTAAATACTTCAATTTGACAGAAGGAACAACACATATAAAACTTACCTGGCTTCTTCTCCTTCCAAAAGTTTGCGATATGCTGCAATTTCCAAATCTAAAGCAACTTTTATACCAAGAAGATCTTGGTATTCCGAAAGTTGTTTCTGGGCTTCATCTCTCAAGCTTTTTAGTTCCTCTTCTTTACTACTCATTGCAATACTGTGCCATTCTCTCTCTTGTGCCAAAAGATTTTCCACATCTTTAATACGATGTTTTAATGAATCATTCTAAAAATGAATTAAAAAATATTATAAAAAATATATATATTAGTCATATAATGAAATCAGCTGAAATTTGAAAAATAAGTGTAGACAAAAAAATTATCAATAAAAAACATTTGCTTTCTTGAAGATAAGATTATAGAAATGAAATCTAATTGGTGATCTGCTATTCTAAAAACAAAATTGATTTTATTTTTTCATTAACATCAATATTGTACACTTTTCTAAAACTTCTATATAACAATAACATGATTTGTTAAAATTTATTTTTAACACAAAGATAAATAAATACTATGCTATTTTTATTGCTTCACGGGTATCCACTTCCAAAGCTATAAAAAATCTATAATACAACATATGACACTATTGTTAATGAATAACTAATTTTAAAACAAGAAGGGAAAATAACAAAACCTAGATATAAATGTAATAGTAAAAATTCTTAAATGATTTTTTTCATATTACTATATATGAAGAATAAAGATTCATTGCTAAAAAAGTAATCTTCATAGCTTTGAAAAATTTAATATATTATCATTTTTTTTTTTTTTTAAATCAAAACTAGTCTTATTACAGAAAAAGTCTGAAGTATTATGTAAAATATAAATTTTCACATTTCTTTCCTTTAGCTAATAAAATTTTCAATACAAAATAAATACATTTAGAAATATATTTTTCATTCTTATTGAACATGCATAAATTATTTTCATTCAGTCTTATAAAAATTAATTCAGATTTTTGTATTCAAAAAAAATTTATTACACTACATAAAAATTACATTTTATTTTAATTGCCAAATCAATGATGCAACTTTATCTCTCCACTGAAAGATTGCTCGTGAAATACTATACTTTTTGTCCACATGTGTTAAATTTACAATTGTTTTGGAGAATCATTTATTCTCAGGTTTCAAAGTTATCTGGAAAAACACTGCAATATTGAATGACATAGCAAAACTAAACATTTAGGACTTACTGGTAAAAAAGAATACAGCATCTTTATTTTTCAAAGCTGGATGTTGGAAATGCATTATAAAAAGCGATACATAGAATTTACAATATAGAACATTGAGTTCTTTCAATTGGAAAAATATAAAAAATGCAAAATTAAATATTTAAAATTCTGACGATAAATAAACACAAATAATAAAAAAAAAAAGCATTAATAGTTAAAGAACTATTAAAACTGAACACTAACCAGAGTTTCCAGTTCATTAACTTGTGATGACAGTGAATCAATCTTGGACCTCATAATCAATACTTCTTCGTCTCTTACTTTGGTTGATTTATTTCTTTGCTCAAATTCTTTTTTCAAATTAGCAAACTAAAGGAATGTAAATTCATAATTTAATGAAAAAAGTAATATACAACAAATGTAATTAGAACAGCATAAATATTATTTTCATTTTAAAATAGACATTATTTAAAGAAATAATCAATTACATAATTATACAAACCTTCAAAAATAATGAAATGCAAAACTATTCAACAATACATATGCAATAAAACAATTTATTAGCATTTCAATATAAATAATATTTAGAACATACCTTAGTTTCATACATTGATAAAATTTCTTCACTGCTCATTTTCATTTGTGTTTCATACTGATCCCTCAAATCTTTTAAACTATCAGCTAATCTTTGGTCATAGTCCTCTCGAATGCTTGAATCAATACTAGACATTTCAACAGTTTTAAAAACTCTTGATTCAGAAAGTTCCTACAAAAAAGAGTTTTTATAATTACAATCAAAGCAAAATTATGTTTTTATTAAATATAAACAATTATCCTTAAATTTTCTATAGAATTTTAATTTGCATGTAAAATTATAATTTTAGATTATATAACAAAAAATAACTGAAATTGTAATACAATATTTTTATAATAAATCAGAAACTGAGGTAATTTATTATTTTTTTAACAATTAGAACTTATGAGTATTAAACAACATTTAGACAACTTATTGAAAAGCTCAAAATAGTGTTGAAAATTGTATTTTCTGTTCTACTGGAATTAAATATGTTAAAGATAATTAAATTTCTTAAGTAATTAAATAAAACAGTTCTTAATAAATTGTATTCATTTTTAATTAAAAAAAATTAAAAAGCTAAGTTAAATAGCATGGAAAACATTAACATTACTTGCACTTTTTATTTAGCATAGATTATTACAGGCTGATTAAAATAAATCGATATAACCACAAGTAAAAATTTCATTAACTTTCATTTTTTGCTATACTCTTCAATTTTAATTTAACCAACAAGTTTAAGATTTTATAGCAAAAGTTCAGATTTATGAATATTTACTTTTGCAATAGAAATATTTATATTAATTTATTATAAAATTTTACCAAAAATAAAAATGCATACCTTTTCATGAACTATTTCTTTAAATGCAAGTTCTTCCTGTAAAGACTGCATTTTATTATGCAAATCAGTTATTTCTAATGTTTTCTTATCAGATTCTGTTTGTAAAGCTTTCAATACACCGGATAGAGATTTACATTCTTGTTCACTTTCCTGTAAGAATATAAATTTATTAAAGACAATCTCATACTTAAAGATCTAATTATATAAAATTTTTTACCTTTCAATTATATTAAATTTTAAGGAATTAAAAAATATTCAATTTAAAATAAATTATATAGGAAATAACTCTCATTTACCTCTCATAAATATGAATATAATTCTAATTTGACTATGCTTTTTGCATTTGAATAAAAAAAAAAAATTCTTATTTAGAATCTACAGAGTATGTGTTAACAACACCCACATATTATATATGCATATAATATGTGTATGTTATTTATTTTTTCTCCAGAAACTTAAAAAAGTCAATACTATAAAACAGTTGCCTAAAAATGCTTTTTACCTGCAAAACTTTACGTGAGAAAAATAAGCAATCTTCAAAACATAAGAGTTAAGGACAATAGAAGTTTGGTTTGTCGATCTACGACCATTTTCTGCACACTTTAGGCTAATTAGACTGGGATTTACAGTGTCTATAGAGAATTTCGAACCACAAACAAACATCCATGCCTGCACCAGGATACGAACCTGAAGCTTGGTGGTACCAAAGCTCAGAGCGATAGCCAATTGGCCATCAGGTCACAGGACAATACAAGAGGATACAAACTTTAACAAAAGTAAAATCTCTCTATTTTATTGTGAATAAATGGATGAAGCTATAAATAAAAATCAATGATGTTTTACAGAAGCCCAAATAAAGATGAACTGTGATACTGATCATAGTTTTCTATTTCTATAGCAGAAAATCATAGGTAAAATATTGTTTTTAACATAGATCTAAAATGCATATAATCTTTTAAGATTTTACTGTTTCAGATTTATAACGATTTTTTAATATAAACACAGAATCAAAAACACTATAAAAATTATCTTTTGATAATTTGTATAAAGAACACAATTCATATCATAGATGCAAATTACTCACAGATTATACAAAATTCGGTAATTTTGGGGTTACAAATTACACTGTGGGTGTAGATTTTTATGCTAAAAATCACAGACAGGAAATTACCAAATAAAGTTATATTTTATCCACAATTTTTTATAAACAATACTAATAAAAATACAGGAATAAATATTTAAAAATGAGATTTCATACTTTAATTTTATCTTCCAATTTTTGAATTTCAATTGTAAGGTGCTTGTTTTCATTTTGCAAACCTTGATTATTAGCTTCAAGTTCACTTGATTTCTTCTCTGAAGCTGCAAACTCTTTTTCTCTTTTTTTAAATCTGTTATTTAAAAAAAAACATGGAAATTGTTTACATTAAAACTATATCCTCAAATTGCTTAAAACATGAATTTTAAATTTTGAAAAATTTTACACAACTTATATTCAATTATCAAGATGTAAATCTATACAAAAATAAACAGAAATAGCACTAAAATAATCTTACAAAATATAAGAATTCATTAGCAAGAAATGGTATGGCTTTTAAAACCTGAAGAAATTTTCCCACAAGAAAACAAAAATCCCAAGCTGTGCAAAGGCAGTCAATCAAAAACCTATTTTCCTGAACCCATTGTTGTTCCTCGTTCACTTTCAGTTTATGTTACATTTAACTTATCGATGGCAAGCCTTCTGTAGAACACCATAATTATGACTCTTCAACTAAAATAAAACCTGGATTAGTTCTGCTATATACAGAAAATTTAGTTTTTGAAAGTGAATGGGATGAAAAACCCTCTTTCTATTATATGTCTTACAGCAATTATCTTATCTTTTTATCTTTATTTATTCTAATTTCCAGAGAAAATTCAGTTTAAAAAAAAAAAAAACTTTTCTGTGGATATAATAAAAATATCTTACCTTTTACAGAAAATCTAAAATATTTCGCATATTATTGCAACTATATTAAATTGTAATTCTACAATACTATTTTCAAAATTTTTTTTGTCGCTCATTAATTCAATTTCTTCTATTCTTTCTTGCAACATATTAATCTCCCTGACATTATATGGTGGTGTGGTTGTTATCCTCACATTTCAGAAGATGGATCAAAATCGAAAAAACACCTCCCTCAAAGTTTACAAACATCATTTGTCAAAATTGTGTCACACTTAACTAGTTTGTGTCAAGACAACTTATACATATCTTACGGGTTTCCTAAATGGCAAAAATGTGATTTGAAATAATTATTTAAAAGAAATTGCTGTTGAATTTTTGAAAGAGTATCTTAAAATGAACAAAATAAAAGTATCTTAACTTTTGTAAAAACAACTGTAAAAAAGGCTACTAAATATACAAGAGCAGTTGAAAAAACCCAATATAAAGACATTAACTGCTTGTTAAAAACATGAAAATCTTTAGTAAAAGACATTAAATTATCATATTAAGTTTTACAGAAGAACATAATAATGAATAGTCTTTTTATAAGTGAAAAAAAGAACTTAATATATATGTATGCAAGGAAATTAAATCAGAATTCTGAATTGTTTGTCATATTGAATAGTTTTAATGCTTCATTTTTTTAAAATTTTCAAATGTAAATATAATCTAAGATATACATTTTATAATATTTTAAACATAAAATAGTATTTATTTTACAAATAAAATACTTAATTGTGTCAAAAACGGTAAAAAAACAAAAATAAGTGTACTTTAAAAATCACAAAAAAACAAAACGCAAATTAAAGTTTTCGATTTTCAAACTGCTATTTAAATAAAATAATACTTGCTTCCAATAAAACCATTCAAATATTAAGAGTGATTCACATTTTGTTGATATATTGATGAAAAAATAAGTATCAAAATTGGCATGGATTTGACTCCATGTATGTATTGCAAATTTAATGCATGTACTAAAGGATTATATTGGATTTTCACTGAGAACTCAAGCCTATAAGAGAAATATAAGGGTTTTTTTATCAATATGATTTACCCCACAGTATGTATTTTCTAACCATTGTATACATATGTGATACAATGGTTAGAAAATATATACTGTGGGGTAAATCATATTGTGATTGATATCAGTGATATACATATGGAGGTTTTCAATCAATTGGAATATAAGTCAATACTCAAAAGAAAATTTGTGAACATAGATCATTTGCAGAAAATATCAGACCATTTTAATGGCCCAAAAATTACATCTGTAGTTTATAAGCAGAAAATTAACACACTCTATAGTCAGGACCAACTTAAGGTGGATTTCCACTGAGAACTATAAAATAAAATGAACAGGAAAAAGAACACTTTTTGTTTTGTATCAACATGGCTTACTCCTAAATATACATTTACTAATTAAAGAAGTACAAATCTAGGATTTCTATCAGTTGAAAAATCCTCTGATAAACATTTCTACTACTTGAAAGTCTTTTCCACATATTTCTGAAACACATCAATTACATAATTTAAAAAACACACTTGTATGATTTTTCTTTTTTAACAAAAATGAAAATAGGTCATTGACAGCTTTCATAATCAGCATGCCTTGGGTAATGCAACATGATCTCTTTTTATTATTTTTAGAGGTCATTTTTGTTGTGATGAAATATTTTATTTAATGTTTTACTGTTTATTTTTTATTAATAAAGTATTTTTAAAATCTTTTTTTAATCATTTTCTGTCAGCTGTTATAGATTAAATTGTTCTGACTTTTTATGTTAAAAAGTTATTCTGTAACCAATATATCTATTATCAATATATTCTATAATCTATATATTCGAATTTTTAAGTTCCTTTATAATATGCTCATTTTAACATAAATTTCTATAAATTTTTAATAATCCAGTCATCAGTTAGGGTGACTCAACACTTTGGCGCCAAAATTTGCCAATAAAAAAAAATTGTCAAATTCCCTTGACCCTTATACTGCGATATGGCCAAAAAAAAAAAACGGGGTAAAAAAAAAAAAGACACTGTCAACGTCAAAAGGAAAGCCTACTCAAAATAACACTTAACAATTAATTCTTCAAATAGTAGAGATCATGATAAAATTTTACTTACTTGTTTTCTAAATCAACGTAATCACTACGTAGATTTTTTAATTCGAGAATAGCTTGGGCTTTTTGAGCTGATAGTTCATCAGTTAAATCCCTCAGTTTCGATACTTCATTTTCATAAAGTACTTTAGATTTGTGAACTTCTTCAATAATTCTTTCTTCCTGAGTAGTCGCCTGAGAAACCAAACGACTGTTCTCATTTTCTAGATAACGAACCCTTTCTATGTAGATAGCTAAACGATCGTTTAAATTTTGGAGTTGTTTCTTCTCCTCCAGCCGTGTTACTCGCGCAGGACTTAAAGGAGTACCTTTCTTCGTTGGAGTAGTTCTTTCTTCAGAGACCCGCTCACTATGCTGTTGAGACGTAGATGCTGTAGATTTTCTGGTTTTGGAAGACATTTTTCAATATTTAACTTTCAGAATTTAAATTACAAAACAACACACACAAACCGCACCCCACACGATGCTAAAATGGCAGTTCCCGGCAGTTGAAAATCATCGGCGTGTTGCCACAGTTTACCAACGATTTCAAAAATAAATAAAGCCATCGAATGGCTAGAACAGCAACAGCAATGGAAAAACTCACAAAACCTGAAATAAATAAAACTGACAATAAATTTAATCTTTAAGGAAAAGTGACTGAGCAGTAAATATTAGAGAGTTTTTGCATACCGTATTTTTATCATCCATATTTTTTTCCCCTAAAGCGCATGCTCATAGGAAACATTATTACAGACACGCGTGTGCAATTTCCTCTGAGCGTACGCGCTGGGGAGAAAAAAATATCGGACGATAAAAATACAGTATGCCAAAATTCTCTGTTATTAATTATAGAATATTTTATTTAAAGTCTTGCATTATCTTATTAAAGAAATTATGCAAGAGATGAGATAAAGATAAAGAGATTTTTAAGATAAAGATAAGAACAATTTAAATGTAACACATTTTTATTATTATTTACATAGTAGTTAGTTAAATTAATCTAGTAATATGAAGTAGAACTGAAACTTCCGGTGTCTATATTGAATGAGCATGGTGAATACATATATTCAAAAATCTCCTTTCATTGTTGATCTATAAAAACTTTTTATAGACCTCAGTGCTGAAAAAATTCTCTCAACGTTTACTTAGTTTACAGCTAAATCATAAATTGTCTTTGGAATTGCTTTTATTATTGAAGGATGGAACTGAATTGTCTCCTTAACATTTAATTTGAAAGTTAATGCTTAGAATTTTGGAAAAATAAAAATTATTTTCATAAAAGTGTCAGCAGTTGGATTTTTAAACTGACTTCTCCAAGTATGACTGCTTCCCGACTCTGACTCCCCACCTTTACTTTATACCAAATTACAGGGACACAATATAGATGCAATGTAGCGGCCTTCTTTATTTCCATACCGGCAGATGTGTAAGAGATTTAGGTTTAATAAGCTAAATATCTTACATATTTGCCGATACAGTGGGAAAAGATTTCAAGTTAAAAATCCTTGTGATTTCAAGATATAATGTTATTATTTTATCTTTTAGCTTGATTAAAACAAATTAAAAACTTTAAGCTTTGAAAGTTGGAGGAGCTAAAGTTGACTGTTCGGTCAAATGAAGATTCAGCCATCGACGAACTGATCTGAGATAATAGAGGCTTTTAAAAAATGTAAATGGGAATATAAAAAGATATTTAAGATTAGGAATAAACATTTTTTTTTTTTAACTATGGTAACTTAAAATCTGATCGCAATAAAAGATTTATGAGACATAGATGGCAAATATTTTAAGAAACTGTCAGGAATATTTTTCTAAGAGACACCATTTTACACCAACATCCAATATATATATATATATATTTATATTTATATTTATACTATGTTACAGAGAAGAAATATACCAATCTAAATGCTGAACTTGATTTTAAATATAACTATTCGTACGAGAAATAAAAGAAAAGATTCCTGACTTTTTTTGAAATGCAACTATTTATCGGTAATCAGAAATTATTGACTTTTTAAGTTATTTTGAAAACCAAAAGCTCTTAAAATGCGATAATCTTTCACCACACAAATGAAATCCGTATTTAAGAAAGGGATATAATGTACTATAATTTGGATGTAATATACTATTTCCTGACAATATACACATTAAGTTGTACATATAGTTAGTCCAATCATGACTTGGCAGTTAGAGTTTTATTCGGATTCCGGTGTTGCTTGCGGGCTGAATGAATTGTTCTTCTTCTTCATTGGCGCAACAGCCCCGTGTTGGGTTAAGACCGCCTGCATACTGGCAGATTTTGAGGAGACAGGATGACAGGAGACGTTTATTTTTTACGAGGTAGGATTGTCAGCCCTACGCTCAACTCTCTACAATCATATTAGACCGGAACCTATGGTTTAAAATGGATTCTGAACGACTCCAAACATCCATGGCACCTCTTTGACGCGAACCCGCAACCTGTCGTACCGCGTGCCAGCCACTCCCATCAGTATTTCGGGTATGTTATCAACAGATTTATTAAAATTCCCAAACTCATCTTTCGCTTTCTTCTTCGATAATCTTGAACGTTTATTAATATTTCATGATACAAAAGAGATGAATTCAGTTTCAATTTATTCAACTAGGCCAATAATTACGATTTAATTAAATCAAGTAAATATATAACTTTTCATTGCATAAGTTTCAAAAATTCGAATTTAAATATTTTCTTCCGATTTCTAGCTTGATATAATCTTTTAAATACTCGTCAACTCTCGTTTGCTAATTAAATGATTCAGGAAAATTTCTGCTTGAATCAGAAACCTGCGACATCGAATTCGAGCTGGATTAATTAGTATCAATTAAAATATTAGATAGTTTTCGATAAGAACTGTCATTGTACTGATTCAATTACTAACATAATATAAACACATAAGTTTTGTTGAGGTAAAAATATCAATGGAGATATGAAAAATTTGAATTTAGAATAATTCAGGTTTGTGATTTTATGTACAATTACTGAAAAATTAGGGTAATCATATCAATAAAAAATTTAATCTGATATGATTTGCTTATTAAAAAAAAGATTAAAATAAATATTAAAAAAGTTTCATCGATAAATTCACTCTTTGTGAATGTCGCAAAGGAGACATTTTAAAAGAAGTGAGATGTGGGTTTCAACATTTTTTTTTTTTCCCTGTTGAATAACAGTGCGAACTTTATTTATTTCTACTCTATATTTAAACATCGTTTTTCGACTCTCTTAATTATTTCTTCCTTCCTTCACCTGGTCAGAGTAGTTCTTGTATCGACACTTCACTTTTTCAATATTTTTTCTCCTTAATCAACAAGTTTTTCAATTATTTTCAAAAACTTTAAAAAGTTTCTTTTAAATTACCACACTTTTGTTTTAGTTGAGCATCTGATTCATCATATACTGTGATTTTTCTTTATAAATAATGTTTAACATTTTTAACCATTATGATTTTTAAATTTTATTTTGTAACAGGAAGAAAAAAAAATCTTCCCCCAAATGTACTCTGTAAACTAAAAACTTTTGTCTTGTATAATGTACTCGTCCTAAGTAAGGAAAAAGGAGAAGTAACAAGCAATATAAAAAAAAAAAAAAATTCTAAAGTCAATTCCTATTTTTTTTTTTTTTCACTATACTGCAGAAAGTCCTTTATAAATAATTTTCATTGATTTTTTTAAAGTTTATCTGGCGCCATCTATTGGTAGATATATGCAACTTAAATCTAAAAAAAAAATATAATTAATTAATTAAATTTAATGAATGAATTAATATTTGAAAAAACTGTATTAACGTCAAGTATCATCCACTACAAGTTCAAAAAAAATATTTTAGAACTTGGGCGGATAAATAAAAAGTATTTTATGAACAATTGAAATTTTGAACAAGATATATATAGGGAGAGTGTGAGCTAATAGAAGGAATTGAAAAAAGAAGTCAATTTTTCCTAAAGGAATTTTTTTTTAAATTTAAAACTGGCTTACATATCAGGTTGAATACTCTTATTACTTCGGAGGAAAAATTAGTTATTGATTCAATCAATAGATCTAAAAATTGTTTATTAACAAACAATACCTATGAAATATGTGTATTGTTTTGAGGAGAGGGATTAGTGGTTTTCCGGACCACTTTCAATTTTTAAAATTTTCACTGAATTTTTTTTTCCTTTTTTGATGTTATAAGCGATAAGAAACTCAGTTTCAGTAGTTTTGAGGTTTCTTTATATACTTTACAATTTTGGTTTGTATGGACTGTTAAGCAAATAGTTATCGTTTAATTATCATTCGTGAATTAATCGTTTTATAATTTAACACCACTTTTCCAGTATTACCTTGTTATTCTATGCAATGCTTATTTAATTAATTGATAGCAATTTATTTAAAACTAACACACACTACATGCAAAGTTCCTTTGCATTTTTTATCTCTTTCTAAAGAAAACAAGTAATATAAAAAAAAAATGTTAAAGTCAATTCCTACTTTTTTTTTTCACTATATTGCAGAAAGTCCTTTATAAATAATTTTCATTACTGAATTAATATTTGCAAAAACTGTATTAGCATCAAGTGTCATCCCCTACAAGTTCAAAAAAAAAAAATGTATCTGAACTTGAGTGGATGAACAAAAAGTATTTCATTAACTATTGAAAATTTGAACAAGATATATATAGGGAGAGTATGAGCTAATAGAAGGAATCGAAAAAAAAACCTCACTTATTAAAGAATTTTTACATTAGGAAAAACACAAGTTTCCCCATCAGCCGTATGATACCACTGCGCATACGCTCATCAGAAGTTGGCGATTTACAGCAGCTCTTCAAATAGAGTTTTTGCATAACGTGCCCACTTTCATTTATGGTACTGGATCTCAAAAATGAAGATTTGGTTGATGGGTACTTACGTATTAACGGTATCTTGGCGACAGACTTGGCGGTTTTTAAGTGTCGCCAAGCTAACAGCTACTAAGATTACCAAACCAATAGAATAGATTGGTGCCACTTAAAAACCGCCAAATCTGTAGCTGCGGTTGGCGCGTGTGCTCTTTATTGGCGCAACCGTCGCCAAGGTACCGTTAATACGTAAGTACCGGTTGATGTTCTAGAATTGCAAAAATCGTGAGAAGGATATTTAAGATGCCGTTTCGGGTTCGAGTTTCTTGTTCCGGCGGTGCCATGGATGTTTGTGTTTGTAGTGGTTCAAAACAACCGTTAAACCGTAGGTCCCGGTCTAACATGATAGTAGAGCGTTGCGGGGGTACTGTTACTCCGCGTCCGTAGCTTATCTTCAAGCTACACGCACCTCTGGGTAGTTCTAAGAGAGTAACATCGGTGCAGCGCTTGCCTTAAGGCATCAAAAACAATTGTCTAAGTGTTTGCCAGCTGCTTTAGAACAATAAAAAAATATATTTAAGATACTAATAATTGCAAAGGAAGGATATTTAAATCTAATAAATATAGAAGATTGGATTTTAATCGTTTGTCAGAGGAAATTTATCGTCTTTGTATGTAATGAAAAAAATTGCAAGATGTGTCTCACAGATATTGTGCTTTACTTCTTGCTAATTGCTATTCATCTTTGTATGACAATCAAAAAGCTCTAAATTTTCTAACAAATCCACAAATATTCGCGAAATATTTAGAATTGTATTAATTTTTTAAAATCTTTTCTGAAGTAAAAGGGTTATGCATTTGTAATCTATGTTCTTTTTTAATTCAATTTGTTTCAGAATTCTGTTCTTATAAATTGTATAGATTGTATGTATATCATTTCTTTTAAAATTCTTACAATAATTATTCTTTTTTTTTTCTCCTAAGAATTTTAAATGCTGTTTATTTAAGATCAAATATATTATAGATTCTTTTAAGAATAAAAATGAAATGATAAATTAGTAATTCATATATTTAATTTTTAACATTTTGGCCCTTAATATTAGTTACTTTTTTAAAGATTTGGCTTATTTTTTTAATTTTTTTTTTTCTTTTCTTTGCATTACAGCTTTTTGTTTCATTTCTCGCAATTTTTTTCTTTCTATAAGGTTCTTTTTTATTGATGTAAAATTTAATAACTTCAATAAATAAAGTCTTTATGTTATCAACGATGGTGGAAATTAAAAATGTAAGTTGTAATATACAAAAAAATCATTGCAATTTGTTTTACTAACATGCTTCATGTTTATTGTTTAGTTATTTTTTTGTCCACTTTTAAAATAAATTGAAAGGGCAGATTGATTTACTATATTGCTGCTTCATAATTGAGATCAACATAAGTAAGCCATTAAAGGTTGATCTGTTTTAAAATATTTATCATATTTAAATATGGTGAGCAGTTTTATAGAAATGACATCCAATGCCAACTTCATAAGTAAAAAAAAAAAAGGAAATTCTTCAAGATCTGAAGTGGGCATAAGCTGCAGCAACGAAACTCATTAGAAAAACACAAATATAAAAAGGGTGAATGGCTACAAATGCCTCGGCTAATTTAAAAAAAAAAAAAAAAAAAAAAAAACCCACATATTTATGCAAAACATACGGTAACAAAGTATGACTCATGTTTTCGAGGAAATCACTAAAACTGAAAAGGAATTAGCAAAACCTAAATGAAATACTTTTAAAATCTCAAAACTCCAAAAAAATTAATTATAATATCCTTAGGATAGCTTTACGAATGAATACGTTTCTCTGAACCTCTATACGTACCCTATACATATAGCAGGAATAATAAGGCAGCATATAAGCAAAATAACGTATATATATATATTTACTTGTAAAACCGAGTTGAATTTTCTAAAAACTTCGAAAATATGTTCAGAAAATGATAGAGGTTTCAATTTTAAGTTTGTCGGACAACTTTGAAAACAGGAGAAGCATTTATTGTAGTTGTTATTGTTTCATATATATATATACACTATCTGGAAGAAAGTGACGGGACACCCCTCTAAAAGTAGAAAAGTCGACAATACAGCTGACACATGCGCAATAATAGGTGTCACGTGTCAGCCATATCCTATAAATACTCTGTGGAGTCGACTAGAGTTGTTTTTTGTCAAGATGCCGCCACAGGCAGAGTTGTCTGAGTTCGAGAAAGGTGTGCTGGTTGGATTGCATCTTGTCAAGGTGTCAATTAGGGAGATATCCCATCTCCGTAACTGCTCAAAATCAACTGTAGCATGTGTTGTGTGTCACTACAAGACTGAGGACACTGTCAGAAAAAACCCCGAAGTGGACGACCTACAGTTCTCACCAGCAGGGACCGGCGGGTGCTCGGCAGGGAGATTCGAAGTAACCGTCAAACATCCATGGATAACATCGCTAATGAGTTTAGACAAGCCTCAGGTGTGGCCATTTCGACCAAGACTCTTCGTATCGAGGCCCATAAGTTACATTGGACGTTCGGCGGCCCATAAGCCTTTGATTACGAAAACCAACAAGAAAGCGCGTCTTCGATGGGCCAAAGACCACCGTACTTGGACTCTGGTTGACTGGAAACGCGTCCTTTGGAGTGACGAGTCACGATTTACCCTTTTCCGTTACGATGGACGTGTTTGGATATGGCGTTTACCAAGAGAACGCCTTTTGCCTAAGTGTATCGTCCCAACTGTAAAGTTTGGTGGAGGAGGATTGATGGTATGGGCCTGTTTCTCCTGGTATGGGGCTGGCCCACAGGTGAAGGTTGATGGTGCGATGAATGCCGATAGATACTGTGATATTCTCGACAATCATGTCCTTCCTACCTTGTGGGCAACGTACGGTATGGATGATTGCTGGTATCAAGACGACAACGCAACATGCCATGTTGCAAGGAGGACTCTTGATTGGTATGTGAACAACAACGTTAAACGCATGGAGTGGCCGGCGCAGAGCCCTGATCTTAACCCAATTGAACATCTCTGGGACGAATTGGACCGTCGGTTGAGAACAATAAAAAAATATATTTAAGAATATATTTTTTTATTGCCTGCACCCCACTCCCCAAAAGCAAGCCTGAACTATGGAACTTCCTGTTAAACATTTGGAAGGAAATTCCTCTTGCCACTATGGCTAATTTAGTGGAAAGCATGCCCAGAAGGGTTGCAGCTGTGATCGCAGCCAAAGGAGGCCCTACCTCCTATTAATTTGAATAAATATGGGTTTATGTCGTTATAGTGTCGTGTCCCGTCACTTTCTTCCACATAGTGTATATATATATAATATGAAATACAATTAATGCTTCTCCTGTTTTCAAAGTTGTCCGACAAACTTAAAATTGAAACCTCTATCATTTTCTGAACATATTTTCAAAGTTTTTAGAAAATTCGACTCGGTTTTGCAAGTAAAAAAAGCCATAAATCATTCAATAAAAAAGTATGAGTTAGAAACACGACCACTTTGCATAGCATAGAAAAAAATTATTTATTCCATGTAAATTTTTATGTATTTCATTGAAGCATATCAAATTGTGTAAAAAAAAAAAAAAAAATCCTATAAAGACATGAACTATAAATAAACCCAAAAATATTTCCTATTCGGTTTACCGAAAAAAAATTACATTTAATATCATTATCATATATTAAATATATATATATATATATATATATATATATATATATATTTCTTTTCCCGCTGCGCAGAAAAGTTGCAGAATGATTTCAAAAACATACGTACAAAATTTTAGATTAATCCGATTTTAATAACTTCTGATTCCATTTTGGGTTCTAAATATTACAAAATTTATTGAAAGTTTTGTAAATTTTCACTTTTCAACTTTTTTTTTCTCTTCGTACAGAAACTTCGGAAATACATAAAAAAAAAAAAACAACAGAAGTGCTAAATTTTACAGTAATCAATAAATATCTTTTGATTCAAAATTAAATTATAATTAATATTAATTTTGATTCGACACTTAAATTGAAAAACAGCTGCGCATTAAATTTGACAATAGCAAACATAAGTTCATTTTTTAATAAGTATATATTAATGTTTGAATTGTTGCCATTATAAAAAAGGTACATTTGTTTAATATTATAAGCGATAGTCATTTGATTCTAATAATATAATTTAACGAAAGGGTACGAGTTTTGCATAACATTAATTTTACAATAATATATAAATGAAAAAATATAAAGGATTCTCCTAATCATATTTTTATTTTTAACTATTTACTTTCACAATCATTTCATTTCGCTAAAAGTAAACTAAATAAAATTACTTATACCACAAATACTGCTAGAGCGAACTATCTTCTTTATGATCTTTATCATTTTTTTCTAATTTTTCACTTATTCTTTTATAGAATATGTGTAATTTCTACTAAATATTACAGACGTTAAATACTATACACGTTAAATATTACGTTTTAGCAAAATTGAATAAATATTTTATTCCTAAAAATTTATATTTTCGAATAGTTTTCATTAACAATTTTTTTTTTTTTTTTTTTTTTTTTTTTTTTTTTTTTGCATTCTTCCAAGAAAACACTGAATACATTTAATCTTTTCCCCTACTCCTCCAGTATTATAAAATTATTTGTGTATCTTTATACTTGTTTTTTTATACGATACACTTAATATTTGAGGAACCCTTTTAAAAAAGGTATTACATTTTAAAATTTATATACGTAAGTAAGAGTTACAGAACATAACTTATATTGTTTTAATGGTGTCTGATTTTCACTCCTTCAAGAAAGATGCACACAACAGATAGTCATTTAATATACCTTTTATTTTGTAACTGAAAATTGAGTAATAGTCGTTCCAGCTGTTTCTGTAATTTTCAGACATTTGTGATAAAATTTGCAGTCCTGAAACTATAGCATAGTTATTTGCCTCAGAGATCTTGCTTGCATTCCAGAAATATATTAGCAGTTTCTGGTAAGTTCAGAAATAGATGTTTTTGTAAATTCATTTAAACGAATGTAAGTGTTATAATACCAATTTTCAAGAATATTTGTAAATCTATCGCACAAGTCATTCGAAGGTTGAGGGATGGGAGACCTGGGTCAGAGGGGCTTTTTATCCCCAAATACTGACATGAAAAGATTTAAAGATTAAAAAGATATCTTAAAGGCTCGTGCTCACCAAGGCGAGAAGATGCAAGCGAAAAAATTTGACCCATCACTAGCCTCACCGCGGCCGTGGCCAACTTTCAACTCGAAGCGGCTTTTCACTAGGCGTAATGCTATTTCTGACGTTTCGCTGTGAAGGGGCCGAAAAAATTTTGTCGCTTGCCTCTTGAATCTTCACGTCTCTCGCCTCGGTGGGAACGAGCCTTAAAGGTGTGAAAGTAAAGGGCCACAATAAGCTTTTAAGCTTCACATATGCCACGATTACTCATGTTTGTAAAGTTTTACGAGTTGTTGAAACAAATTCTAGGGGATGAGATATGTGCAGAATATAAAAAATGTCTCGCGATTTTAAATGAATTATGGGCATTCAGAACTGCCAGGGTTAGAATGAAATTGATGTTAAATGTATTTCATATTTTATATATTTATCTTAAAGGGCAACTAACAATTTTTTTTTTTGTATTTCTATTCAAACCAATTATATTGCAAAACTTTTAAGTGTCAACTATTTTCCATTTTAGAGCTTAATAATGTTTTGTATATGTTCTTTCAGCTTTTCTGCGTTAACGAAACAAAAGGAACATAATTTAAGAAAATACTGAAAAGTGAAAATTTATTATTTTCGATTAATCCTGCATATGTAGGCCCCAAAGTGGAACTAGAAGATATTTATTTATTATTATAAGATATAAAACTCTTGTTCCTGATGAAAATTCACTTAATTTTGCTTATTTAGATCCCAAAGTGGAGTCCTTCTTTCTTTAGTCCCAAAGAAAGAAGATATTAATTGATTTATTTGAAATATTGTATATATGTTTCTAATTTCACAACTTTTCGATCTAGCACAAAAAGAATATAAAATTATTATTTTTTATATTCTTATATTTTTTTAAAATTATATTTATATATATTTACACTTTGCCCTAATATATATATTACAAAAAACTAAAATTAAAAAGTATCAGAGATCCAAACTTATCTTTCTCAAAGTGAAACCTAAATGGTAACTAAGTTAACTCAGGGTATTAAAGTTAGTATATGTCTATGTTTTGATCTTTTGTATTTATAGCTCGCTAAAGACATCGAAGAAATAAATATTAAAAATATGTCTTTTAATTTCATTCAGAAGATCTTTTTTTTAGGATAAATTTTATTCGGTTTATTTCTATGGTTCAAAACATAAAAATAATAGTCGATGATGAAACGGTTTTTTGATTTATTGAACATTTGTATGGCTTCACTTTTACTAAAACGTTTAACCTTATTTTTATCGCAGTAAAAAAATTATAAATAAAAATTTGATTATTTTGCATTATTCTAAGACTTGTTCAAGGTGTTAAGTTTTTCCCTCTTGGAGTTCTGCATTAAGTTGCAATATATATTACCTTTTAGTGAGTGAGGTAACCAAGTATAAAAAAAAATTTGGAATAAGAAAGTCTGAGAAGAAATATGTGTAGTTTTCTTGCTTAATTCTATTCATTCATAAGTGGTGTTGAGATGTGCAATATACTTTTGAAGATTTTAGAATAACACATTTGCAAGCAAATTGGAAAGAAATTGTACGATAATGGATAACGATCGATAATGGTACTATAATGGAAATAAGATTTATTTGATTTGAAACATTTTAGAACTGGCTGCAAAGTTATTTAAAGTAACTGGACAATCAAGAATAATAAGAGTATATAAAAAATTGTAGGATCGAATAATAAATATAAATAAATAAATAAAATAAAGCCCAAGCACTATACGAAGATTTTAATAACTCAAATTTGCAAGAAAGTTTTTTCTTGATTTTATTTCACAAACCAAATTGATTAAAATTTGCGTGCCTGAAAACACTTGTACTAGAATGCAAAGAAATTATTGTGATAGAAGGGACAAGACAGATTTAAAAATATATAATGCGATAAAAAAAATAAAGAAAAAATTGAATTAAATGAAAGCGGAAAATTAAAACAAGTAAATTTCAAGTGTAAAAAAAAAAAAAAAAAAAAAAAAATCAGATTCTGTTCCGATTAGAGTTGTCAATATGTAAATATTCGGAAGTATTCTTGTTGAAGAACGGGGAATTTTCTGTTCTAAGAATTAATTGGGTGGTATCTTGCTTATTTCCATACTAGTATTTGTGAGCCAGATAGAATAACAATGCTTTAAAGATGTATAAAATATTTTTAGGAACAAACCAGCCTCCTCAGAATATTATTCTCAATATAACTTTTAAGTATTCTGAGTGTTTCAAATCTCTAATTTTATAACAGCCCAATAAAGATAACATATTACAATAGCCAATGAAGTAAACCTCTGGCCATTTAAATGTAATTTGACTGTCCGAATAGGTTAGCGTGAGAAAGAAAAGATACGCAATTTATTTCACATTGTGGATTTATTTAAAATAAACTCCAATTCGATATCTATAAATGTTTCATCACACAATTTCATCTAGATGATATAAGAAAAACAATGACGTAAATATGATATACATATGTGAGTGCGAGCTTGTTCTCTCAATTCCTTTTAACATTCTGTAACTTTTTCTGTTTATTTGATTTCATATTTAAACATTTATTTAATACACACTAGAAATTGCTAATGAATAGCAATATTAATGAAAATATTCTGTGTTATTTGTATGAAAACTTTAATGGTCTTTTTTATTGTTATTTAAAAAAAATAATGTGTGTATGGTGATTATGACGTTCATATATGATACGGAATGGAATATATTTGCGAAACATATGACGATTTCTATTAGTTTTTATAATGTGATTGGAAATTAAAAATGTATTTTATTTGCATGTTTTAGGAGCATATAATAAGAGCTTTTTTACTTCGTAGAAGTATACCTTTTATTTAACTTGTAATGTACATTTATATAATTAAAGATAAGTGTGGGAATACGCGTTTTATTTCGGAAATTAAAAAATATTATACGGAAGAGAGAGAAAAAAAATTCATTTTCTTTCTCATTACCCTTTAGTTTTTTCAAGAGATTGTCTGAACAACAAACAAAGGCGTCAAATTCTTTTAAAAGTATAATGCTTGTTTCTGATAATGCTCTAATCACTTTTTATCAAGTCTCAGAACTGATAGGAAAAAATCTGAAAGTTTATACTTTAGATGAGTCACTTATTTCACCTGAATGCAGAAAAATGTTCATGACAATGCTCTTATATGAGTGGTAGAATACACAAAATATTTTAAGCATAATTTATTGGAACATTGTCAGATTTGGTTTCTTTAATTTTCTATTTTGATTTTATTCATAATTGATAGCCATCATCCTTAAATGGAATTTTAGTTTGGTAAGTAACATTCAACAAAATGTCGAAATGTAAAATAGGAGGAGATCTTGCCAGTAGTGAATCGAAACAGCAAAGAAATAAAACAGATGAAGAGCGAGAAGCATGTTTAGCTTCATAACGGAAGATAATGAATGAATTTAATAAATAATGAATTTAACAGATGAGCAACAAGAAGAAATTAAAGAGACATTCAGCGAGTAGACAGAGAAATTGTTGAAGAAGCAAGGCTACTTTGTAGCTTTTTGAAATCGAATGCTGTATATGACGCTATGAAGGGTATCATGGGATTGAAGACGTCTTCTCCTTTAGAATAGCCAGTTAAAATATTTGCTTCTATAACATTCCGTCTGAAGAACTTAATAAACGTTTGATGGAACTATTATAAATATTGAGCCCACAGTAAAACCTTGGGACATTTAGATTTTGCAGATGTATAATCAGTGAATCAACTTTAAATGATAATATGAGAGGAGGTATTTCATTGGGATTGAAAGAATTTAGGAATTCTGTTGGATAATGCACTGCTTCATTATATGAATAACGATATCGATCTATTTATAAGTGATTTCCTGTCCTGATTTTTTTTTTTTTTTTTTTTTTTTTTTTTTTTTTTTTTTTGTAATCAAAATTTATTTTACTGACACTTACTTTGATCGAGGCAAGTATAATCCGTTGGCACAGCCATAAATAGTCTTTGTAATTTTGTAGAATATTAAGAAGCCCCTTACCCTGAAGTTGTTCACTATTGCGGAAATCTTCTGGTAGCTTGATTGTGCCAGCATTTAGTTATTTGTAAAGAAGTCTATGTCTTACAGCTAACAATTGATCAGTAAATAGTCCGAAATTGACATTCTGCTTTACATAAATGGACTCTCGTGTTGTTAGTTAATTTTAAGGTTTTAAAATGTCTCCAAAGCTTTTCCGTCCATCATCGTACAGAATAATAGACCACCTGTTCTATTTCCCCCTGGATTCAGAATTATATCATAAGCAATTATTTGGTCTTGAACTAATAGTGGTTCATTGTAGATTACATAATGCTCTAAATCGCCAGTGTTGTAAGTTGTTTCTTTAAGTATTTCTGTTTCAGAGGTGGAAAATCAAAAAATGTTTTTCTTAGTAGAGCAAATTGCATTTTTGTAGCAGTTTTCAGTGGTTTCGTAGCAGGGCAAATTACATTTTTGTAGTAGCTTTCCCTTTCTCTCTCAGTGGTTTCATAGCAATACACTTTTACATTAACAGTTATTCCTCAGATTTCAAGGCATATACAAATTTATTTTATATTATTTAGCAATCGTAGGATTAATAAGAAATAAAATCAGATGATTTGTACCGAAATTAAATTAAACTTAATCTAAATTCAATACAATATTCTAAATTCAATACAAAACTAAGTTATCGATACATACAAAAAATAATTAGAATCGAATAGAGAATAATAGAATTAGAATCGAATGTTAATAATTAGTTTGTATTTAATACATAAATAATGAAATTTGTTTTTATTTAGTGTATATTAATAAACACATCTATTATTGAATTGGTAAGTACTGGATACAGTAATGGATGTATTTATTAATACATTTTGTATTTTTTAAAGGCTAACAATTTTTCTTTATCTTTCTTACAACTTCGAAATTATTTAATAGAAAAAATATATTAAATTTTACTCTGTATTTTGTTTTGGTATGCTATTTTTACATTAAATATGTTATTTAATTGAAATACGAATTTTTTTAAATGAATAGTAAAAAGAAATAAAAAATTCATTTAAAATTTAAAAGCATCAAATGATACATGAGTTTCGATTATGTAAGAAAAAAATACTTAGTATAGCTTTATTATGAGTTATTTCTATTTGTATAAGCAGTTTTTTAGTGTTAAAATTAAATCTAAAATTAAATGTATCCAATTTTTGAAAAAATATAAAATGTAGCACAAAAATACACAATATGTCCTGCAAAAGGAGAAGGAACAATACAAGCAAATAATGGACAAATGTCATAAATAGGTTTTTAAATATTATTTAATATATCTTATTTTTGAGAATGTTATTATTTCTAGATATAACATAATGGTAGATTTTCTGCTGGGGGAAAAAAATATGCTTGCGAAATTCAGTTCGTGTAATAAATGAGAAATAAAGAATTCTTTAATACTTTAAATGACATATTACAGATAATTTGTAAATTATTATTAAAATAAAATTATTTAAAAATTTGGATATTTAACAAAATAATAAATAAAAAAAAAGACAAATAAAACATATTAGTTGTAGAGAAAAATTCAGCAATTTTTAGAAATTAAAAAAAAATTGTGCATGGTGGTGAATAATTTACAAATGTAAAATATTAATAAAATTTGAAATTAATTTAAATTTAATACACTCATTTGAAATAGTTTTTGTAGAAATATTTAGTAGTATACGTACGCAAACAAATTATTTATCCTATTTGTTCCTATAAAGAACAAATAGATGGCGCCACGATATATAGACTTGATTCATTTTGAAAAAAATTGACGCCCTATGTTGTCTTATTTCCAGCAAAAACGACACAAAAGCAGAACTCGTACCCCATTGGTTAATTCTTACACCCTCTAATAACAACTTTAAGCGAAGCCTGATGATCAGCTCATTCAAATTTGGTCAGAATGTAGAAAAAGATGAATTTTGGCGTAATTGGCGCAGATTTTCAACTCCTGCCCTTCATAACCGATTAAGAATTAAGCCTCAATTCTTGCCAAGTATTGCCAATAGTATCAATAACTACATTGTCTATGTTAGTTAATATTTCGTTAAAAATATCTTCCATATAATCAATTTGCAATTCAGGATTCTATTGCGAGGTTCGTTTAAGAATATTTTCGAACATACTTTAATTGAACATATTCTACAAATTTTATCGATTTGACGTATTGCATGAAGTAATAATAATGATAAAAAGTTATCTAATCTTGTTTTATCTGATGAGTATTAAAATAGGCAACTTTATGATTATTATTGCTCGATTTTTATGCGTCAATTTATAAGTTACACGCATTTTCTCTTTTACTGTTATACGTTTTTGACACGCGTTGTTCTATATTTTTGGATTATTAAGCCAAGGCAGTTAATCTGAGGCCATTACATTATTTAAAAAATACACAAGAGAAATGTAAATTATTTGTGTTTAATCTATTTATTTTGGGATAAAGAGGAAGGGAATATATTTATTGGTAAAGATTTGTGTGCAATCTTTTTTTTATTTATTAATTTTTAATTTGAATTCATTAATTTATTATTTTTAATTATTAGCAAAGAATTAATTTTTATTATTAATTTATTATTCAATTATTAGTTTTTATGTATTAAACAAATTTATTTTAAAGAATATTGATATCCAATTATGAATTTTTTCAATTGATGTAAGTTTTGTATTAGAAGTATTCTTGTTAATTTTGTTTAACTTTGGATGTAAATTGAGGTCTTGTATAGGGTAACAAAATTTAACAATAAAAGAGTGGCTAGAATATGATGAAAATTGGTACATAAATTGAAAGTGTATATGTAGGTAAGTGATGCTATTTCCAAGAAGATGCTTTTATTTAGCAATGAAATATGCAGGGTGATCAATAAAAAGAGGACTACTTCTCGCGGCGATGCAAACAGCAACCCTAAGAGACACTACAACTACTATTACATCAACCACACCACATCACATCACTGTGCTTAGAGTTGAGTTTCCCCTTTATCGTTTGGGAATGATTTGGTGAGAGAAGTCTGACTGGGCTCTGTGAAGCTCTACGGTATATGAGACGGGACCTACGGCTTACAGTGAATTCCGAACCCCTACAAACATCCATGGCACCGCCGGGATTCGAACCCGAAATCTGGCACCGAGCGCCAGAGTGCTAGCCACTCGGCCATCAGGCCGCACCCTAAAAGCCCCTACACAGATCCAATAGCGTGTGGATAGTGTCCTGAAGGATAGAAGTCCATACGCTTTCAACCCTCCTCTACACTTCGTCCTCCAGTTGAAGCCGGAGTACAGCAGACAAACGATGGTGAATCGCGTTTCAGATATGCTCCATCGGTGAGAGATCATTAGACATTGCAGTCACAGGAAACCTGGACATGCTGCTGGACTTTTTTGGTGATGAATGATGAATGCCGTTTGCGGTATCGCGGCGTTGATTTGCAGCAACAGCAAAAAGAAAAAAAATGTGTCACTGATTTGCGTCATCTGACGCGTCACTGAAGGGCTATCGTCTCTGATAGCACTCCAAATAATTATGCGATGTTAAGGAGTGGTATGACGTTCAACAATAGTGATTGAGTTATGAAAATGTTCTAGATGCATTTTCTATATGTCAGTGGTGAAAATATTATTGAGAATGTATGTGCAACATGATGTACTGGATACATTTAAATTATACACAAAACTGGATTGCTTAAGTATCTGCATAGGATTATGATACGTTTTGCTCGAGAACGTTCTAAATGCATTTTATATGCATGTGAAACACAGCGGAGCGAAAGTTTTTTTTCTTTCGATATTCTTTTACCGCTAGAACAGAAAAGTTGCTTAATGGTTTCAGAAGCATACGTACAAAATTTCAGATTAATTAATAAATACCCTCCGATTCTATTTTGGCTTATAAATATGCGAAATCAGCTGAAAATTCTGTAAATTTTCAATTTTCGGTGACTTTTTTAATTTAAGATTTTTTTTCTTCTCTCTATCAAGGAGAAGTTGAGAAAAATATATAAAAAAATATATCTCGTGTCTAGATGTATTTAAAAATATTTTATATTTCTTTTTCTTATTATGTTTAAATACACAATTATCATTCATATTCTACGTGTATATAGTGGTTTTAAATGTGTAAAGTGTATGTGTGTGGAATCTCCCCCCTCCCCATGAAATGTTGGGCGATAGAAAAATCAAAGCATCTTCTGTTGTCGCTATCTTGTGACCACAGATAACGAAAAGTTGTTTTTCACTGAAAATAACAATGGTGATCTCCTTTGATCGTTATTATTGATGACTTTTTGAAAGGTGAAGTGTAGGTGGTCAGAGATTGTTTCCTGATCAAAAACGTTGGCAAGTTGACAATATTTACGAAAAGAATGTAAAAATTGTGTTGACTGGTGGAATGGAAAGAAGAAATGCAAGAAAAAAAAAATCAACCCTTGTCCTCTAAAAAGGTTCGCCGCAAAGGAATTTTTGTAATTTGTGTGGGAGAGAGCACTAGGAGAATCAATTCTTCACCTCCGAAAAAGGCATCCACACCACGAGGTCTGTATTAGATGACAAAATTTCCTAAAACCAATTACACTCTTAGGACGGTCTTTGAATTCTGATTCTGACCAATGGGACAAAAGTAAATTGGGGCTTAAAAAGAAGTTGAGAAAGAAAGAAAAAGAAACGGAAATGGATACAGATGGATTAAAGAAATGAAGTAAAGGGAGTAATATTAGTAATCAAGGAGTTGAAAAAAAGAGCTGGCGAAATGCGAGAAAAATGGCAGTATCGGAAGAAAAAGAGGTGTGGGACGGAAATAGAAATAGAGGAATCTATCAGAAAGGAAGCGAACTCCAACGAAGACAAGAACTACCACCGACTTGATAATGAAGAATAAGAAAAGAAAAAAAAAATCTCTTTAGGTATTATTTTATTTAACAACACTACCACATAGTGAAAAATTTTAGAGCATTCAATAAATATCTTCTAGCTCCACTTTGGGGTCTAAATATGCAAAATTAGCCGAATTTCCAATAAATGAACTTATTGCTCACTTTTCAGTTTTTTTTCTTCTTCTCACTAGCTCGGAAAAGTTTCATAACAGAAACATAAATACAAAATTTCAGAGTTAATAAATATTTTCTAATTTCTACTATTAAGTCTTGAAATGGACAATAGTTACTTAAAAGTAAAATGAAAATAGAAATAGAGATTTAAAAGTATTGTAATATAACAGGTTTGATTAGAAATAAGAAGATAAATAGTTAGTACTACCTCACGATAAGTACACATAAAAATCCGAAATATGTTTAACATCATCTTGATCTGGATTGTTGTTTGCACGATACGTGTAGCTGTGCAAATGTTCTTGAAAATTGGTTCAAGAACACTTACATTCATCTAAATTAATTTATAAAAATATCCGCTTTTGAACTTACCAGAAAGTGCTATTGTATCTCTCAAATGTAAACACGACCTCAGATATAAATGGCCATGCTAGTGTTATAGGATTCCACATTTTATTAAAAACTTTCTGGGAATAATAGGAAAAACTAGAACCACAATTTCTCAATTTTCAGTAACAAAATTTAAGAAATATTAAACGATTATCAGTCATGTACACTTTTTTCAGGAGGATCAGACACTATGAAAACAATATCAATTATGTTCTTTAACTCCTATTTATGCATAGATTCTAAAATGGTTCACAATAACACCTTTTTATTGAAATTTAAGTACATAAGTGAAATTTAAGTGCATTGTATATAAGAAAACACGAGTCAATATTAAGACCTATCAATAGTTTTATAATACTCGAGATGTGAAGAAACAGCTTAAATGTATACAATGTTTTTTGCCAGAATATAAAAAAAATTATGAAAATTAATGTGAAAGTTATTCGAAAATAGAAATTTTTAGTAATACAAATATCTGTTCAGTTTCAGAAAAACATGTGCAATTTCAAGTAGATATCCATATTATTTTAATGAATGATTAAAAACATTAGAAAAAGAATGCGTTATGATAACGAAATGACCAAAAAATTCATGAGCCGTTTTCAAATACTTCGTAAGTAGTTTCTTTCAGTAATATTTATAGTATAATTTTTTTTATTTAGTTTATTTTTACTGAAAGGAAATGATTGTGAAATTCTGAGTAGTTAAGAAAAATACGATTCTCGAAATCTTTTATATATTATAGCAAACGTAATTTGATGCAAAACTCATAAAGCTTTTTTTATATCACAAATTATCCTGCAAACAAATGGCTGTCGATTATAGATGAAACAAATATACCTTTTTATAACTGTAACAACATCTTTAACATCTTAATAATGTATATGCTACGTCAATTTAGTGCGATGTATTGTTTATTTTAAGACTCAAAATTCGAAAATATTTATTGATTAAATTTTTGCACTGATGTTTCTCATATTCTTTCAATTTTTTCACATTAGCGGGAAGAAAAAAATATATAAAATTAAAAAAGTCACTGAAAACTGAAAGTTTACTTAATTTTCAGCTAACTTCACCTATTTTTAGCCAAAGTGGAATAGGAAGATATACATTGATTAATCTCAAATATTGTACGTTTCGGAAACCATTCCACAACTTTTCCGAGCTGGAGGGAATATATCAGAAAAAAACAACCGTTTTTAGCACTCCGCTCTAATTCAAAAGTCAAAAATACTATCATCATCAAAACTGGCTCGACAGTCTGTTGTGGGCCTTGGCCTTCTTTAAAAGATCCAGCCAGGCTGTTCTTTTCTTGGCCGTGGACCTCCAGTTTTTGATCTTAATAACATTCGTCAACCAACAATCTTAATAATATCCGTCAGATTGCCAACATTTTCTCTTCTCTTGCTGTTAGTGACCATGTTTCAGATGCATATGTTAATACTGGTCTTATGAGAGTTTTGTACAGTAAGATTTTAGTTCTTCTTTTAATCAGGTGAGATCTTAATTGGTTTCTAAGACCAAATATACAGCAATAATTCTCTTTCGGATTTCGGGGCTGATTTCATTTTGGAATTCTATCTCAGATCCCAGGTAAGTAAACTTTTTAACACTTTCGAATCTATGTTGCTCGATTTTAAAGAAATCATCAGGATAGTCTCGCTTTCGCAAAACATGTATTTGGTTTTTCCTTCATTTATTGTTAGCTTTGCATTTCTAGAGCAAGGAAAAATTCTTTCAATGTATTTTAAGATCTTGCGATGATGTCAAAAATACTATATTAATTGAAATAACTCAAAATTGCTTATCGGACACAAATTAAGAACAAAATCTTAATTGTCTACAGTTACGTACATACACAGGGTTATTTTACGTTTTGCCAGAAGGTTTTACGTTATATACACTGAAGTGACAAAAGTCATGGGATAGAAATATGCAAATTTTCAGATGGCAGTAGCATCGCGTAGAACAGGTATAAATGCGCAGTGCTTTCATTTCTGTTCAAGTTATTCATGTGAAGAGGTTTTGACGTGATGATGACCCCACGACGGGAATTAACAGACTTTGAACGCGTAATGTTAGTTGGAGCTAGACGCATGGGTCATGCCATTTCGGAAATCGTTAGGGAATTCAACATTCCCAGATCCACTGTGTCAAGAGTGCGCCGAGAGTATGAAATTTCAGGCATAACATCCCACCATGGACAGCGCAGTGGTCGACCGCCTGCACTTAACGACCGAGACCGGCGACGTCTGCAAAGAGTCGTAAATTCTAACAGACAAGCAACACTGCGTCAAATAACCGCAGAAATCAATGTGGGACGTACAAGGGACTTGTCTGTTAGAACTGTGCGGAGAAATTTGGCTTTCTTGGGCTATTCCAGCAGAAGACCGACTCGAGTGCCTTTACTGACAGAACCACATCGCTTGCAGCGACTCTCGTGGGCACGTGAGCATATCGGTTGGTCCCTAGATGAATGGAAAACCGTGGCCTGGTCCGATGAGTCACGATTTCAGTTGGTAAGAGCTGATGGTAGGGTTCGAGTGTGGCGCAGACCCCACGAAGCCATGGACCCAAACTGTCAGCAAGGCACTGTTCAAGCTGGTGGTGGCTCCGTAATGGTGTGGGCTGTTTTTTCATGGCATGGACTTGGTCCTCTGGTGCGACTGGACTGAACATTGACTGGAAATGCTTATGTTCAGCTACTTGGAGATCACTTGCAGCCATTCATGGACTTCATGTACCCAAACAACGATGGGATTTTTATGGATGGCAATGCGCCATGTCACCGGGCCACAATTGTTCGCGATTGGTTTGAAGAACATTCTGGACAATTCCAACGAATGATCTGGCCACCTAGATCGCCCGACTTGAATCCCATCGAGCATTTATGGGACATCATCGAGAAGTCTGTTCGTGCCTAAAATCCTGCACCATCAACGCTTTCACAATTATGGACGTCTATCGAGACAGCAGGCTCAATATTCCTGCAGAAGACTGCGAACGACTTGTTGAGTCCATGCCACGTCGAGTTGCTGCACTTCGCCGGGCGAAAGGAGGGCCGACACGATATTAAGAGGTATCCCATGACTTTTGTCATTTCAGTGTATATACGAATGAATATTGAAAATATTGATTGAGTATTTCAATAAGATATTGAGTACTCTTGACGAGGCATAGGCGATAAATCGCTCTAAGTCTAAAATACCTGATTTCGTTATTCTTAAGTTAAACGAAATTCCGACGTAAACAACATCAAAATTTCGATTTTCAAAACCAATGTAATTGCTTCAGAGTTGATCGGCGAATCCGAGTTGTGCTAAGGAAAAACGCAACATCGAAATCGATTTCCAACATTAGAATAGCCGATGTAACCAATTCGGGATATCGTCGGATGTATTTGGCTATTTCTGATGGTTTTTTCGTCAATAGTTCAGCATAATTATCTAGTGAATTTAAATTCAATTTCATATTTTTTTACTTACTGAAAGACTGCAATTAGAGATATTGTTGGTAAATTATTTGAGGAGGAGGATAGAATTGTTCACAATGAAATTAATCAAATAGAGCAGTCGTTTCGCGTGCATATGTGGTTGCGCTTTGTCACGCACGGACACAATACCAGAAGTCAGTAGTCCACTCTTTTTGTTCTGTAACGTGCCTCGTAACTTCAGTGTCTCATAGTAACTGTAGCGTTGATTATTGTGCCTCGTTCCATCCAATCTATTAACAAAAATCCTCGACAGTCCCAAAACACGGTGCACATATTTTTAGAAGAAAGAGGTGACTATGCTTTCTTGGCTTTCTGGGAACCAGTATGCCGCATTCCAGTGACTGTTGTTTCATTTCAGGTGTTTCGTAACAAATCCATGTTTCATCACCTGTGACAATCCTTTTTAAATCAATTGCTTCTGTCACATAACGATGCAAAAACGCCAAGGCTGCTGTCATGGTTTCCATTGTTTTCGGTATCCATCACGAACACAATTTTTTTGTAGTGCAAATGTTCAGTCACAGTTTCGTGTAATGAAGAACGTGAAATGTTTTGAAAATGCATTGACCAATCAGAAATCATGAATCGATTGGAACACACTTTTTCGTTGATACAGCGCACCAATTCTTCAGAGACTAACGATGGGAGTCCACTGAGCTCTCCTCATCGTGGTAAATTTCCATGTCTTCGTTAAACATTCTAACCCACTTTCACTCACCGTAAGCTTCACTTATCTGACAATAAAATTCGCAAGATCGAACATTTCTTGCATTCAAAAACTTGATAACGACTCTACTTTCACAGCTGGACGGTCCGATCGATTGTTTTAAATTATTATTATTAAGTTGTAAAGTTATTAGAGAGTTTTTGCATGTTTTTTAATCGTCCGATATTTTTCTTCCTAGCGCATGCTCATAGGAATAGCTCAGTAGTGCAGTATTACAGATACGCATGCGTAATAAGTACAATGTTTCCTATGAGCATGCGCGATAGGAAGAAAAAAATATCGGACGATAAAAATACAGTATGTCAAAAACTCTCTATTGTTTGTCGGCAATCAAACGTTAATGCAAAGAAACAAAATGGTTACGCTATTTCGTTCTCGAATTGAAGACTAACTACGCATGCGCGACCTCCCTGTTGTCAGATGCGCCAATGGTACTTACTTTCTGGATTAGCTTTGTATTTAGAACTAATTGAAATATTTTACAATGAAATATGCATATTAAAATAGGAAAACAGAAATAATTTATTTTGAAGAATAAAATAATTTTGTGTTGCAGACAACAAAATGAAAGGTCAAGTAAACAAAAATGAACATAATTCATATTAGAAACTAATCCTTCAAAAAATTAATTGATCGGGATAGCTCAGAAACTTCAATTTCGTTGTTTGCGATTCAAAATCAAGTTCCATGTTCAAAATTTTAAATCTGTGTAAAATCGATATATCTTAATAACGCGATATTAGATGGATGATATATCGATTTTAGATATTTCATTATTGTTCACCCTTATTATTGACATTCATTTGAATCAGCCCGTTTGCTTCATAGGCAGTCTGTTACGTCTGGAAAATGTATATTTAAAAAGCTTTTGTGAAAATTTACTATCTTATTTATAAAAGTTTTAATAATAAAAATTGAAATATACAGCATGGTTGCTGTCGATTCAGGAGTTTCTTGTAAAATTCACTAAACCAGTGACTGAGATTTTTTTTTTTTTTTTTTTGCCCTCTTCTTAAACTGTTTTCATCATTAGAAGTCATAATTTTGTTCAATTTATATTTTTTATTAGCAATATGTATGAAAAGCAAAATTTTTAAACTCTTTTTAAAGTATTCAGAATATTTACATGCAAAAAAAAAAAAAAAAAAAAAAAAAAAAAAAACACCTTTTAATTTGTAAATAGTAAATGTGTGTATTGAAATATAACAACTATCAAATCAATATTTCCATTTTACTATACAAAAGTATTAAATTACATCGCTTCATTATAATAAATATATGGGATCTTCAATGAAATAAAGGACTTACATAATCTTTTTTCAATTCTTAATATCAGAAAATATTTTCAAAATATTTAATGTTGACTTGATTTGATAGTATTTAATTTTAAAAAAAGACACTTTTGTATAAATACGTAGTAGTTTCTTATAAATTACAAACATTACAGTTTTTTCAATTTTAAATCGGAAATTTTTGATAAGTTCACAGTTGCAGAATTACAAAATTATTCAGTCAGTATTTATCAGAAAGTTCTTCCAAAGTACTTTTCAGTCAACCTAATTTTTATCAATCTGAAATACAACCTCCCCCCCCCCACACAGTTTGAGAAGAACCACATTAAATAGTTTCAAAAATTATCAAATGCGGTGGTTCCTTTTATGCCAACATTATCCTCTTAACATCATCTAAATTACATGACAAGTCAAAGTTTGACGTGAACCAACCTTTCTTGAAATTCTACAATACAGACATTTTACGACAAAAACTAGTTAAGCCGATCACATAAAAAAACGCTGTTTGATAATGTTTAACAGCCTTAAAAAAAATGATCGAACTTAAGGATATAGAAGATAAGTAAGAATTTTCATTACATTTACAAAGAATAAGCTGAAATTATTATCATTCAGCTGTTACGGCTTAAGCTTTACTTGTTATCTTCAATTTAATTAAATCATGACATAACACCGGAAAACATTAGCAGTTAGTCACCAGTGTCCGACACGGAGCTTAATACGTTAATTAGACCGTTCTTTGTATTTTTTAAAGGAGTTGAAAAAAAAAAAAAAAAAAACTGTGTCATCTGATTTTGTTTGTACTAATATGTTTGGTGTAGAATAACGTGTCATTCACAGGATTCTTACATTACAAAAATGTTTGTTAAATGCTGTGTTGAAAAATGTTTCATAAATTTATTAATATTATTCCTTTTGCAATATGTAGAAAAATAAGGCATCTATTGCTAAGCCTATAAATAATTTATAAAGATTTTCGAATAAATTTATGATTTGTAAATAAAACATGCATTTTATGAATTCTTGCAAGTTTGCATTTTTTATACAAATGTCAAAGAGTTTTTCTTATATATTGAATATAAGTAATCGTTAATAAGTCATGAAATAAAAGAAATTTTATTTTTTATACTTTTATGCACAGATTTTTAAGTTTACAGGCCGTATTTTTTTTTTTATATATGTAGAATAATTTAATGAGTTTCTTTTAAATATTCATTTACAAACTTATTTTAATCTATATAAACTTGTGCATTATAATGAATTATCTTTTAATGACAACTTTTAAATGGAACATGTTTTTGATAGTCCCATAAAATACGTAATGCAAATGTAGTGTACATCCAAATACCTTTTGAACTAAATATTTTTGTTAATAACTAATGTCTTTCAAAGCCAACAGAGTTCTGAAGTGTTAGGGTAAGATATAAATAAATTTGAAAAGATGGGTGCACTACATCAAGGTGTTCACAAATTTTTAACCTAAAGTTGGCGATAAATTAGAAAATACTGAATAAGATAGTAACTTTTTTTCATATCCACTAACGCTCACTTTTTAAAACTGGAGACGTATACTTTCCATATTTAAAAACTTTTTTTCTGCAAACTCCGAAAGTCTTCCAACAAAGTACATCCGTTTTATTTTAAGCCTATGGGATCCCGAAAGTCTGCCTGCTTTAGATCTTGTATGTTTTGATTAAATAATAAATTTCTCTTTTGAAAATAAAATAACAAATATGTACAGAATTTAAAATATATGAAAACATATCATACACACAAAATATATACGCACCAATGAGTTCATTTATTTGTTTGCAACGAAATTTCGCAAGCAAATATCATTTGATTCAAACATGCAAATGATTGAATTTTGGTGGCAAATGAATATTAACTGCAACTTTGAGCATCCGGATGCTGTATAAAAATAGCAGAAATTCTAATTCAAGGATATAGCTTTCATTTCGATTGATTTCGTTCACTCACTGACTCATGTTTTTAACATAAACAAGTAATATAAAAAAAAAAATTTTTAATGTCAATTCCTACTTTTTTTTTCTCACTATATTGCAGAAAGTCCTTTATAAATAATTTTCAATCATTTTTTTAAGTTAGAAAAAATTCTCTCCCTCTTACACATACACACTTTCCATCTCTCTCACTAATTTATTCACATGTTTCATTTTTAATTGTGTTCTCTCCTTGACTCAGACTAGAACCCAGAATGAAAAAATAATCTGAAAAAGAAATTTTTTTTTTTCCAGCGATCTATACGCTTCGCCACTGGCGGTATTTATTCCAAAATTTAAATCCTATTAAATATCGTATATAAGAAAAAAAATTTTCTCCCATATAAAACTAAGTTAATTAATTAAATTAATATTTGAAAAAACTGTATTACCATCAAGTGCCATCCACTACAAGTTCAAAAAATGTATTTGAACTTGAATGGATGAATAGAAAGCATTTTATTAACGATTGAAAATTTGAACAAGATATATAATATATATATATATAGGGAGAGTGTGAACTAATAGTAGGAATTGAAAAAAGGGTCGATCGCGATCATATAAGGATATGTGCTATTGAACTTAAAGCGCATCCTTTATTCTAGACTCTAGTGAAATCAAAAAAATCTCCAACTCTAGACTCTAGTGAAATAAAAAAAATCTCCAACTCTAGATTCTAGTGAAATCAAAAAAATCTCCAACTCTAGATTCTAGTGAAATCAAAAAATTTTTTCGCTATTAGGTTAGGAATGAAGTCTGCCATTCGATGATGCTTGTAGACTGAATCAAGGCAGAACACAGATTAAAAAAAGGTGGTTTGGTTTGCCGCTCTAAAGTCATTTTGTGCACACTTTAGGCTAATTAGACCGGGACCTACAGCTTAACTGAAAAAAGTGGAAATAGAGCCTTCTGTGAAGATTTAATTTAAAATTCTTATTTAAATATCTCGAAATTTTTATCTTCACATTAAAATTTTTTTTCCTTGTATCTAATTTTTTTCTCAAATATTTTAAAATCGTTACAAACTAGTAAACCATCTTAAAATTACATAAAGCTTTTGTTTAATTACTAAGAACTACTTTACTTCTAGGAGTATATAGATTCTCTCATATTTGGGAAAAATTATCAAAAATTCTGATAAAACAGTAATTACTTTTAATTTAATTATTTATATAAATAAAACATCTATTAAAAAAGAAATTATATTTAATAAAAGAACAAAATTTCAAAATACAAATCATAGAATTATTCAAATATTAGTCCATATAATCCGATGCTGCCTAGCTACAGAAAATAAAACTTATATATTCTTTTATATAAAAGAGATAAGTTCCTTTTTTTAATTGCTAGCTTGAATATCAGTAAAATATATTTTAATGTAAATAATGAATCAATAAGTTGCTTATTTAGTATTGCATAAATATTAAGAGATGCAATATACATATATAGATTCGAAAATGTTTAGATTGAAGATGCAAGGCTCTTTATTATTTTTTTATTGATATCACTCTAATTAGCAAAAATTACATAGTTATATTCATTTATCAGTTAGAGCCTGATAGTAAAAAAACATTTGTTGCTTTCTCGGCATTTGCAAGCAAAGCATGTTCAAACTCCACTCTCAACTCTAGATATTGCCTCATATAACTGACCATGCCTAAAGCAGTCAAATCTCAAATCAATCCCAGCAATTTTAAGTGATTGATCTTGTGCTTTGTTTATAGACAAGTCGTATCGGGGATTGTAGCCTTGTGAATTCGATAGGCATATTGAATTTTATGAAGTGTATACCGAGGATGAAAACTGTGCGTATGTCTAATCATTAGTGTCCTGCAGTCCAGGACGGACATCCCATGATTAACCTACTCATGGATGGAGAGAAAGGGGACAGCTTCTGTTGTGATGGAGCACCTGTAGGTAGAAGTCTGACTTGGCTCAGTGTCGCTGAAAAAGGAGGGCAGTGCCTTCCGGGAATACCCCACATTTGTGTATCGTGTGGTAGAAAGCACAGAAAACTCTCGCTAGGTAGTGCGACTAACGAGGCAAGATGCTGAGCATCACAAATGCCATCGTGTCACCTCGTTTTTTGAAACAGTGTCTACAACAAAGCCGCCAGCGGACTAAACCTCAGTCCTAACACTCGCCAGCGGCGCACGTTGTCATGAGCCACGAGTTAGGCGGGATTGAAAAGTTCTTTCCTTTAGCACTAGTTAAAATAGTTGCTTCTATAACATTCCGTCTCAAGAACTTGATTTCTTTTTATTTACAATGGCAAGTTTACAGGACAACATAATAGAAATAAACGATATCAGTTAATCCATCAGTCTGGCAATCCAAAACGCTTCCATAAAGAAACAGGAGGCCGTGCAGAACAGGAAGCAAGGTGAGACATATACATTTGCCAAACTGAAGGCCCAGTTTGTAGATCATTTTGCCGTATTAGATGTAGCCCGGAGTGCACCACGAGGAGGTAGACCGTCAGGAACTTGATAAAAACATTAATAAACTTCTCTGATAATAAATGCTTGGGACAATAGAAAAACCAGTGCGAAATTCAAAGAATTCTTTCTCTCAATCTCATGCTGAGGACTATCCCTCTCTAAAACTCACCCCAAGGGCTATAAAATTTCGAATTTTCAATTTTTTTCTCCTTTTTTTAATTACGTTTCTATTGGTAAAAATGGCAAAGCAAATTTTTTCCCCCTATTTATTAAAAATTTTAGGTTGTTGCAATTCAGCTGTTAGTAAAATTTATTTCATTAATTTTAAGTCCATATGTATGAACAGTGTAAAAAAATAACGTAAACCAGGAAAAATTCGACAACCACGATTTTATCAATATAAGAGGAAAATGCTGTCTTTTCTAAACCCTGAGAAATCTATCTTTTCTGCTTCAATTTTAAAAGTAATAATTTATAAAAATAATAATAAAAAAACTTTTAGCGAAATTTTGGCTTATTAATTTTATACAATACTCACGTTCGATATTGTTTTCCTTTAGAGAAACGGAATTTTTATTGGCACATAAATGCATTCGCAAATAATAATAATTGTAAATATTTTGGACAACTATTCATCATTAATAATTTTAATGCAACAGATAATTAATTTTAAATTTTTATTAAAAATTAATTAAAATTTTTTTAATAAAAAACCATGGTTAGATAAATACTTCACCCAAATCACTTATACATGCTATTTCTTTGAGAGTGTTCACATTTTCAAAGTGGTTGCAAAATGAAGTTATATCATCAGTAGAATTCGATTCGTCTTTTGTATCAACTTCTTTTTTAGCATCTTTCTTCCCTTTTTGTAAGTGTGAACGATCTGATCGCTCGATGGAATCTTCAGAAATGTTTTCAAACATTTTATTTTTTAAAACGTTAAACAAAGCATTTAAGCTGCTTTCCCTCCCCAACAATTCCGACATAAATAAATCAGGGAATGGACGAGTTGAAAGATCTTTTGTCAAATTGTACAGCAAGAAACCGGCGAACGTTTCATAAAGCTTGGGAGTTTCAAATGGGAAACCGAGTAAAGAATTTAAATAAAAACTATACAAGATACAAGTTTGTAACTGACTAAAACTGTGAATAATGTGAAGGATAAGTGGATTTCCTCTATTCAGACTTGGCTTTTGCAGATATTTTTTAATATTTTGTGCAGCAAACATTGCATCTTCCGTAGAAACCGCATCAATCAAGGAAGAAATAGACAATCCTTCAAAATTTTCTACTTCTGGACAATCACTTTTATCCTGCACAGATTTCTTGAAGACAACTTGAAAATATAATATGTTCAAAATCAAGGCATATACAAAATCTTCTCTTGGAGCAGGATCGCAATTCTTTAACCAATAAATGATAGAACAACACAACAACTTCAAATTATCAGGTATCGACGACACGAAGTTAACATCTGTGCCGAGTACATCCAACAATAGCTGCTGAGAACAATTTTTATCCATAGAAAATAACTTTTCGAGGCTTGGTAAAGGACGACCATTTTTTGATGAGAAAATTGGCGATACTGTTTCACGTGTTACGAAGCCCTTTCGGCGATCGTATTCTTCTATATCCCGTAAACACTCTTCATCATGAACGTTCTTGTCAACTACAGTATGCTGCAATAGAATTCCATAAATCACCTGCCGAATGTAGCGGGAACAAACATAACTACTTTCTACAGAAATATTTTCCACTTGAGATGGTAAAAATGTTCTATGGAGATTAATTATATTCAATAAAAAAGCTGGCAGTTTTCCTACATGAAAAGCTGCCATAAATGGAACTGGCAAAGACTGCCCACATGGCGTCTTTTGTTTTGAATTCAATTTTAACAATTTCTCCAATTCTTCGAGATTATTGTCTATAACGAACATTAAGTTACATTCCTGCGTTTTATAACCATCCATAGACAAATTAATCACAGACTCAATACGCTCTCTCTTCTTTTTTTTAAGATGACCCAATATTTGTTTTATTGCTTCGTTTAAATCACAATGTTCCAACCAAGTTAAAAGCCGAATAATCTTTTTCTGACTAGGGCTAACACGCAGACCTCTGCAATGTCTTTTAGAAAGTTGTATGCTTGCAAAGAATGTTTCAAATTCTTTTGTATTAACATAATCATTTCCAACTAGAGTTGAAAACAACGGTAATACATTACGATTAAGCCCAGGGAAGTAAGACAAAAATTTATCAATACAGTAAAAGTCACACTGAAGAAATTTGCACTTATTTCCATTAACATTTGTTTCTAAAACAGTTGCTCCAACAGAAGATAATCGTATAAACCCCTTATGAATATCAAAAATGTAAAAATCACTATCATCACTAATTACAGGGCAATTATAATAATTAGCTATCTCTGTAATCTGCTCGTCAGCTTCAAAATCACACTGGGCAAATGGAACATTTATCTCTGAAAGAACATGACGGAAAACTTCTTTAGCACATATGGGTAAAATATTACCTGAACATTCTCCATATTTAGCTATATGTTGAGTTGCAGTTAATCTTGTTTTTGATCTCAGCAAACTCGTTTGAAATTTTCTATCAGATTTATCATATCCTCCATCAAAAATAACTATTGGTTTGATATTGCAATCTAAATAAGAAGCAAAATACTTTTTTATTGTATTGGCATACCTAAAAAAAAGAAAGAAAAAAATCAATAAATAAATCTGGTAGGAAAAATATAGAAGTAACTAATATTCAAAATATTTGGTTAAATCGAGATAAAGTAGTCAATAGGTGAGCATAATTTCAAATAAAGATATTTTAAAATGTGATATTATTATAAACTGCAATAAGTATATTACTACAATTTTTTTGTTAAAAATTGCATGTAATCCATTGAAACTTATGTTACATATTCGATTACTAACTTTTCTTTTTCATATTTTTTGTGACGTGTAGTTTTCTATCTTTAGTCTAAATAATCAATAATTCCTTATAATATCACGCATGTCGAGAGTCAAACGAAAAGCGCCAGATAATCGATGACTTTATTTAACAAAGAAAAGTCACGAACTCTCCGTTTATTACGAGTAGGTCATAACTAGCACGTTAACTGGCCAAAGTATTAGGACACACCTTTAAATAATTTTGAAGAAAATAAAATATGAAAAGTTTTAGATGTCAAACCGTGCTTGCCAGTGGAAACGCGCAATTAGGAACCAGTTTTATTCCCGAATGGAGTTTCGTTTTATTCCCTGCTCACTTGTAAGTATCACAATAAAAATAAAACTAATTAAATTTAAATTTAACGTACATTTTTGAAAAAAAAATGATGGTCAATTTTGAGAGTTCTGTATCAATTAAATGCATAACATTGAGAATGAAATTTATTTTTTAAATCGCTGGAAAATGAAACGCAAGTTATAATTAAATTTATAAATCCCGCTTTATATAGGATTATTAAATTTCTAATTAAATTACAAATTGTTTAAATTATGCTATATTAATTATACTACATTTATAATTCTATTACACTACATTAAATTAAATTACAATTCTATTACAAGTTGAAACATTAATATAGGCACCAGGGTAATATAATAATTATGATATAAGCAGGGAAAACAACATGTTTCAAGCCATCTGGAACACGTTATGAATGCCAATTTTTTTTACAAATTCTAATTAAATTACAAATTGTTTAAATTATGCTATATTAATTATACTACATTTATAAATCTATTACACTACATTAAATTAAATTACAATTCTATTACAAGTTGAAACATTAATACAGGAACCAGGGTAATATAATAATTATGATATAAGCAGGGAAAACAACATGTTTCAAGCCATCTGGAACACGTTATGAATGCCAATTTTTTTTTACAAATTCTAATTAAATTACAAATTGTTTAAATTATGCTATATTAATTATACTACATTTATAAATCTATTACACTACATTAAATTAAATTGCAATTCTATTACAAGTTGAAACATTAATACAGGAACCAGGGTAATATAATAATTATGATATAAGCAGGGAAAACAACATGTTTCAAGCCATCTGGAACACGTTATGAATGTCAAATTTTTTTTACGAGTACAGAAAATTGTTTTTTTTTCTTTTCCCTTCTTTTAAACAATGTGAAATACCTTTAAAGAGGCTGTTTTGCTCATTCAGTAAGACAAAATTTCAATATAAATATCAATGTTAATAAAAATTTTTATGTAACATTGCATAAATATAATTCAAAACAGGATGATATAATTCATAATAACAGCTTTCATGAATGTGAATTAAGTGTGCTTCTCGGTGAATGTATTCAAAAATCTCTGAACTTCTAGATGCCGTGAAACATGGTTTCTCTTACTATAATGATAAGTATCAGCCTGATTACAGTACTAATCTTGTAATATTTAAAAAACTAGATACATAACTCACAAATTTAATAATCGCTATATTAATAACTTCTTTTTTTCCTGCAATTTGATAATGTTTATATGTTTTAATGTTATATTATTAATTGATACAGAACCTCATTCTTTCAAAAATACATACTTATTGCCAACATACTTAATACAAAAATACATACTTATTATTATAATCTTTTATATCAATTAAGAGATTTAATATATTACATAGATAAAAGGATAAAGTCGATTTCCTGACTGTTTGCAAAATGCTGATAATTTAATATATAAATGTATAATATATAACATTTTCAACAGTTTTAAACATTTTTCTTGACTTTCTCAAAAGTTACTGAAAGATGGGTCCTACTACTTTAGGCAGTTAACATACTAATCGTGACCTACATTAACTGCTGCACGTTATTTTCTACTTATGTTAGCATTAAAAACAAAAGCCTTGAAGTCTTGTTTGTGCCACTTATATATTCTTTTCTTTTATATCAAATTTTTAAGCAGTGAATGTTTATTAATGAAAAGTTTAACAAGATCTAATTATATTTATAAACTTGGATTAAATATTAGTTTACCAGTTTCAAAATATTTCATAAAAAGGCATAAGTGCTTCAGAAATGATAGGTAAATCCGAGCAGCACGAGTGAAAAAAGCTATTTTTCGGCAATTTGAAGATTTCAGATATTTGTTCATCATCGCTTCTATAGTACATATTACTTTGTGAATTTTAATGCAATTTTTATCATTTTCTACTTATTGAAGGACTCCAATTAAAGATATTTTATATCACTATTACAAATTCTCCCATAAAATAAAATAAAACTTATCTTGTAGAATTTCTTAAAAATTTAATGCTGTAATTGTAACATTACCTAAAATTTAAAATGTTAAATTTTTAAATCTAAATTCTTCTGAAAAACATTTTTTTTAAAAAAATACTTGCATAACATTTAACTATCTTAGTTTTACAATCATAGCTAAATCGCTATTTTGGCGCTAGAATGGCGATAATTAATTCAACCTGTCCAGCAGGTCATATTTTTTATGGCAGGAGGAAATGTGTGTGGTGGAGAGTTAAATATAGATTTTAATTTGCTATCCTCCTTTCCTTTTTAAGCTCACTAGTGATTATCTTTAAATCACCAACATTCTTCCTCCATGTAATTAAATTTAATACATTGATTAATATATAGATTGTTTATTAAAAAGGTACAAGAAAGAGGTGGTGCTTCACTTTGGAACTTGTCTGGGAAAAACTAAATGAATGTACCTAATTATTTAGCACTAATTGAAATAAATTAAGAGATATTTTATAATGAAATATGCATAATCAAATGAAAAAAGGAGATAAATTGTTTTTAAATACAAAATAATTTTGTGTTGAAGACAAATGAATGGTCAAGTAATCTAAAATAAACATAATTTATGATAGAAAAAAATCATTCAAAATTTTTTTTTAAATTTGGTTGTCGGGAGAATTCAAACTTTCAATTTTGTTGTCAACAATTTTAAAACAAGTTCAATATTCAAAGTTTTAAATCGATGTTGTAATATCGCAATATTAGATGGATGGTAATTAATTTTAAAAATTTCAACATCATTCAACCTTATTATGAACAGATGTCACTCATTCATCACATATCCAGGGAATTATATTTGCAAACTGTATGGGTAAAATGTTGAACTATGTTCACAGATAGTTCAAAGTTAGATTTAAAAAAAAAAAAAAAAAAAAAAAAAAAAAACTATCTGCCCATACAACCCAAAACTATTTGCGAACTTAAAAAAATAGCCTGATATAGAATATCCATAATAGAATGATATAGAATCTGAATACAAATGTTATTTTGTAAATATCCTTGATATGCATAAAAATAATATATACACACACATATAAATATCAACAGTATTTGTTTGAAGTTGACCTTTAAAATATAGTGTTTGTTTTTGATTATGAATCGATGAAAAATAAAGGTGAACCTTTCTTCATCTGTTTATCTACTGATTTCGAAATAATACATTTTTTAACATTAAATTTTTGTTATATATAATGCAAGTCCACTTCGCCAAAGTGCTTTGCTCCAAAAAGTAATCCATAAGTTGCTCCCAAAATGATACGCTCTAATTATTAGTGGTATATTTACAGAAATCATCACTTCATGATGAGTCGTTTAAATACTAATTCATTATTATATTTATAATATTATGTCCAAGATTCACAAATAGATTAAATTAATAACATGTATGCGATTTTTGTGGCGGCTGGAAAATTGTTTCTTTTTTAAATAGAATATTTAGGGATTTTTTTGGTTCCTCCTTTCTATAAAAACTATCAGCAAAATCTTCACGCAAGACATGCATCTATATTACCTAGTTCTGCAAATAGTCTAATTCTTAATACAAGATGTTCTGTAACATTATTATTCAGTGCAAAAGGTACATCTGACTGAACCTTTAACTTTTTTCTCCTTTTAATAAAGCCCTATTATTTCTTCACACTGTGATAACACCAGCTAATTATCTGAACTGGATTAACTTTATTTATTTGAATATTTTCTTTATTTTATATTTATTATTTATATTTACCATTTCTTATTATAATTTGTAAAAAGAAAAAAGTTGCCAAATTCCTGTGTCCCTATAACTGCCATTTGGGCTGGATGACTATTTTAAGATATTTCAAGTAAAGCTATTAAGATTTGTTATAAATATGACTACAATTAACAAAACCACATAAAAATGCAACAAACAATCTTTAAAAATATATATAAAGAGAATCTCTACTCTTGATTCTTTAGATAGCTAATGATTTTAAAGAATGTAGTGGAATTTTAGCATGAATATTATATCCAATGAAAATAAATTATAGTTAAAGTATATGAAAACTTTATATAATTGGAGTCAGAAATATTTGAATAAAAGTAGCCAAAGAAATATTCATTGAATAAAAATCAAATTATTTTATACTTGATTAAATTAAGTTTTCTAAATTGAAAATTCTCATATATTAGAAATGATTTTCAGCCTTTTTATATCACTACATTATTTGGATTACATTAATAAAAATACTGTGCAAAAATTTAGAATAAATAACTATTTTTTATATGCCAATAGAAATCAAACAATATTGAATTTTAAAGTAGTACATAATAAACATCAGATACATACTTATAATAATCACCACCATACATGCAATCGATTTTACTTGAAAAATACAGATAATGAATTAAATTATTTCCATCAATTATAACTGAAGTATCATGTAATTTATAAGGCTTGGAGAGTTCAGGATTATTATTAAAAAAAGTGCTTAATCCTTTAATACCCATAACATCACTTTAGAAAAACAACATTCAGTAGCAAATCACAACATATTCAATAGTTATATGATCATCTTCTTATAATATCAAAAAAAATCGAATGTTTAATCAAAGTTTTATAAAATAAAAACTTTTTGAATTACAAAAATATAACCACGACAAATATACTACAAATAGAAATTGGATGCAATAAAAGTTGAAGTTAATACTTTTCAGAAAAATTTATTCCAATTAAAATATAATAATAAATTATAAAAATAATCAAAAAGAAGAAAAATAGGAAAACAAAATCTTTATACAGATTAAACTGCTCATTTTTTTACAAAAAATTCGAAATATAAATTATAACAGGCCTAAATATTGTAATAAAAAGTTCATATGGCAACAGCACTCTTTATTTTGAATGATCAGGTTTCCAGAAATTGCGTCATTTGTTTTCTTTTTCTTTTTAATCCTCTTTCGAACGCATGCGCTGTGAAAGTTTAATTACTGGAGTGAAGCGATTTATGAATTTCAAGTATTTTTTTCTTTTAAAAAATGGGGACACAGATAAGAAAAAATAGACGTTTTAACAAGATGTCTTGTAAACATAATCCATAAATTGAATAACTAGCAATCATTTAACATTAAATGATTTTATATTGTTAATAGGGATGTACAAAATATTTTTAAAGAACTGAAAAAGTAAGTATATATTCTATTCCATTGCTTGTCAATATATATCTTAAACTTATTCAAGGTAACTTATATTTTTGCATTCTTATAATCAATTATTTTAATTTAATTTCTTTAAATTTTATTTTTAAAGACCAAGAAGTACGATATTTTAAATCAATCTCACTAAATACTTTTAAATTGTATTTGGTATTTGATGGAAAAATAACATTAAAACGCTTATTTCCGGTTTGTTAAATTTAAATAACATAAACATTTTTTAAAATTTCGAATGCTATCATCTATTTATATTTATGATTTCGTAGAGCGTAAATATCATCTGATATATGATAAATATTGATTTCTGATATTTTCCAGAGTAATTATTTATGTCAAAAAACATTAAACGTTTTGTGAAAAATTAAACTTTGTATAATTATTTAAAAATATAATTAATATATCCAATTGGCATTTTAATTTTTTATAAGGTTTTTTTAATGTAAAGTAATTTTGTTTTATTTGCAGGTGAGAAGTCAAAATGTCAGTCACCATTTTACATTTTAATGATTGCTATAATGTTGAGAGTCAATCTTCTGAACCTGTTGGTGGAGCATCAAGGTTCTGCACAGCACTGAAGAGCTTTGGTGATCTGGATCCATTGATATTATTCAGTGGTGATATATTTGCACCCTCAATTAGTAAGAATTTAGTTTTTCAATTGAAAAAATTAAATGAAAGCCATAGCTTATGACTTTTCTTTTAAGAATTATTAATTGAATTAACATTACGTGGTTGAATTAACATTTTGTGCAGATAGTGTAATTCTATTTTAAAAAATAGGTTATGTGAAATAAAAAAAAATTCATTTATTTAATCAATATTATATGAATGTTTAAAATAATATAATAATAAGGAAGGCTTTTTTCTTTTTAAGTGAAATGCAAAGGTAATTTTTTGGCATATTTTTTTATCATTTGAGAAAAAATTACTGATGAGTTTTTAGTTGTATATTCAAACAAATTTTTATATCTTTATTAAAATATGTTTTATTAAATATATATTTATCACTACCATTGCAGGCTGAAACTAAATTCTAATTAACCTTTTGATTTTTCTAACAAGTGTACTTTGCAACTAATGTAAAATTTTTGCTGCATTAATATTCATTTCCCAATTATGCGATTTTTTCATGAGGGGGGACTTCATTCCAAGTAGAAATCGTTGTCAGTCATAATGTAATGAGGCACAACATTTGGTATCATTCACAGTAAAATATTTAAATCTTTGGTGTTTTTATGCACATTTTTTCCTAGTGCTTCATTAATAGATAAATACTTAAATTATTATATTTATTATATGATGGCATTTGAAATATAGGATAATTATAATTGAAGATCAACTTTCAAAAAGTTGTAAAAAAAGAAATCCACTTGTCAGAGTGATCTAAATATATATTGAAAGAAGAAGGGGAAATGGTATGACATTAGAAACAAAATTCAAAATTTTAACAATAGATGGCACTTTATTCCTTATAATGTAAATGAGTTTGGCTATCAGTGATATCCCAGTGTGATGTCTATAGTGCAAATTGTGGATTAAACCAACTGCACCATTAAACTTGCATGACTGCATCAGTTTTTTACTGAAAAAATAACTGTGAAATCAGTTTTTAATTATTGTGAGACTTGCTTAAGAAATTTTCAATATGCTGTCCACCTTTTTTTGCCACAAGTTGAAACTGAGAAATGGCATAGTCCATAACAAATCAGAGTGTATCAGTATGTAATGTATTGCATAAAATGCATCTTCAATTCAGCTAAGTTTGCAATAGGCAATTAAATACAACATTTTTCAATTAGTCCCACATCTAGAAGCCACAAAAATTAAGATCAAGGAGTCTTGGCTGTCGGGCTGTTGTGTAATTATGGCTGATAATTCCATCATTTCTGAAATGCAGGTTGAACAAGCTGCTTCACTAGATTTTAAATGTGCAAAGGAGTGCCTCTTACATAAAAATTATGCTATCCACACATCCAGGCTATTGAAATGACATGATTGCACAAAACAGTCTCATAGCTTTTATCATTGACAATACAGGTATCTGGATCTGCAGGATCTATCTCCTTAAAAAAGACAGTTCCTAAGATAAATCATGCAGAATATCTACATCACATAGATATCTTTACAGAATGAAAAAGTACTGATTCATATGTTAACAGATTTTCCGTTACTCATATTCTGCAATTCTACTTTTTGCCGTGGCCTTGGCAATGAAAATGTGCTTTGTCTGTCCACAAAATGTTTCATGGCCATTTATTGTCAACTTCCATACAAGCAAGAAATACTAGAGCAAAAGTTTGCCTTCGCAGATCATCAGAAAGCAAAATTTTAATTCTTAGCAATGCAGAATGTTTTGTAAAGTTTTATGCACAGTGTCGACAGGCATGCCAAAAAAACAAAATTTCCCATGTGCTGCATCACACCATCACTCGTCTCTAGACATTTGTGTCCACATCTGTTACTGATGTTGAAGCAATTGCTTTTCTCCATCTGGCAAATTTCATTTCAAATGCTCACGTCTTCAAATTTGTTAATCATTTTCTCCAGACCGTTGGCAAACATCAGACTATAGCCATTTTTCGCACCCTTTACTGTCCAGAACTTCTTTAAAGCCATTGCCACACAGTTTGTAATATAGCTTCATCAGCAGTGCATGATCCTTCATTGAGAGAGGCATGATGAGCTTCTTAGGCACAATATGAGGAAAACGAGATATATACCCTGTATTTTTATAACAAATGAAGTGTGTCATGCGTATGACACATTTTTATTTTGTATGTTATTATAAGTAAAGTGCTATTACTAAAATTTCACCTGCTTTTTTTCATGCCCCTTTCTTAATCTATATTCAGGCCATTCTACCCAGTGGTTATTTCTTTTACACCTTTTTGAAAGTTGAAATTTAATTATAATTACCTTGTATATATTATTTTATAAGATTTATTTTTAATTTAATAAATTTCTCTTTGAACTTCTACACCAATTAAATTGTGTAGAGATGAAAAGATAAATTTTGATTTATTTTATAATTTAATGAAAGTTATTATTTATATTTTGAAATTTTTTCATGTTTCCTTATGTGTAAGGGTAAGTAAATTTTCTTATGTATGACATTGAAATACCTGATATATATATATATTATGGAGAAATTATAATTTAACTATGCCATTGTAATATCTCGTACTCAAATTCTGCGGCCTGATGGCCAATTGGCTAGTGCTCTGGCCCTTGGTACGACAGGCTTTAGTTTCGAATCTTGGAGGTGGCATGGATGTTTGTCAGTGGTTCAGAATCCACGTTAAACTGTAGGTCCCGGTTTAATGAGCTCAAAGTGTGCAATAAATGACAGTAGAGCTACAAACGTACATAATTTTTTAAATTACTTAATGTAAATGTAAGCATATATATTGATGTGGCAGTTTCAGAATTACTTAGTAATAAATGTGTTTAAAAGAAGTAAAAGACTGTATTAAGGATTGCTTTCAATTATAAATAGATGCTCTGATTAAAAAAAAAAAATTGTATATAAAATAAAAGCAATGAAAATAGGTTGTAGATTAAGTAAGTAATGATTCTATTAAATTAAAAAAATTGACATAATTTTAATATATTGCCATTTAAGGGGGTCTTAAAAAAATATTTAAATCTAAAAATTTGAGTATATATATTTACATAAGTGCTAAACATATGTGTTTAACATTGTCAATAATTGACATAAATATTCCATATATAATTTTTCTAATTTAAAGAAAATTGATTATTTGTAAATGAATGAATTTTAAAATTTTCATTAATAAGGGACTAATTTATAATGTATTCATGCAATATAGTCTATTAAACTGCATTGAGATTTTCTGTTAATTTATCTGAAATTTTTAAAACATAGATTAATTAAATATTCAAAATTAATATAAATAAATATAAGAAAATAAAGAAAAAATATCTAATTCCATATACAATGCACACTTAAAATTAATTAAAAAATTATGTTAATTAAAGACAAAATACAACTTGAATAAAATAATTTTATCATAATTTTATTGGATGTGTTATAGCATTTTTGAATAAAGTTAAGTTAATTTTTTTCAAGTTAAATTTATATTTAGTTTGAATAATTATTAATTATAAGATTTATGAGGAGAAAATTTTTATTTTGTCATTTCTATAAAGTTAGAAATGAGGGTATAAGTTATAATAAAAAAAAATTTGTTTTTTATGGTTAAAAAGAAATTTTTTTTGATACATTTTCGAAAATTAAAACTGAGAAATGCTATATTTTTTTATGGAATGCTTCAAATATTATTAAAAGGAGATCTCAATTAAGTTTTTTTATTAAAAGTATTTTTATAAAATTAAAATTAAATTAATAATTCATTTATTATTAAGGTGATTTAATGGTTCTATTGTATCTTATTTTATATTTTTTTCTTAGTAAAGTATAAAAGTATTTTAGATTAGCAAATTTATCTGAAAGGGGATATAAATAATTTTTTTATAAGTTTTTTTGTCGATATAGAATTTTATTAAAAATGTTTAAATATTTTTAGTGAGTACTTTTACTAAAGGAGAACAGATGATACCAGTGCTGAATTCATTCGGAGTGCATTGTGCTGTTTTTGGAAATCACGATTTTGGTAGGTATATTATTATTAATTTTTATCAATCTTTTCATGTTTAATATAATTTTCTACTAATTTTGTCTTAAAAATTTAAACTATTTTTATATATATTGAATAAGGACCTTAAATTATAGTAATTTTTCTGTTGAAAAATATTAAGTTTAAAATAATTAATTTAGGCACAATTCTTGTTAATTTTACAGTGAAAAAATGTTTTTTATTCAGCTTATATATTAATTATAGCAGAAGGTGATGTAAATTTGCATATTGATGTTTAAATTTATGTGCAAAAGTTTTTTTTAGAGAAATATAAAAATAAATAATATGTAAATAAATATAGTAAAATCAGACTTGGAAGCATCATCCTCATCATACTTGATAATTTTTTAAATATAAAAATATATTAAATTACCAATTTTTAAGATCAGACAATTTATTAAGGATCATTTGCATTTTTAATGCATTTATAAATAAATATTTAAAAAAAAATTATTTTGTTTAATTTGTATCTTTTTTTTTTTTTTTTTTTTTTTTTTTGTAATGTTAGATAATGCTTTGCAAATTATTAATATGTATATGTTTTTTTTTTCCTTTAGTACTTTATTTTAACTTGTCTCCATTTTTATTATTATAATTTTTAGATTTTGGTGTTGATATTTTAATGGACTTTGCTGTACAAACTACTTTTCCATGGCTAATCAGTAATGTCACTGATAATGAAACTGGAAAGCCATTAGCTAATGGACAAATAACTCATATATTGGAAAATAAGGGGAAAAAGGTAAAATTATTTAATAATTGTATTGTATTTTTATTTCTGGTAATATTTCTATTAAAATTAAAAATATTAATTTCTTTTATAGAATGTGTAAATGTTTAAAAAATATATATACAACTAAAAATAGTACTTTGGAATAGGAAATTTATGGATTTAATTTGTAATTAAATAAGGACAATGCTTAAGACTATAAAAATCATTATTATATGTTTACTGTAATTTTTTGTGATCAGGCCCGTACCAAATAAATCCTGAAAAGTTCCTGAATATTTTTATGAATATTTTCTTTAATTATTCATAAGTATTAATTATTTGAATAATAAATCCATTTTCTAAATAAAAGAATCCTGCTTATTACAATTTCATGATTTTTTTTTTGTAAAATTTTACTCTTTTAAAATGTTTCACTATTAATTAATTTATGATAAATTAATTGATTCAATATTATTTATTATGTTATGCTTATTTTATTCAATATATGCAATTGATATTCAGCAAAAGCTGATTTAATAGCACTAGTTAATTTATATTTCTTAGTTTATTTATTTTTGTTAACTAGTTCAAGCATACAGATCTGTAAAAAATCTTACTTTTTCAATTTGTCTATTAATAGAAAAAGGAGGACTTTAAAAATGAAAATTATTTCGTATTGTATTCTGAATATTGTTAGATTTTTTTTTAGAAATATTGGTTCTAAGAAATGTTTTTAAATTGTGTTTTTTTTTTTTTTTTTTTTTTTTCCCCCCTTTAAATTTATGTATAAATTAATTTTTAAATGTATTATTTTAAAAATTTGAATATCTTAGTTTGGAATTATTGGACTTGTTGAAGAAGAATGGCTTGCCACACTTGCCACTATAGAAGCAGATGAAGTTACTTATTTTGATTTTGTTACAGAAGGAAAAAAGCTAGCTCAAGAATTGAAAGAAAAGGTATTATTATTAAATTGATAAAAAAAAGTGTTTTAAAATTACTTCCTCTAAAATTTATTTAATAATATGCACTAGTGTTAAAAATAAAGTTACAGAGTTTATGGAAAAATTCAAAATAGCAAGTATTTAGTCATTGAAATTTGAAAATACCAGCTAAAGTAGAAATAATTGCTGGTTGAGTTCCAGCTCGTTTTGCCAGTGTCTTAATTTGTGTAAATATTAGTATTTGGGTTTCTTTTCTGGTAATACTTTCTATTTTATTTCATTTTTTAGCTTTAATGTTCCTTATTGGTAAGTCACTTTAAATTCCTTATTGGTAAATTTTTATTTATTTTTTTCTTTTCTTATTTTAGTTTACACACTTTTTTCATTCTTTACAAGATGTTTAATTTTCAGTGTATTCCTGGAAGGTTTAACTTTTTTGAATGGGTACTTCTTTAGAGCTGAAGATATCAGACGTTGTCCAGCTGTAATGAAGATCTTCGATTCAATGTTAATCGTGTTATATTAACAAATTAAAGAATGGCATTCAATTTGTGATTTTACTGCCTATAACTGTAAAATTTTTAAAATCATCAAAACTATTCACAACAGAAATAAACATATCATCAGCAACAAAATAATTGCACTAGCAATAATTTGGTCATCACAGTTCCAATTTAACAAGCAAATCTTTTGGCATCCCATTTCAATAAACCCTTCGACTAGCAGTTTATTCCATTTGATCTTTCAGATGATTCTTCTCACAGTTATAATGAACCTTTTACTTTCAGTGAGGTGCAATATGATATACACTCTGCTCCTAATAGTTTTATATGCAGTGATGGTATTCCTGCTAAATTAATTAAAATTCTTCCAGGTCAACATCTTTCTCAGCGTCTTCATATTTTTAATAATATTTGGTACACAAGCAATATTCCAGTGATTCACCACACAAATTAGCTCAGTTCTAAAGCTTAGGAATAATAGCATTTCTAGTAACATTTAACTTCTACGTTTAGCATTTCTAGTAACCTTAACTTTCCTCTTAAGCAAAATGTTTGAACGAATAGTACGTAAAAGACTCATTCATTTTTCTGTAAATGACAAATTTCATCCTTACCATTCTGTCTTTATTCCATTTAAGGATTGCATGTATTCGTTGTCACTTCATCATAAGATCATTGAAATCACAAGAATTATTTCATTTTCTTTAAATTAAACATTTCTTTAGCTTACAATTCTTTTTGGATAAAATATCTTCTATACAAAATCTTATAAGTTGGTATAAAAGGACCGCCCCAAAGTGGATTTTTAATTTCGTCAATAACAGGAATTTTTACGTTAAATAGAAAAAATTTTATTTTGACGAAATTGATTTTCAGTGTAGAGTTCAAGTGCCTGTTTTAAGTGCATTTTTATTTACTACTGTATCCAAAAAGTAAGACCAATTTTAAATTCCCGGTGCTTATGAAATTTTCTTTTTTACGTTGCTGCCACTGTCCTTGACATCTGTGTGAAATTTGGCGTCAAAATATTCAGTAGTGTGTGAGTTGCGCTTGGCTTTGTGAGACGCTAAAACTGATTCCAGCAATTTTTGAAATATCTGAATTAATTGAGCAAAGAACTTGCATTAAATTTTGTTTGCGGAAACGAATGTTGCAGAAGGCATTCGGTGAACATTCCTATATCGGAAAGAAATATTTAGAAATGGTATAAACGGTTCAAAGAAGGCAGATAACGCGTTGAAGAAGAAGAGCCCTCTGGTCGACCATCAACCTCAACCGACGAAGCTCACGTCTTAAAAATTACATATTTGATGCTTGCAAACCATCTATTTACAATTAGAGACCTTGCTGATGATGTTGGAATTTCAAAAGGATCGATCAATTCGATTTTGGGCCTCAAGCGCGTCAAATCTGGATTGGTACCGTAAACACTGAATGCGCCAGCTCACACTGTATTGATTTTTCGTGATTTTTTTCGCTAAAAATGAAACCCATATCGTTCCACAACCACCGTATTCACACCGTGCGACTTTTGGCTATTCCCTAAACTCAAAAGACCACTCCGTTTTGAGTCGATTGAAATGATACAACGTGAATCGCCGCGTGGTCTGCCGATAACTTTTTAGCATGCATTGAAGATTAGAAAACAAGTTGGCATGAGTGCATTGTATCCGGAGGGGATTACTTTGAAATAAATTTGGAAGAAAAAAAATAAAATAATTGGACTTACTTTTTGAGTACAGTAGTAGATATGATATTTTTACATGCATCATCCCATCACATACTGAATGCTTAATATAAGCAGACGACATTTTTTTTATTTAGTAGGGATAAGTCGCCAAAAGTTCTTTTTAATCTTCAAATAACTCTTCATAAAATAACAAATTTGTTTAATACAGGGAAATTTGTCCTGCAAATTGAGAAATGCAAAGCAGTAAATGCTTCAAATAAAAAACAAATTCCAACTCAATGCTTGTAGATTCACACCATCAATATACCATGAAAACAACACACCCGACTTCTTAGCATAATTTTCTCACATCCACAAAATTTCCTTTATCTTAAAAACAAAGCCATTAAAAAGTTAAATGTAATCGTCGCAATAGCAACTAATTCCTGGGATTGTTTGTCTTGGCATCTCATTCAAATTTCTAATTTTACTATACGAAGCTTTGAATATGGGCCGCCTATTTTTATCTCCTCTAGCCATAATGGTACTAAGATTCTCAATACTACGTATCATTTAGTTTTATGTTTTGTAACAGAATGAACTCCACTACCTATTTTATATAAAGAAGCCGGTCGATTTCCATTGTTTTAGAAGCTGTTCATGCTAGCAGAGATTTGTTTCATCAACACGTTTCTTTTAATTAATTCTCTATTCTCCCCATTTATCTTAGACTTGAAAATCTATCTACAAGATTGAAATACCCCAGTTCTCTTCAAACATTTTTGCACAGCTTAAATATTCGTCCTTCCAATTTAAAGTCTAATTTTCCACCAGTTAATCAAAACTCGAAAATCACATTTCATCTTGATATCCTCCATTTCAACTTAGAGCAACAACCCTTCCTTTCCACAAGTAAAATAGGTTAACTTGTCAGAAAATTTATTTCGCTGTTGCTGGCCCCATTGTGAAGTGATTTGAAAGGAAAATGATGGCTTTGTCTTTAATGGTCGTCCTAAAGGTGGGAAAGGCGGTCGAATTCTTTCAGCAACTCTTCATTTTGGAATGGCTCCAAAGGATTTCGATGTTCTACTACGAACGCTGTAGTATTCATAAAATCTGTCTGCCAACTTAGTTCGTAAAGTAAACTTTGCCCATTCATCTAAAAGATACCCCCTAACTTCAGGTGAAATCCTTTTCTTAAGTTGAACTGTTATTACCAGGTTCTTTAACCTCTTCAAAATATCGCGTTATTTCATAACAAAAGTCCTTCCACGATTTTTCAGCCATCTTTTGATGCATCACAAATTTTTTTCTAAAACTTTATGGATTCAGTTTAAATATTTTTAATAAATTTGTTTTAATATACCCATAATTTTAAAATTTTTCCTTCGGATTCCCTACCGAGTAACTGAACGGTTTGGCTGGTAATAAAGTCGAGAGACATAATACCCAGCCTTCGACATATATTTTGGCTCTCTTAACTTGTCTTTCAAATAAGGATAGAAAAATTGCAATGCCATCTTCTATCGACAAAGACCAAGGTTGAAGACCGAAAAAGAGATGGGTCGACTGTTTAGACTGATTTTAATGTTATTAAGATCAAAAACTGGAGGTCCACGGCCAAGAGGAGAACAGCCTGCCTGGATCTTTTAAAGAAGGCCAAGGCCCACAACGGGCTGTCGAGCCATTTATGATGATGATCTATTGAATTGAATTTAAGCATGAACTTAACTAATTCGAAATAATGTTGACCGCTGCCTCTAGAAACAATAGCTGATGGTGACAGTGATTCAATTTCAAGTTCTCTTATCTCGAATTCCCCCTGCTCTTTTTGTTGTTTCTTTTGGAACGTACATTCATAAGAAGAAAAATGAGCTTTCACCTGTCAATTTCTGCAGTGTCAAATCTTTATCGACTGTGTCAGTAAAGATTAGGGTATGATATGGGTGTGATCTTGATTCAATGTTTTTTCATGGGAGACACTAAATTGTTTCTCGGCCGGGTGTAGGCGAATGATGGAGACTATTTCTGAATTTTTCTTGAGGCTTATAATTCCCTGTTGAAGCCGTAAGGGCTTTAGTTGAATTCTACGTAATCTGCTACTTCGAAACTTTCACGAAAGTAGAATTTTTGGCTTCCGAAAAATGGTGAATATGATTATTGAAATGCTAGAATTGAGAGGAGACAGTGACGCAAACGTTATTTATTTTCTACAACGCAAAGTAATTAACTAACTAACAAAGCAATAGCTAACTAACTTGTAATATTTTTAAAACGATAAAACACACTACGGTTGTCACATATCTAGAGTAAAGTTTATTTAAACATTTCTCTCTATGTGCGGCCCTTTATATAGTTCTCGTGGAAATGCATGGTGGATCTTTACTTGACTAACTTTGCAAACCAGTTTATTTAAAATTCCAGACCTATCTATCCACCATATCACTTGTTTCATCTTTTTGTTTATCACTATTTCGTAGTTATGCTATTTTAAAGTAAGGAAGTCTTTTCTGAAAATCCTTGTATTTAACCAATGGTTTTAACAATTTATAGGATACATTTCATACCCTCTCCTCCCCCTTATAAATTACTATTTTCTGAATTTGTAAGTTTTGTGTATAGAATTGGATACAGAAAACAATGAAATCAGATTGTTTAAATAAATCTGCTTGGATTGTGTAACAAGATAAATTATTATGATTGTTAAATTGCTCATAATCCTGAGAAGAGTGATGCAGCTTAAGTGTTACAAAACTTGTGGAAAATGATACTTGACATTAAATGCTCATAACAATTGAAAGATGACAGTTAGAAGTACTTTCCTATGATCTTGTTTCTACAGTAAGGTGTATATTCCTTAACTATTAATCGAAGCTCTTTCTTTCATGGAGCTAGACTCTCTATTATTGGTTATATCAGAATTTTTTGAGCAATGAGTTTATATCATGTACCTGAGTTATTCTCATGAGTTCATGTGGAGAATTAGGTAAATCAACTATTTCAGTGGAAGGGGAATCCTTTTGTTAAGAGCTGTCAAAATTTATTTTTATGAAAAATTTTTGGAAGAATTTATTTTTATGGACGGTAATGGGAAACCGCATATATCTTGATTTTGTGACAAAAGAAGGTATTCATATTGCAGCCAGTGAAGGCAAAAGACCTAAATCATGTTTAAAATGCTCTAGGAAGTGTCATGTCATGATTATCTGATTAATTAAGGATTTCAGTTAACTGATATAATAACATTTATAAACCTTTAATATGTTATTTTATTGCTTTGGATAACACTGCACAACAGAAAGATGATAGCTAAAAAGCTTTCTCATGGTATAGATGTTAATTTTAATGTGTCATGTATTTGCCGTTTTTGGTGTTTCATTTGCATATCACAAAAGAATTTGCCACCTTTCTATTTTATTATGTTATTGTCTATTTCGTAGAATGGGTAACTAGGTATAAAATTTCTTTACAATAAACCATTTATTTTTGGAATTTATTACATATTTTATGTTTGTAACCTTAATTTTGGACACCAGACACCAGTATAATTAATAAATAAACTTTGAAAAGATTTATAAAATTATTTTTACATAATGTGTTTAAATTTTGTTTAATAACACACATATTTATAAATTTTTCTGTATTAGTTAATTCAAATTCTTTACTTATCAGTTCATAATCATATGATTAATAAGTTTTTAAATTATCCTTAATTTTCAAGGTGTTTTTAAAAGATGAATTTTATTATAAACTTTAAATATTATTATGCTTAAAGTTATATATAAAATTTTAGGCTAAATTTATTATGATAAATGATATCTTAAAATGCTTTTGTTTTAATTTAGGAGAAAGTTGATTTTGTCATTGCTTTAACTCATATGAGAATGCCTAATGATATTCGTCTAGCCAAAAATGTGGAAGAGATAGATCTGATCCTTGGAGGGCATGATCATGTTTATGAAATAAAACAGGTGTAGATATCAATATTTTCATTTTTTTAAATAAAGGATGATTAAAATATGATATATGATGATGAAGTTAAATTGTATTAACAATAAAAGAAAAATTTATTTTTTAAACATAGAAAGATTTAATTAATGTGGTTTTATAATTCATTAAGTTACTTTTAAGTGAAGTTTGATGAATTTGTTTATTTTTTTTACTGATTTATTTTTTGATGAATTCATTTACTTTCAAATGCTGTTACGTGAAGTAAGACACTTCAAAAAGTAATATTCTAAAGCTGCTTTATTTTTAAAGCTTTTATTTTCTAATAAGTACAATATGTTTGATCATTTAGCAATAGTACTTTTATTTTTGTAAAAATGCTATTTAAAAATGTTTTAAAATAAAGAGGCTATAAATTTTTTTATTTAATTAGATTGTATTAAATACCAAATAAAATATTTTTGAATCATTTAATTCCAGTATATTTGAAGGTAAAAAAATACAATTTGTGGTTAATTTGAATAGAATTTCTAAAAATTAATTCAGATCGAAACAATTTCAATGTAAATTCAACAATATTAGTTTAATAGGGAGTAATTTTTCATAGTAATATTCATTAATTCAATTCTGTTTTTGCATAATTTTTATTGAAGCTATTTCTAAAAATATAATATTTTTTTGTTACTGATTTTAGATAAATGGAACATATATTGTTAAAAGTGGAACAGATTTTCAAAGATTCTCCAAAATAACTTTGACATTTAATTCAAAAGATGTTGATATCAATATTGAAAACGAAGCTGTAACTTCTAAATATGCCCCAGATGCAGACTTAGATGAAGAATTAGAGAAATATAAAAGTAATTTTATTTTAAATATATTTGCATTCTTTGTTTTGGAACATATATTTTATTAGTATTAACAATCATTAATAATGACAGTTTATATCCATGATGGAGGAGTTGTGAATTTATTATAAATTTAAGAGAATGCCATATAAATTCTGATTAAAAATATCATTGCTTTTAGTTTAAAGAAAAATAATTTTTAAACTATGTTTATTAAGTTTAATATTATTTGGTTAAAAGTTATATGAAAGTCTTTTTTTTGATTTATGTGTTAATTATGTCAAATTTAAGGTGTGGAATTTATTTGAATGCATTCCTAAAATAGAAAACATTGAATGAAATATTTTACTATTATTTAATTGTTTCCTTTATTGAATTAAATCTGAATCAAGTTGCAAAAAATATGAAGCATCTCTTTAAAGCAATCTGATCATCTCAAAAATTTGCATACAGTTTCCTGCATACTAGGGATTTACAGACATGTGGTGTCCATGGGCCATATACACACACACATAAACAAAAAAAAACCTACTCCAAATAAATAAAAAATATATATATATATTATCTATTCGTGTATAATAAAAAATAAATGAATGCATTAAATGCACAAATAAAGATGTGGATGTATGTTCTACATTAATTTAATTAGTGTTTTAGTCTTTAATTCAAAGGCTCTAAATTAATTAGTCAAATTGTTTTGATTTACTAATTTTTTGAAAAAATTCATGCTTAAAAATGTTTGTTCACTATTATATGATGACCCAAATAAGCTTGCAGATTTTAATGTATTGTTTAGCAACATTCCCATGCACTTTATAGCAAATTTTAAAATGGGCGTGTTATTGATACAGTGGAATGAAATTTCTGAAATATCAATATACCGGCCATCCAATATGTGTTGGAATGTACATTGAATGGCACATATACGAGATCTAACTAGAAAGTAATGATAATGGCTTTGTATCTCCTTTTGAAGACAACAAGGAGGAGGATTTCGGATGTATCTGAGCCTGCAAAGTGAATTTCATGACTATTTGACATTTGAATTTTGCCAATTATCATTAAGTGCACTTTTTTAAGTTGTAAGTATACTAGTCTTGATTAAATATTACACCTTCCTTGCTGCTAAAATGTTAAGTTCTGAAAATAAACAGCATGTGTGTTTGAAATTTTTGGTGAAATTGTACAAAACACCAATAGTGTTAACAGATGCTTACTCAAGCTTATGAAGAAGACTGTATGTCACATATGTGATTGTTTTTTTACTGAAGCTCGTGAGGAAGTGGATGACTAAGAACAATGTGAGTTGTAGTAGATTCACATTGTATAGTGTTCAATGTCGAATCCTGTTTCCATTCTGATTCATTGGATCTATGTGGGATAATGTCAGTATTAGTGATCTCAATCAGTCTTTATTTTATATAATGTTGTGGGATGTGAAATCAAGTCTCTTTCAGCAGAAGTTAATCCTAATCATCCTGTACGCAACTTTAACAGTTCAGTAATATATAATATCATTCTGTCTTCTTGCACCATTATCTCACATAATTATACCAGGTTCCATACTACTCACACATCTCTAGATTGCCTTCATGTTGTTGATACACTTTCTTGGCAGCAAAATCCTAGACTGTTCACCAGTTGGATATGTTGTGCTATCTGATTTAGGCACCTAAATTGTTGCAGATCTGAAACAATTCTGAAAAGTCTGCAAAATGTATTTCAATATTAGATTTGTAATGTTATCTTTTCTTACATAGATAAATAGAAGCATTTATTGCTGCCAAAAGAGGTTTCATCAATTATTGATTTTAACATTCAATGTGTGATTGCTAGCAATATGCTATAAGCAATATATATCATTAAATTTATTTCATTGCCTTGGTATGGGCTTTATGAATTTATAATTTTAATGCAAATAGGCATCTTATTTTTACGAAGTAGGGTATGTTTTACGAGCATTTAAAAAAAATAGGTGTATAGCAATAAGTAAACAAAATTTTTATTTAAACAACAAGAAATTCTTTAGTTTTATTTATCACATTTTAAGAAAAAATAATTTTCTGAATCATAAGTTGAAATTTAACATGGTAAAACTTTATAAATATATATATTTTTTTAAATTCAAAAGTGTTTACGATCCCTAACAAAGTTAAGGTACTTATTATTTTTAAAATATGTATAGCTCATCTTTTATCTGAAGCTTTCCGATGTCTGATGTATTTTTCAAATTTTATATATGTATATAAATATTTTTCTATCAATTTTTCAGAACCTAGTTTCCATTTCTTTAATGCTTGATTAAAAAAAAAGTATTAAAATGTCAGGATGCATCTTTTGACTTTGTTTTACTGTCATTGCATAATAACACTTATATTTCAAAATTGTAATGTACATTTAGAAATTTATTTTTTTATCTATAGATGTTGTTGATGGAAAAATGGATGAAGTTTTAGGAGAATTTGCAGTGGATTTGGATGGTAGATTTTCAAGTATAAGGACTAAAGAAACTAATTTGGGTTTGTATTTTTAAGTTTAAATAACAGTTACAATTGTGTATCTTTTTATGCAATTAACATGCATATTTTGAACAAATTTGAATTTTCCTATTTATATAGTACATGCACAAATAAATTGTAAATTAGTTAGCAGTGATTTTAAGGAATATGAAATCTAAGTCAAATCTGAAGTCACTGCAAATATAGTGAGAAAATCTTCAATTTTACTATAAATCAGAATATAGTTTTTTTTATTAATGTCACAATTTAAATAAAATTTAAAAATTTAATGAGAACTAAAAGAATATAGTGTTTAGATATTAGAATTTGCATCAAAATTTGTAAAATCACCATCATAAAATGTAATCACTAATTAAGTATCAGAATAAAGAAACAAGCAGCACAGAAGAAAAAGTAAAACTAATTATATTAAAAAAAGTATTAACACTTTTATTATACAGACTTGTTGTTCTTATATATTAATTAGAAAACTATATCACATTTATTGCTGAATATTTATAAGAATATTTTCATTCTTAATTCATCATTAATTCATTCATCAGAAATTCATCATAATGTTGCAAAAAAGAAAATGGAAAGTACGAAATAAATATATCTCTATGAATATCTATCAAGATTTTCATCTGGTTAGTCATTTAAAGAAAAAACATAAATATTTAATAATTTTATTAAATATTCCAATAAACCATAAGTTAATGACTTTTCTATTATGCGATTTTAGAACTATAATTTTTAAACCATTATTCACACCTTAATATAATTTATTAAATTTCATTAGTTGAGAAAAACTGGCATAAGATGGTTTTACTTTAAAAAAAAGACTATATTAATTACTATCCAGAATAATATCACATACTGCATTTGGCTCCCATGGTATATAATAAATATATAAGATATTTTTAATCTAATTATTTAGTTTTAAATGTTTGTAAAAAATTGTTACAAACCGACATATTTTTTATTTAATAATTTTGCTCTAATATAAATATTTTGAAAATATATTAATTTGTGTCTGCATGTTTAAATGAAAATACACTTGTCAAAGAAATATTTTTTTAGTATAATTTAAAATTTGAAGAACTCTAAAAAATTTTTTTTCTCCATAGAATAAGAACGCTTATGTGATCTAATAATATATATCTTAATTTTTTTGTAAACATTCGTAGTTAAAAAATGAAGAATGTTAAAGGTATTTTATGAAATGATATATTTTCTAGAAACATTCTATTAACAAAAAATTGATTATAAAATTATCTAATTATATTAAAAATACCGAAGATAACTTTCAATACACCAATTTGGCTAAAATGGACATAAAACATTTGATGAACTTTTAAAGTAAATATTAATTTGTTTTTAATTTTATAAACTTTTCTATTTTTTTATAAAATAAAACAGATCAATGCAGAAAATTTACTGAACCCAATTTTTTTCCAATATCTGAAATAGAATATCAAACTGAAGTACATTCAAATAAATTTTTTCAATGACAATTTTGATAATTAAGGGTATTCAGTTTGAAATTAGTTCAAAATTTTGCTAATGGAGAATTGAATTTGAATGTTTTGATCTAACAAAATATTTTAAAAGTAATGTAATTGTAAAAAATTATTAACCAATATCATTTCTAAATAGTATTATTAATTTTTGAAAAACAGGAAACTTTGTATGTGACATCATGTTATCTGCAACGCATTCCGATGTAGCTCTTTTGAACTCTGGTACTCTGAGATCTGACAGGATTCATTCAAAGGGACCTTTTACAATGCGAGATTTGGTTACTATATTACCAATGATGGATTCACTATTAGTAATTAGTATTTCAGGTAAAAAATTTCTTTGTTTTTTTTATTATAACACAATATTTTTAGAAAGTAATTTCACCATAATGCAATTTACAATTAAGGCAAATCTTCTATTGCAAAATTTTTATATAATTTTTTCATAGAAAAAAAGAAGTTTAGAACTAAAGATACATGAAGAATGCCTATAAAAGAGAGTGGGAATATGAGCCACCAGATAGAGTGGGACACTTGAGCCACCACAATTTTGATAGTTAAATTTTTTCTTTCTAAAATTGGCAACACCCTTACATAATATATTTATAGTTCTGCACATACACAAACGAAATTACATACCTTGATGCCATTTTGAACGTGTATTGATAAATAGTTGCTTTTTACTAATCTGAAGCGAATATTCAGGTGAGTAATTTTCATATTTTTTATGAAGAATGGATAGGATTTTGTTTATTTTTGCTTTGGAGTTGATTAAGTCAGCAGGAAACTGGCCATTGACAATTGGTTGCTGGTAAAATATACAAAAAAAGAAAACTGTAAAAAATTTATTGGCTAAATACTTAATATTTCTGAAACATTAAAATGAACATGAAATTTGGTAGAAGAATTGCAAATTAAAAATTTAAATTACAACCAATTCATAACATTGCTGGGACAAAAACTAATCGTATTAATAATTTTGCTTTTACAACTGGTTTCTTTTACCTTAAGCATTAAATGAAACAATAAAAAGGAAAATATTGGTTTTGTAGGTATTGTTTAGTGTTAGCTTGTGCATCCTTTCATACGTATTCTTCTCATGAGGATATTTGAATCACAATGTAAACAAAAAAGTAAAAAAATTATTCGACAATGAAAATAGTTTAAACTGAAAATTATTTTTAATTAATGTCAGAAAAACATCCAAATTTTACTTATAATATTTCATATTACTGTAAGAAAGTATCAAAGATTTAAAAAAAATTGTATTTGAAAAGTGGCTCAGCTATTCCTATCTTTCCCTATGCTATTCCCTTCATTGGTTTAATGGTGCATAGTAATCATTTGAAAGGATACATTTTGTATTAACATTATGTGATATTTGTTTCATTTAGTATTTTAATATAAACCGTTTTGGTTATAAAAAGTATATATACATGTATATATATATATATATATATATATAAAGAACATATTTAGCTCGCTAACGTTTACCATGCTATGTACTACTGATTGTGGATAATTTTTTTTTATCTTGTGAATATATAATCTTTGAACGGCATAACATTTAACAAAAATAAAAATGTTGCTCAGTATGTAAATAAACATAATCATTATATAAAATATATTAAACAATTTATTTTTTCATCAAGCATCAACATCTCATTAAGTGGTTAATGCTTGCCAATTTTCTGTCATTATAAAAATAATGCATATAAATACTAGAAGAAAATGAATATATTAAGCAAAATTAATTTTATTCTTTTTTTCCCCCTTTTATTGTTATTTTATTATTATTTTGATATAGGTGAACTGTTATATAAAGCTTTAGAAAATGGAGTTTCCCAGTATCCTAAACTTGAAGGTAGATTCCCACAAGTATCTGGTATAAGTTTTGCTTTTGATCCTGATAAACCTCCTGGGCATCGAATTGATCCACAATACATTAAAATTGGAGATGAATATTTAGATTTTTCACAGGTAAAAAATAAATGAGTTTTTTTTTCACAACAAAAAAGCAAAAGATTTTCTTTAAATTAATTTAAAAATCTTTTTATTTAAATAGTAATGCATGATTCAATATTCTTACAAATTTTTTTCTGCTATGTAATAAAATGTTTATTTTTTTAGATGTCATTAATAGTGACAATTTGAATGCATACTGAAATCCATTGTAAAGCTTTAATTATAAGTTAATATAATTTGTACTAGAAATTTTTAATCTAACCATTATTGCCATGCTAATGTTTGTCGTTACTTGCAATTGCTTTCTGTCATTTTTATGTGTCAATTATAATGTAATGCCAGTGCATAATTATCTATAGTGAAAAAAAGTTATCAAAATTTCCATAATTCATAGGAAATATATTTATGTTGGAAAAATTAAAATAGTACATTTTTAAATCTTAAATTTTACTTCTGTGTTACAAATTTTTCTCTATAATATGCATTATAAATTTATTTATGTATTAATAAATAACATTTTTTTTGCAGTATTACAGATTGGTGACAAAAGCATATTTATGTCAAGGAAAAGATGGCTATGATAGTTTGAAAAATAATAAAACTTTGGTAGGTTCTTATTTTTGTTTTATTATTTCCACATCAAGTTGAATTTTTATTTTTAACATATTTATTTTCTCAAAAAGATGACTGAAGAAGAGTGTCCCGAATTGTGTACCATAGTACAAAATCATTTCCATGCCATCAAGATCTTAACTGGGGCTGTACAACACAAAACCAATCACCGGCAGAGTTTGCTTTGTTTATCAAGAAGGTAATATTATAAGTAATTTTTAGAGATAAATTAATTTATAAACATTATCATATTTAAGAATTCAAGTTAGTGAAATATTATTACTTCCCGATAGAAAGATCACATAATTTTATTTTTTATTAATATTTTAAGAAGTTCAATTGTGTATCAATAGTAATATTACATAAAAAAAATTATTCTATCATAAAAATTAGTAAATAAAAAAAGTATCAAATTAAATGATCAGGAAATCAAATGGAATATATCTATTATTTATAAAATTTCTGTAATTTTGTAGTTTTTTTTAACATAAATTTAGTTTATTTCAGTGCAAAATAAATTAAGTTTGTTTGTACATAAAATTATCTTTAAACTATATTCTTATGTTTTTATAGGCATAGTGCAATAAAAGTACTTGAAGAAGTAGGTAAATTTCAAGTACATAAACCTTTTGATAATCGGGATGTAACTGATTCTCTTCCATCACTACCTCCTATTGTTGATGAAGTTGAGAAAGTTCAGTGCAAATTACAGCCTAAAATTGAAGGTAGAATCTTGCTGTTGACTGAAGAAGTAAGTTTTAAGTATTTAAATATTCTTTATGAAGACAAAGATTGTATTACTTTAGTATTATATGTATTGTATTTTGTTTATATTTAAATTCATATAATTTGCCAATGCACTTTCTTTTAATACATCAAAAACTTTTTAAAGTCTTGATCTGTTTTTTAATATTCTCATAAATTAGGTTTCTATTCAGTTTTCAATTGTTTAAAAATAAATTTACAGTAGCATCTAAGGAGGATACTTTTTTTCTAAATATTTCTTATAATATCCTTGATTATACAATTCACATACAATTTATTATAGTAATCATACATTGGCAATTAAAATTGCATCATTTAATATGATGGGCAATTTTGATTGGTGTAAGACCCACAGAGAAAGTGGCTAATTTTAAAATAGACAAATGATATGTGCATGAAATTAATTCCATTTGTAAAATAAGACGAGATGCATACAATCTGATGTTTCTAAAAAGATCAATAAAATTTAACTTTAAGAATACCATGAAGAATTATAGATTCTACATTAAATAATAAAACAATGTTGCATCATAATACAATGTAACCTACTTTAACTATGCATGGTCATAAAGAAAAAAGTACTAATTTTGAAATCTACATCAGTCAAATGGGTGGATCAAATGAATTTTATATTTGATGTAGGATAAATGGCTTCCGAAACATATATCTAATGGATAAAATCAATATAATTTGTTAAAGAGGTAGAGATCATTGCAAGGGGCTCTTAAGTTACCTTTTGTATACATAATGATAATTAGAAAAAAGATATGAAACACATATGTATTATAACAAGGGTTTGTTTGCATTGTATGCTTCCTCAATTAACAATAAAAAAATTATTTTATCTTATATTGTGTATTTTAAATATGTTTTCTTTCTTTATATCTTTCAGCATTTAGGATGTGTAAATATTGACTGAGCATTTTAAACTAGTAATATTTATGATTGTTTTTAATTCTTAATTTTCATTATTTTAGAATGATTAAAATAATCTTAAAATGTTCAAATACTAAATAAAAATTTCATTTTTGGGGTCATAAATATTTATAATTCTTATTTATTTATATTTTTAATGTAAAAATGTGTAGATAAGTTTAAATTTCAATAATATTTGTAATATATATTTAGTAGTGTATTTTTAATATATTTCATTATAATAATATTTGTAGTATTTTCTAAAATTGCTATCTCATAAAATTTTCAAACACTGTGAATTTCTGACTTCTTTTTCTCTCTCCTTTTTATAGGTCCGTTTAAAATTTAGAAAAAGAGAAAAAGGAATTTTGCAATATTTCATTATAATAATATTTGTAATGTTTTATAAAATTGCTATCTCATAAAATTTTCAAACACTGTGAATTTCTAACTTCTTTTTCTCTCTCCTTTTTATAGGTCCGTTTAAAACTAGAAAAAGAGAAAAAGGAATTTTGCAATTGCAAAGTTTCTATTATTTATGAAACAGATGGCAAGTCTATCCCTACATGTGATAAATGTTAACTTATTGTTTGAATCACTTTGCAATATCTCTCGTGATACTTTTAAATTTTAGTGCAATCAATACTAAGCCCAAACTAAACTTATAGAAAGATATTTTATTTATTTACAAATATATATATTTACACATATATATTTATACACTTATATATTTATATTCATTTTTAGTGTAGACTAAAATTTTATTTTAGTTATTTTATTGTTAGAAGTCTAGAATTTATAAGGTTGTGAAATTTTTCTTGTTTTGAGGTGCTAGTAGAAAATTTTTGCTCAAGAATTACTGAAAAAATAATTATAGCATTTTCACTTTTTAAATAAAAGCTAAAATGCACCTATTAATAAAAGTGGTCAAAATAATCTAGGAGGAAAAATAGACTTATTATACTATAAACGAATATATTAATAAATGTCATTACATGTGTTTTCTTCATTTTTATCCTGCATTGCTGGTTATTTAAGTCAACACTAGCTTATATCTTTTTAAAGCCTGTTTAATATGTAAGTTTGATATAATTTTTAATTTACAACTTGAAAATTTACTTATTTGAATGCAACATAATAATATATGTTATGAGTGAGAGATTGAATTTAAATTTAACTTATATAAATTAGAGAAAAAAAGTTTTGTTTCTTTTAAAGCTATTATATTTAGAATTCTGGAAAAAAAACCCCTTTTTATTGTATAGATAATCTTTTTTCCTTCTATTTGTAACTAAAATTATTAACATTCATTCACTTCTTAAATCACAAACTTTAAAATAGTACTGGTATATTTAAGAATACTATAAATTTTAATATTTCACTCAATCACTGAAGCAATAATGTTTTAGAACATAGCTCATTCAATTTAAGGAAATTTATTAGAAATGTTGTTCATATATAGAATTTTATTAGATTTTTATATTTACGAAGATGCAATATATTGACAAGTTTGCTGAAATATGCAGTTATATAAGGTGCCTTTATACCAAGTTTTTGTCTAGTCCATTTTAGATTATACATATTTTTTGATGCATTTAAATATTTAAACTTAATGTTAAGAATGTGTCAGAGTTTAATGTAATATAAAAATGGTCTATAATTTTATATATATATATTTTCTTATGTTACCATGCCTAGTACTTATTTTGAGAATACTTAATATTACTTTTACTAATAAATGTAACTTAAAAGCTTATTATGTGGATATATTTAATTAAATTATTAAAAAAAATTTAATTATATTTTTTGTAGTTTATTTTAATATGTATAATTATTAAAATGAATTCATTATTTTCAAAATTTGTAATACATTGCTTTTATAATTATGCTTAGAGATTATTGTATTGTATTGGGTTGTTGGTTTAAGTTACACCTCAATAAATTATATTCATCAATTGTGTTATATTTATTTATATAAGAAAGAAGCAATAAAATTTAAATATGCTTTCATAACAATGATTAATAGAACTTAAAATATATTTGAGTTAATGGGTAAAAATAAAACTTTTAAAAAAGTTAATTCTGTCTCAATTAATGGATTTAAGTTGATTTTGTAATCTTTCAAAGAGCAATGTGTTGTAATTAAATTTATAATTTGTTCTAATATATACATATATTGTTGTAATCTATACATGGAAGGGGAAGAGATATGCCATCAATTTTGCATCACTGAAAAATTTTCTTTAAGAATTTTAGGTATCTTATTAGATAGAATAATATTCTATTATTCCTTCAATACTTTCATAGGTCAAAATAATAGAAACCAGAAAATTGTGACTTCAGATCTCTTTTTTATATAATTTAACACTTCAAATTAAAGACAATAATTTTGTATCTTTTATTAAAACCTTTTAATTCATTGCATGTATATTATTTATTAAAACCAGCATGATCAAAACTTTGCAATTAAGGTTCTATTAAATTTAGAATATTATAAGTTATTTCATAATTCCTCCTGGAATTTGGGAAGAAAATAATTTTATATTATGTTATATTCATAATTTTTTAAAATCCCTTAAATAAATTAAGGGATTTACAGACATACCCATCTGCAGTGGTTGCATTGTATTAAGAGGAATATGGAAGGAGCGATTTTGAATATCACTAAGGTTTCCTAACAGTATGTCAAATTTTTTGAAATTATACATGAAACAAATTACCCCCTCACCACCTTTCCAACAAAATTGTGATATAAAATTTGTAGAGTGCTTCCACTTGCGAATTTTGGGTGATGGAATATGAAGGTATTAAATAAGTATGTTTTGCAGGTAAAAAACAAAAACAGCAGCACTACATAGTTTTTATACAAATGTGCCACAGAAATCACATGAACTTTAAACACATTTGTTTCTAAAATATTCGAAATGAGCAACTTCAAATTTTGATAAAACATATCTTTAGAGTAAGACGAAAACATGATTTTAGAATAGAAATACGCTTCATCAACAATGTATAATGAGCATCAATAAGGGTTATAACATAACATAAAGCAATTCTTTATTTAGAGCTTTGAAACTTTTTGTTGGATCTGTCATGGTTACTTTAACTTTATTAAACATCCTATATATAAGTCAATAAAATATTTCAATCACCATTGCATTTTGTCAAAGATTAAATCTGTGGAACACTTTAAAAAAAAATGTCAAATCAGAAAAGAATATTGCTTATTTGTAGTAAGGGATTTCTTTTATTCTGATTTTATGAACACTAAAAATCACAATTTTAAATTCAAATATATCAAGTCAGACTAATTAAAGAAGCACTTATCCATTTCGATTGCTGATAAAAAGAAATAATTTATCCAATTATTTTCAGTGTTTTACTTTGATAAAAAAGGATCCAAAAAGCTTTGAAAAAAAATTCGTTTTAATTGGAATATTTTTAATTAGTTTTATTATTAATAAAATACTATCTGAAATGCATATTTTAAATAGAAATTGTTTAAAGCGACACAACTATAAATTAAGATTGCATTATGTTAGACTGCATTTTATATGCACAACAAATTTTATTCTGTGAAACTACAATTTAATATATAAGTTAAGTGACCAAGAAAAATATTTCTATATTAGGATTAAGACACACTAAGCATGAAAAAAAGACAATACTTATTTATTAACATTTATATTATTAGCATTTTCTGAAGACAATTCCTTTTATTTCTTCCTTTACAATGATGTATATACCGATTTTTAAAAATATGCTTTAACGAAATTGATTCTTTTATTTCACATCTTTTTCCTATCAGCTATATTACAAAACACATTGAGTTTTTGTAAACATTTCTCTTGCCTGCAACTATTTAAAAGTAATGTTTTCACTAATTTCAAAATTCGAGTTCTTTCTGTAGCACAGTTGTCATCGTACAAACTATCAGGGTCTATCAAATCACTTTGTGTCAATCTCTGATGTCTTGACCTTTGTACCTTAAGTTGGATATTCTTTAAGTCCATAGCTGAGGAATTGAATTCTTTTTAGAATTTTCATTCTCTTTCCTCAAGCTGAAATTCATCACTTCTGACCTGAAGGAAACCATGCTTTACAAAAAAATTTGAAATACATTTCCTTCCGATCCTCTACTATATTGAAGAACTTCCAATACATATTTTACTGTCTCCAGATTTTATATTCAGAAGAGATTTCTTTTTCCACAAGTTGATTTTAATAGTTCACTGTAAACAATCGTATGAACCCAACATATGGTATTTTCATTCCTATCTAAATTAATGGATTGCAAAACAGGAGTTGCAATTTTAATATTTTCCACCATGACATTTTTCACTGACTGAGACTTTCCTGTACTGAGAAAGTTATCAGAAATATTGTCATCTTTAATCTAAGAATATTTTACGTTTTTTCTATGATTTCTTAAATAGTCTCAGAATCAATTCGTCACAAATTGAAATGCAGGATAAATTGTTTGTCTGGAGCTGTAAAAAGTTTATCTGAATAGATAAATTGTTTGTGTGAATTGTCTTTTGAATTTTGCTCTATATCCGTTTGCTTTAAAATCATTCGCAATATGAAATGCCAATTTAGTTAAATCAATTTTACTGTCGTAATCTTTGTTGATGATATCCTCTTTTTTCAGCAAAGAAAATAATTTCTTTTCAGCTTTTTTTTTTTTACAATTCAATGTTAACTATTTTTAGAAAATTTTCCTTAATTTTGTTTTAAAATTACAAAAAGCATAGATCATAACATTCATTGGGTTTAAACAAAAAAATTATAGAAATCCACTTGATGGTCTCTCTTTTTTTTTACACAAAAAAAGAGGAAATTTCGAGTACTACACTTGTTAGCAAGAAATATTTTTTTGGCTACAGTCATTATTTTAAAGAAAATAAAAATTACCCTCTGAAATAAAGGAAATATGTTAAAATTAAGATTCAAAAGTAATTATAGGAAATTATTCAGGATCAATTTAGAATTATATCATCAAATGCAATTAAATGTTAAAATGCGATTATCAGTATTTTTATAATTGGTTTCTAATAGTTCACTTTAAATCAAAATACATCAATTCTAGAAATTGTCATTTGTTTCTTAATTAATGTATACAAAAAAAAATGTATCTATTTTATATGCTGTTTCATTACAGTTAACATTAAAAAAGTTGATATTATGTTACTACAAAAATCATTTTCAGCTTCTTTTAAATTATGCCGTTCTAAAAAAAAAAAAAAACTTCACAAGTAGATGAAAAAAATAAGTAAAAAGTATGTATAAAGAATGTTTTATTATAGGTATTTAGGGACATCATTACAAAACAATTATCATACACTCTAGTTTTTATTGTATAAATTATACAAATTGATAATCTCATTTTAAAAAAAAGTATATCAATATATTAAATAAAACTGAAGTTTTATTTTTTTGTGAAAATATAGTATTTTAAAGAGATTTATAAATTATACAGAAATTATTTTAACTTTATAATTAATTGATGTTTTTTCAGCGATTGTTTTTACGGCAATTTGGAGAAATCTTTTGACTTGCTGTGTTAAAATAATAGTTAATGAGAATAATTTATTTAATTTTTCGTCTCAATATAAAAGTGTCATTCATTTATTACAAATAAAATTTGCATTATGTCAAAATATTTGACTCGCTAACGAAAATATCTTTTTAAGAATGTGGAAGAAAGATATAAGATAATGTATGTTTTCACTAAATAATGAGAATAAGATAAATTAAAAATAATTTTTACTCAAAAATAGTACAATTATATAACACAAAAAATATTAAAATTTATGACATCATGCATAATTTTAATAGAATCTTTGAATGAATTGATGAAATATTTAGGAACATTGATTTACTATACATAATCTGTGAAATCATCATAATCATTTGTATCACTTTCAAATTCAAAGTTTTCACTCTTATTTTTTTTCTTCAAATCTTCCAAAATCTTGAATCTAAGACGTTTAATAGTTCGAAGTCTTTCCAGCCAATTAGATACTTGAGAAAATTTTGCAGTTGACTGTTTATTTCTATTTATTATTAAGGAGGCAAGCTGTAAAAAAAAGAAAAAAAACAAAAAACATTTCCAATTTTTCCATAATTTAAATATTACAAAAAACATATATGCTAAAATAAATTTAAATTATTAAATGTGGAAAAAAAAACACCATTTTTATGGTTAATTATATTATCTATCATATCATTCTTTATAAATAACAGTAAGTAAAGCATTTTTGGTAACTTAGCATCCCATTTATATTAATTGGCTGGTGCTATTATTAAACTGCTACCCTCTTTACTCTCTCTACTTCTACTATTTGCTTTGTTTTAATAAATGTAAAAAAGTAATTTTATCTCATCATTTAATATTTCATGAATTCCATTACAAGTGAAAAATTTATATTGCATTAATTTTGTTGTTAATAATAATACAAAATTTTCCTTTATAAGTATAAATTCTCCATTATTTATATGGTCATAAATAAAAATAAATAGATAGATATGGTAATAGCAATTTTGGTTAACAGTAAATTTTATTGTTTTTAAGATTTACTAAGATTATGCTAATGCACATTATTCTACTGATCATAAATTTGTATTTGAACATGAGAAATACTTATTGGGATCACTATCAGGAGAATTTGATCCATAATTGATTTATATTTTTTATACATACCTATTGTACATAATTAACAATATACATTAATATTGTTAAAATTTCTAATTCGAAAAATATGTAACATAATTAATATATGGAATATGTAAGTTGGACATAAGACCCACCAACACTCAGAAAAATAAAAATTAAGATTCTCCTAAAATTTTCTTTTAGCTCCTACCACAATTGAGGAACAGTCCAGACTTATTTTCTCATGATGTAAAATCAGTTCTGGAATTCCCCAATGTCGAGCAGAACACTAAAATTGGCAGAACTTTGGAATTTAAATTTTTTTTCTAATTTCATGATGTGCCATTGTTATTAATATTTTATTTTGCACCTTTGCATTTCTCAAAAATTCATTTAATGAGAACAAATAAATTATTTTTTCATATGAGAATAATGAATATATAATCAAATATACCTTTTGAATTTCGGTGTAAAATACATAAAAATTTTTAAAATCTTATCTAAAATACTAAAAAACAATTCTTTACACAAATAAATAAAAATAATTTTAACATAAAGAAGAAAAAAGGTTTTAAGGTAATTTTTTTATACTTGAATTTATTAAATTATATAATTTTTCATTCTGAGTATAAAACATGATCATAAGGATGTGAAATATACTTACATTTGCATGCAAAGCCAATTGACGAACAAAAACTGATAAACTTTTATCAGAAACAACATATGATTCTGTATGTTCAAACATGTCAATCAATTCTGAAGTAAAAATAATGACAAATTAAAACCTATTTCTATAATTTCAAATTATATATTTTACATAAATTTCATAATTTTTCTTCAGAATGTGGTGAAGAATTTATGAAAATGTATGATGAATAGAAAAAATTCATGTAAAATTTTTTTAGGATTACAAAGGAAATTTTTTTTGTATTCAAAAATAATAGATACTTTCTGTTAATAAATAAATTCTGAAATAGAGAGTAATTTAGGAAGAATAATCTCTCTGATATCAAATTGCTATATTTTAAAAATTAATGCAAAATTATATATATTAACATATTTGAGAAACTTCAAAAGATCTGATTTTTGAAGAGATGTCATTAATTTGCATATTTTAAAAATTAAAATGTTTATGCCTAGTATCAGTCAGTAAGGATAATTTAGAAGGAATTTTGTAGAAAATGCATAATTCAAATCCTTATTAGTTTAGAGCTCAGAGGTTGATATCCATTACTTTAAATAAAGAGTGAACAAATAAAAATTTATTTTAATGATACAATTAAAATGTAAAGAAAATACGTATATTTGTGTAACGAAAAAAAAAAAAAACCCAAACAATTTTTTGATTCTGCATAAAACTTTTTCTGTATTTAACAGGGGTGGCCAGCGGCACTACATTTGAAGGTTGTATTTTAGGAAGGAACCTTCAAAAGAGCAATTTATTTATCAAAACAATCACTACACATGAAACTTTTTTTTTTTAATTTACCCAAAGAGCCCTCTTTTCCTGGTCAGCCTGATTCATTTTCTCATAGATGGAATATATAGTAAACTTAACTTATAATGCCATTTTTGTGGTTAATGAGTAGACATAAGGCTTGAAACAATAAAAGTCAGTAGTACATTAATGCATAGACTAATAAACTTGGGGACAACATAAATTGATTATGTATTTATACTACAAGAAGAATCCTTCCATAAAAAAAAATATAGCTCTTTATGAAATGCAACTTTATTTGAAAAAAAAGAGAGAATGGTTTTGACCTCTAATTGGTAGTATTTCTTCTTACTAAATTGTAATAATCGGCTGCTCTTTTATAGTGAATGATCATCTCCCCAAAAAAGACAACAACCTAAACTCTTTGAGAAAAACCTGGTTTCTTAGATCATCATTTACTTTATGTGTCTTAATAGAAACTGTACCCAGGTATGAAATATATTATTGGCATATTTAATGATTTCCAAGCACAATTAATCATTTACATTATAAGATTTTTTTTTTTTTTTTTTTTTTTTGGCATTTTGAAGAATGGTTGTCTCATCTCAGGTTAACCTGCTGTCAATTTAGTGGCTGTATAATTAGAACTTCAAGAAGATAATGGATTGAAATAAATAAAACAAAACTGTTCATAAACTATTGAGTTTTGCAAACAAGTTTTGGAATAAATATTCTAAAACCAACGGCTAATCTCAATTTTCATAGAATTGTAAATGACCAATTACAGATCACCTATAATCAACGTTGTCAATGTTGATTATGTATTATGAAGCAACAGATTATGTATTACTTTAAGATAACAAAAAGGGATATCACAAACTAAATTATTGCTAGTTATAATGTCTAATAAGAGTACAAGTGAAATATGCTACTGTAAAAATTGTTGATGATCAATTTTATTGAGATATTGCTTTATTCATATTTAGTTGTAGAAATACATAGAAGTATTCTTTATTTTATTATACTTTTGGTTGATGGGGAACTTTAAGGTTTTGAAATGCTTGCAAACGAGTTTGATAAGTAGTGTTAATTATCTGTCTCTGAAAGAAATGAAAGATACATGAAACTGTGTTTTAAAATATATAGCATCTTCCGATTACAATCTAAAGATTTTCAGTTTACAAAGTAAGTAACGGAAGGTTGTGCAGTGATTTTTCTTAAAAAATACAGGAACTTCAAATTAGCAAAATAACTCACCTTTACTTCTGTGCTTAATCGACACAATATTGCAATCATACTCTTCAGGTTTAATAATGATCCAAGCATTTGTGACTTGACCCTATACAAGTATTGAGAACTTAATATTTAGTATAAAAACAAATTTAAAAAATATTTTTTTAATTGATCATAAATAAATAGCAAAAATCAGGTCTTTGTTTTAATGAAATTAAAAATCGTTCAAATTCAGATAAAACTTTTTAATGTAATTATTAATTTTGGAATGCAAAGAATTTAAAATGACCTAAATTTTGTAAGCAAAAATTTACAATTTAGCAGCAGTCTCTTAGCAATACATTAATAACTTAGACAACGTGATATATGAAGGGGCCACTTTTATCACAAAAAATTTTGAATATTTATTTTTATTTGCACATAATCCAATTTAAAAAATTCACATTAACTCTTAAAATGCCATTCAATATTTGAAAATGAGTAACAAATATGTCAAATTATTAATTTTTTCTTGCTAAAAACCAGCAATTTATTATATGAAAATATCTTTTATTTATATTTTCAAAAGTATCTTATATAAAATTTTTTTTTTTTCCCCCACCGCTTAACAAACTTACGGTCAAATTTTTTTACATTTTTAAAACTTATGTTAAAACATAGGTTTAGTTATATTGAAAAATATCTCAATCGAAAACGAAATCTAGAATCGAAAGCTATACAGTATTACCGATTTTATTTTATTTTTCTCTATAATTTTGTGAAGCAATACTTATTCATGTTCACTCATGTTTCTTTCCCCTAAACCTTTAAGAATCCATATTTTCTGAGATATCATCCAGCAAAAAGGATTTTTTATTGGATGTAAAAAAGATTTTTCTTATCTAATTTTGAAGACTAGATTTTCGGGGATGTATTGTACAATTCTCCATTGATTAACGAAAGGCTCAAAAATTTTAGCCATCCCACACATTAAAAAGGAAATTTAGCTTTTCTTAAATATTTAATAGTTTTGAAGGGATCAATGCTTGAGAAACCTTATTGCATTAGATGGCAACACAAGAGCCGTCAAAAAAGGGACTAATTTTCCGATACAGGGGACTAATTTTCAGAAAATAAATATGAGAGGAAAAATTAAAGGAAATCAATGCTTCTATGAATACTTTAATAACAACAAAAGCATTTCAAACAAGCAAAATTTGCTGCATTAAAATGCAAGCTATACATGTATAAAATACACTGACAATTAAAAGTTCATAGAAATCCCAGGAAAAAATCCATATAAAAATTAAAATGCATCTAGATGGTTATTATTACTGGAATAACGACTTAGACTCATTCTATTTTTTATCTATATATAGATAAAAAATAGAATTCTCATTCTATTTTATCTATAATATAGAAGAGAAAAAATCCCCAAATGTCTGTAATTATAAAAGAAATTTTGGTGCAAACAAAACAAAAAAAAGCTGAAGTATCAACCAAACGACATGGCAGTCTGCCACACGTCTAGCTTCTGCATACAATCCCTGGCACCTAATTATATATTTTTTATGCATAAATAAATTTCTGGTTAATATATATCCAATAAAAATATATGGTGATGGCACTAGAATTCCATAATTTGTCACAATTTCTTCTGTTTAGTTTCGAAATTCTTTTATTTTGAAATTTATTGTTTTCCGGTTTTATTTTTCCAACATTTTTTTCCAGTTTTCTTCAAATATTCCCTGACTATTCCTACAGTTGAGTCGCCACACTGTGAAGCTTTTTTTTTCATTCCAAATTCAAGTAATTTAAAAAGAATTTTTGGAATTAAAAATTTTTTTTAAATTAAAATTTGCCATACAGATATTTGAAAAAATACATCTTTTGCCAGTTAAATATACATTTTATTTTTTAATGCAGATATAATATTGATGTATTCCTTTTCATTAAAAGTAATATTTAAAGTAAAGTTGCAATGTATAATGCATATGTATATATTACTCCTATCGCAATTTATGTAACAAGAGAACTATTTAAAATAATATTGAATGGAGAACGATTTAGAAATATATAAATGTTGAAATGTATCGTAGAATGATTATATCCGATTTTGATACATATTCTAAACTTCTTATTTTATAGCTTGCAAAAATGTTTACTAAATGCATTTCATTAAAAATTGTTTTATGCAAAACAACTTATATGTTTAATAAACATATTACCCAAATGTTTAAAATAAAAGATAAATAAGTTTTTGTAGATTTAAAATGAAAGATAGTAATTGAACTCACTTTAATAGTAGAAGTTTTAAATTCTTCTCCACTTTCATTGTAAATAATCATAACGCTATCATTAGCTACATGCTTTTTCTTTTCATTTCTCATTTCATCAGATGCTTTATTTTTCATAAATGTAGCAACATGAAATACCACTACAAAAGATACAGTTTTCTAAATGTTATTATGTTAAGCTTTATTATATATGCTAAATTATTTTATACTAAATGTTTTTAAATGATATATTGAAACATATTTTGAAATTATTATGTGAAATAAAATCATTTTAAAAATGCCACCAATTTAGTTAGTATTTAATAATAGTAACAATAAAGGAGGGTAATAGTGGAACTATAGAGGAGGGTAATTGTACAACCTCAGCTGCATTTAGGGTATTTAACAATAATAATAATGGGTTTGTTGAATGCTTAAATAAGGAAGAGAAAATAAAAAAATTTAGAAAAACTATTTGTATATGTTTTGCTTGTAGTGTAACATTAATTTTCTGATAGACACACAAAATGCATTATAACCAATAGGTACTCAAGTCCACTGACAGATTTTAATGTGTCACACATTGTTAGCAAGTTCAGCTTACATAAGAAAAAAAAAAAATCCATGTAAATTCAAAGTGGAATTAACAATACTAGCCAAAAAAAAACAGCTACCTATAGTTTATCCTGGATTATGGGGTGTAATGAAAATGTTTTTAATTGAATTTCCTTCATCATATTTAACGAAATATGGATTTAGTGAATGTTTAGCTAATAGCACAATTTAAAAAAAAAAACTGATTGCAAATAGCAAAATTACTGCTGATAAAAATAGAGGCAGGGATTAATTACACACAAGGTACTTCCTTCTCATTAGGATTATATTAAATATATTTTTAATTTTTTAATATTAATAAATATTTTTCATGTGTGCACTTTACACTATATTTATTATATTTTGAGACATCGGTAGATGTTATATGTATGATACTGTAAAATTACTGAGTATTGGATATTTTATATACAGTTTGAAGTTAAATTTTAGCACCACAATGAACCGATACCAAAGAATAAAGTACAGTGAGATATGCATTGCAACAATAAATAGGCAATTATTCGTATTATAAGGCAGTTACTATAGGAAATCAATAAAAGTTGATGTACTATTAGTGTATGACGTGTACCAGTAATTTGACAAAAACTGCTAGATAGGAAAATAATTAGATAGAAGAGGATGTAATATTTGCATGATAATAAAGTCATTTCGAACAAGTAATGTGTTGTAATTACTTATTATTCAACACTGGTAAATATAAATGTTTAAAAAATATTTAAATAATTTTTTAAGTATTATAAAATGGTGTAGTTTTAATAAAATTTCTGATATAAATTTATATTGGCAATTAATAAACTTAAAAAAGAGCATGTTTAATATATCCCTGCTTACCTTGCATTACATCATCATGCCATATTAAACCAAGTATTCCATCTGCACCATTTGTTTCAAGACCTCCAAGATAAGTTTTCTTAGGATCAATGTCAGCAAGGGAAACAATTGTTCCAAGTCCTTGTAAAAATTCAACATACCTTGCTGAACCAAATATATTACTTAATATAGCTACTTCATTATCAGCCTAAGAAAAGTAAATAAAAGTTAATTAGCACAGATATATAATTCTACTCTATAAAATACATTATTACTTTATATATTTGATTTCAACATACAACCTTTTCTCATTCTATATTTTAAATTTATAAATCAGCTTGAATCTAAGCTATCACTTAAATTTAAACATTAATTCTTATTAAAGTCTTTAACTGTACATTCAAAATAAGTTTAATTACATCCTGTTACAGCATTTTCCTCATTAATATTTGAATGTTGCATAACTAACACTGATATCTTATTTACTTTGTAATAGGAAGAGAAAAAGTAAATGTCTTTAAAGAAAGAAAAAACAATAATGAAAAATTTTCAATAAAAAAAACCCCCATCAGTTATAAAATAAACTGGTTGAAAAGGCGAGTAAGTATCACCATCTCTAGATTAACAAAATTATTACCCTTTCATTATATCTCACAGAAAGAGGTTGATCATAGCTGATCTAAGACAATCAAATAATTAATTTAAAATTTTGAATAAAAAGAATGAGACTAAATACTGCCCTTCAATAAATAGTGCGCTTTATTTCAGGTAATTTTGGCAGAAAATTGCTTAATTCTTCAATGAAGATTTAAAAATAATAGTAGTAAATAAATAAGAAAGTTTGAAAAAAAAATGTTCTATCTGATTGAAAAATATAATAAATCTTGATTTTTTTTTCTATGCAAAATTAAATTAAAGCCGAAAGTAAATTTCATCATATAAAAATACAAATATATCGAGCATAAAAATATATGAAATCTAAAATACATAAAATATTTGAATTTTAAATAAATACTTAAAAATCTAGATATTTAATTTGACTCTACTAAAATGTGTGAATTATTATTATTTTTAGTTCTGAAAACAAATCTGGTAATTTTAAATTAAAAATTTTGCATGATTTTTTCTGATGCTAGATACACATACAATAGGTGCAACTTTTAAATAATATAGTTTTTAAGTGAATATATATATATATATTCACTTAAAAACTATATTATTGGGTTTAAGAAGAAACATTGGGTTTATGCAAAACTTTTCAGTCGACTACGTCCTGCGCGAAACACCTGCGCATGTCGGAACGCAGAGAAACCGATTTACGCAGCATAGGCAGTTCAGACAAGTTTCGTGCAACTGCTGTGCGAAGGAACGTTGTTAACCATCAAACAAGGTGAATGATGGCACAAAGACGCCAATTGGACATGTTTGCGAAAGGAAGAATAGTTGGAATGGAAACCGAAGTGTCTCGAATTTTGAATGTGGACCAGTCTGTGATCTCAAGACTGTGGCAGAGGTTTCAAAGAACGGGAGATGTTACCCGACAGCCAGTATCAGGTCGACCAAGAGTCACAACCCCTAGCCAAGACCGATATCTGGTAATAAGTGCGCGACGTCAGAGGGGCAGTACTGCCAGAGCACAGGGTTCGGCGCTCATAGTCGCCACAGGAATACGAATTTCGAGACAAACTGTTTACAGGAGACTCAATCAAGCTGGCCTGTATGCCGGAAGACCAGCAGTTTGTATTCCCCTCACGTCTGCGCATAAACGTGCTCGTTTGATCTGGAGTTTGAAACATCAACATTGGAGTGTGGGGGAGAGGGCCAATGTGATGTTCAGTGACGAGTCCCCGTTTAGTCTGAGTAATGATTCTCGTCGGGTAACGATATGGGGAGAACGTGGGACACGTTTTGAACCAAGAAACATAACGGAAAGACATCATTTTCCATCAAGGGGAGTAATGGTATGGGCAGGCACCATGATGGGCGGCCGCACAGACGTCTATTTCTTTGACACGGGGTATGTGACTGGTCAAAGATACCGAGACGAAGTTATTGAGCCTTATGTTCGCTTGTTTCGAGATGCTGTCGGTCCTGACTTCATATTCATGGATGATAATGCGCCATGTCACCGTTCGGTGCTGGTTGATGACTTCCTTGAAACGGAAAACATCCAGCGCATGTCGTTGCCTGCGAACTCCCCTGATTTAAATCCTATCGAGCATGTATGGGATATGCTCAGGAGACAAATTGCAGCCCTTTCTCATTTACCACGCTCCGTTACAGAACTGAAGAGAGCTCTCCAAGAAGCTTGGAGTCGTTTGAGCCCACAACTCATTAATCATCTCATAGCAAATATGGTAAATCACTGTGTAGCGTGCCTGGCTGTCAGAGGTGATCACACGCCTTATTAAACTGCAGCATCAGTATTTTATTTAATGTTTTCTTTCATTTTTTTTCTTTAAAGTGTGAACCCTTGCTTTGCTCAGTTTTCTTTCAAACTGCTACTTTGGATAATAAAATTAATTATTATCGTTCTCTTGATTTGCTTTCTTATTTTATAACCATTTTACACTCGCATATCATGTTTCCTGCCATTCTGATTTACAAATCCTTCTTTATTCACATAATTATCAATTATGCTTCACTTTTGGACATCAGTGTATATACAGAGATAATTCCCATATAATATGGTAATCAATAACTGTTAAATGTTGTCATACATGAATTGGTGTTTTACAAAATGAAGAAATAATATAAAAAGAGATTATCTGTATAATTAAAAAATTTTTTATCAAAATAATTAATCAAAAATACAATTAATTAATATTACACAATTTTTTCTCTGTCATCACCAGTAATCAATATTAAAAAGTTTGCATTTTCCCAAATATATTCATCATATGACTTTAATGTTTCAAGCGGGATTTAGTATATTTTTAGTGAAGTATTTTAAAATAAAGTCATTAAATTAAGATTTAATTTAACACATATGCAACTTTCCAGTATAATATATCTTTTATACAGTATATGCTATAAATAGTACATCTTATATATAAAATGTGTTTGATATTTTAATTTTCGAAAGATTTTTCAGCAGATGTTATTTATTTTTCAATTAGTATAATTTGAACTCAAAATCACCAATTTAACTCACTCAAGTATGTAAAATGTTCAAAGAGAGTAACAAACATACATTTATAAAACATATATACACAATATCTTTTTAAAATTTGCAGAAAAGCAAAATAATCTGCATGCTTTCCAAGGTGCATTATTAATCATTAGGATGGGAAAGAAATACTTACTTGTCCTGAACCTACATAAACAACTCCAATTTTATGAGTATCATATGGTGGTATATGATCCAATACATGTATAGCTCTATTATTTTGCTAAAATAAACATATTCAGAAAATTAATATTTAAAATAAGGTATATTTTTCTTATTATTAGAAATGAAATTATTATTACTTCAGTCTGTTGAAGCAGAATTGGTTTAGAAGTTGATGTTCCAAAGCTGCCATTATGGAATAATTGTAAAAATACAAAACTGAAATACATAAGAACAGCAAATGTAATTCCAATTTTTATTCCTGTGAATTTTTTGATACTTAAATGTTTTTTAACGAATTATTTACGTATTTAAAAAAAAATAATATATATAACTACAATGTTACAGAAAAAATGAACTATAACAATTTTAATAAAATTTTTGCAAATTAAACATGAAATGTAATAGTTGATTGTTTAATTTATACAAAAAAAAAAAAAAATATTTAAAAACTAATAACCCGAAATAAAATTAAAATCACTTTGTATTATTTTAATTTAGGAAGCTGTTTTATATTCAAGATTGTTTTCAATGTCAATTAAATGTTATGTGTCATGTTTTCCTATTCTTAAAATACTTCTTATAACTTGTTCAAACTTATATTAAAAGAATTTTAATCAATTTCTATATCATTGATAAAATGCATTATATTTGTATTTTAAATGCCTTTAATTATACTACATTTCACAGAAAATTAATTTAATAAAATATAAAAGTTAATTATATTTCAGAAAAAGTGACTCTTGCAGTAATAAAAATTGTTCAAAATTTATGTACACATTATAAAATTTCATATAACTATACAAAAAAATATAAAAACAGTTCCATAATATGCAATTTAATATTTAATTTACAATAATATAATTATATTTCTTTAAAAAATAAAACCCTCCTACACATTTTCGTGATTTTGAAAAATAGAATCTTTTTATAATTATTTAAAAGTTATATGCAACAATAATCGGACCTTATTTTTTACAAGTGATGCAATTTATGCATATGAATTATTTCAGAGTTATTAATTAACTCAATGTAAAATTATCATTGAAGCAAATATTTTTATCAATAATTATTACTTTAATATTTATATAACAATTATAATTTCTGACCTTGGACTCATACCACTACGGTGACTAACTTCAGGCACAAGAGCAGAACTTTCTGAATCCGTAGGTCGACTAGGACTCATTACTGATATTGTGTGTCCTCGGTCCCTAAATGAGCCAGATACAGATTGTTGCTCAGCTAAAATACAAATTTTAGAATAAATATGTATTTTAATTTTAACATAATTAATTGATTGATTTAATCAAACAATAAACTAACATAGTCACCTTCATTTCCATAGTACTTTTTTTCTGTAGGAGCAGTAGTAATAACTTTTTTTTCAGTTCGTAAGCCAATTTGAGCAGAACTACTTCGATCTTTGTTGGAATCTAAATCGAGCTTCAGATTTTTTGATTTTACTTTCTCATGAGAATCTAAAAAATTTTTCAAAAGTTAAAAGAAAAATTTTTAAACTTGACATTAAAGAATACAAAAATTTTTTTGCACATAGGATTAAAAAGTTTCTTGATAATTAGAACTCGAACCTGATGAAATTGAATTCTTTCATTCAATCAAAATTGTTTATGTTAATTTAAATGAAACTTTTAATTTTCAAATATTGTTTAATACACACACATAAACAGGAATAATGAATTATCAGGGTAAATAGTATATGATAAACTTGTTAGAAGTGATTTAATATTCATGAATTATTATTCATTTCTTTTTTATAAAAGTATATCAAATATCATTGATTTTATACCTATACATTTATAATTTCTTATTTGAATCCTACAGTACATTGCTTAAATGCAACTAATAAAAAATATTTAAGTATTTCATATTTGCTAAAAGTTATCATATGTAACTAAAAGATTATACAGAATCTTAAGGGAAGGTATAATTTAATTTAAAAATAATATATTAAGTAAAATTCAATGTAATATAATAAACTTATATTTTAAAAGAAATGAAAAGACTTTATGCTGTGATATATTTCTTTCAAAGTTTTACAGAAAAATGTTTTTTAAAAGATAAACAACAATGAATAAAAAATAATTAATCAATAAAAATTTTGAATTTATTAAATAACAAAATCACCTTGCTTCTCATAAGATTGCATAAGTTCCAATTCATTAACTTGTTGCTGCAATTCTGTATGATCACTATCAATTATTTCAGATCCTTCTGATGCAGGGTATTTTCCAGACCCAAGAGATTGCAACCAGCCTGTACTCATATCTGGACTAGAATTTGTACGACGCATTGGAGGGGTAGACTTTTGGCTAGACGAGATTTCTATTGCACCTTCAATTGGTAATTCCACTTTTAATGATAAAATATATATATATATATATACATATAAGTTTGTGATGTGTGAAACAAAATTACTTTTCAACATCTACACATGATAATATTACAATTTTACATAAGTCTAGAATTATTTAATTATAAGTTTATGAACAAATAATTCTCAATTTAAAAAGCAATAACACTTTCCTGATTTTTAAAAGGCACTATTCATGTAAGCAAATTTTCTCCAATTATGATTATATATAAATACATGCATTATGAATAGGTGTAATTATTAAGAAAAATAAATTAACCACTCAAATTTAAATAAAAAAAAACGCTAAGGTTTTTTAATTGAATCAACAAGTTTACTACAGTTGAAGCAAATTAGGTTTTTACCCGCTGAAAAGTATAACATGACAACTTTACTACTTGAAACAAAGTGGTGCTTCACAGTTTTGCAATATATTACATCTAGCAAATATAGGTATTTAATTAAGATACATTTATTAAGAAGTAATAAGGAATAAAAGACACCAAAGAGATAACTAATTCGATAGATGATTTTATATTGGAATCAATATTGTTTTTAAATACAAATATTATATTTACATTACATATATGTTTTTCATTATTTACAATGATATCTGAACATTCCTGCCTTAAATTTATCTTTTTAATTTAAAAAGAAATTAAAACAAGTGGAATATCAGTTTTATTTTTCAGGCTCTGGATAGTTTTATGGTATTGTAGTAACATTGGTAACTGACATTTTTTTTTATTATTTTCAACAATTTATTTTTTCAAATGCCATGCATTTATATAAAATATTTGCTAGATCTACTGCAATACATTGCTTTCACATTTAGATATTCTCTAGAATATATTTAAAACCAGCTATTTTTGAAAGAAAAACTTAAGAAATTTTTTTATTGCTGCTAACTTGATATTATTGACAGAAATAATGCGATTGTGAGTTGTATTCAAAGTATAAGAAAATTAATCTTATGAAATTTGATGTGTGAATACTTCTTACTTAACTTTTAAAACCTTTAATCATAAGTCACTGAGAAACCGATCTAAAGAAAGACCAAAATGCAGATGGATTGAAGGCATTGACAATAATTTCAAAAATGTCACAGCAGTTAGAGTAACTTAAGTAAACAGAGCAGAATGAAAGAGGATTCTGAAGTAGGTTGTGGTCTAAACCCATAAAAAAAGATTATCATGATTTAATACATTACACTAACATTCAGATTCAATAAGACTCAGACGATCACTTTCTGGAGTTGGTGGTTCCTCAATGATATGATCTTCATTTTCCTCTGTATGTGGTAATATCAAAGAACGCAGCAAAGAAAGAGGAACTTCCTGCAATACAATTAACAGATAGAATATCATACAAGTTTTTGATGGAGTTCCAAAAACAAAGATTATTCATATTATTAAAATCCCTTAATGTTTGTTTGTATTTCCAGGAAGAAGTGAAGCCATACCTAGATGATGGCACAGCGGCAAATTTTGTTTACAAATAACATAATATTTGTTGAACAGCATTGTAATATATATTAACACTATTTGCAGCACATTGCATAATTATTAAAATTCCAAATATTTGACTTGTTGCATAAAATGGAAATTTCAATAATAAAAACAATACTTTGGTGTATGCATTGTTATATGTTTTCTAGCATTTTAGGATGGAAAACAGTAGCAAGTTATTTTCAAATTAAGAGTAAAAAATATGAATGTATAATATTTAAATGTAATATGTTACATTTAACTGTTACTATAAATTATGATGGTTCAAAAATGTTACTCACAGGAACAGAAGGATGTAATAATTGATTCTGAATTCGCATCATCCATGATGTACTCCCAGTTGGTCTACGAATATGAACTTCTGCCCAACTATTACACCAACAACTGCACAACTGATTACCTTTACTATCTTTCTCTTTATCTGGAAAAAAATTTAAACATCAAACTATAATTAAAAAAAATTCATGTTAAATAGTTAAAAACTTTTAAAACTTATCTGTTCCTTTATTTAGCCTAACATGAACATAAACTACCATGTAAAATTAAATTCTTTGTTAAATTTTTATGCAACAAATAACATGCTTCAAAATATGTACAAAACATTTAATATGTCTCTCCAAGAATATTTTATTCTTACTCTAACATTACAAAAGTGAGAAATGTATTAAAAAATATATATAATTTTAAAACTGAAAATCCAAATCAATATAAAATATATACAGTGTTATTACCTTTTTCATCAGGATCAAACGAAAATTTGGAAAGTCCAGTTTCAGGATCAAATGATGTATGACGACTATAAAAATTTTTAATGTTGTTAATTTTTTCACAGTATACAAAATACAAAGTGTTCCATTTTAAAAATATTCAGTGGATAATTAATAATTAAAAAACAATATTAAATATTGAGTCATTTTAGATATGAATTTATGATGATTTCATTTAAGATGCAATAAATTTAAACTATTTTATTTCTTATCAAAAGCAAAATAGTAACACAACCATTATGTCTTATAAGAATAAATGAAAACATTAAAGTAAGAATTGATTAACATTTAATAACTATTGGGTTTGGCAGGAAAGTAATTTCAGTTTTCGCAATGCTTTTAAATAGCGAAAATTGAGAGAACTTCTTGCTGACCCAATAATACATACTTCAATATGTAAAGTATATTAGTAAAATACATCATATAAAGTAATCATGAATTAATTAGTTCATACATAAGAAATTTCCTTATTTACTACTTGATTACTTTTTAAGATAATATTGCAAAATTCTATAGCTATAATGCATTTATATTCAGTTATTTTACCGGTGAGCTAAATCCATGCCTTTATCTCTTTTATAGTGTAATGTAATATCATCTTTGGATTGATTGGAACTAGAAAGAATTTCACTGGAAGCTATTGTATTTGTTCTCTGAATAGCAGATCGATGACGTTTTCTTTGAGATGAAAATTTTTCTGGCCCTGAATCAGATGAATCAGGCTCCATAGAAATAAATTGATCTGAAAAAATTTTATGATGTGAATTAAGATGATGGTCTTACAGTATTACTGAGAAATATACAAATAGTTAAAAGCAGTAATAATTTTAATATAATATTTATATATTTTAAGTGAAAAAAAAAAAGATTAAATATTATTCTTCATAAATTTACATAAAATTTTATATTATGAACAATAAAAACATAGGAGCTCTCTATAATAATATACAAGTAATTACTTAATACATTTTGATTTACCAATTGATTTAATGTGCACTGAGCATTCACAAAGCTATTTCACAGAAATAAACTGATTAAAATAATGTAAAATAAGATCAAACAGAATGGAATTTGAATGACCATACTTACATAAAAGATGGTAGAATTTTTAGGATTCATGTAAAAAAAAATTTCATTTTTGCTACTATTGCAAATACACCAAATTTAATTAAACAATTATTATTCAATCATGTTTAAATTCCTATATAGAGAAAATATATGCACAAAAATTTGGAAGTTAATGGCTTATACTTTTGATTAAATAAGTCTACTGTAAGATTGCCTTATTTAAGTGCTTCTTACTTTTATTATTCAAGATATAAAATGTTAGATGAATTTTGTAATGAAAATATTTTAATCTCTTATTTCTATTAAATTATATAAATTACATTTCTACTTTTAGCTTATTTCATATTCAATCAAAATTACATTTTATCAATCAAATTATTTAATTATAAATTTTTTCAGTACAAAATAATTACTTTTACTTCCAGAATTAAGTTATTACTAATGCATTTGAAATAGTGTGTTCATATGAACTTCATTTTTAATAATGTATCAATCTTTTTATTTATTATTCAGTTTTAGGTTATCTAGTTTCTCTATTTTAAAGGATTTTCATCAAATACCAAATTCTTAAGGCATAAATACCAATTGGAATTTATTTAGTTGCACTCAAGTTCCTACTAGACAAATTTTAGTTTTTAACCTGAATTTCATTCAACTTTTTGATACAGAATGCCAAACCGATGACTAATTAACCACTCAGTTTTGTTTTACAATGGTCATAAAATTTAGCCTTCAGTGTAACTGGATTGGTGAAAAAAAAAAAAAAAATTCACTCAAATCTATGGGTCTTTGTAGAAATCTACATGGTCTTTCTAGCAGTTTTACTCTGCAAATTTACTAGAAGTTTGACCAGATGGGAAAATTCCCCCTTTCTCGTATTTTAATATTTTCTATGTTATTCAATTTTTTCCTTATTTTTTTTTTTTTTTTAAAAATCTGGTTTTTTTTTTTTTTTTTTTCACAATCTGGGGTTTTTTTTTTTTTTTTTTTTTTTTTTAACATTCAGGGTCTTTTTTTATTTGTTACAAAAACTTTCCTTTCCTTATTTTTTATTAAAGTGAAAATATCTATTACATTTCTTCACAGGAAATAATTGCACAATAATAAATGCATGGTGTGCAAAATTTGTGTTTAATAGTATATCATAGAATAGTTTAAAAAAGAGCCTTCAAATTTTGAAAGTGTCAAACAACTTTGAATAAGTTTAATAAAAACTAGAGGGGTTTGTAACAGAAAATGAATATAAGTTTTCAAAGATTAATAATATCTATGTCTTTATTCATTTATAGAAAAATGAATTTTTTTTTTTTTTTTAGTTTGATGAGGTCAAACTAAAAATGTAAGTTTTGATATAAGTTTTTAAATTTATATTTCATTGCTTTTTAATGTATTTTAATTTATAGTAATTTTTATAGCATTGTATATAGAACTTTAAAAAAAGATATTTAATACATAAAAAAATTCTTTCATATTAATATATTTTCATGCCAGAGGTTTTTTTTTTATTAGTTACCTGTGTCTACATTTTTGCTCTTTTCATGAGAAGAAGAATAACATAATTCACAAAGCCCATTTTTGAATGATTTAGTGCCACAACCACTTGTGGTTATAGTAATAATCTTGTTTCCTACTAACCAGCTCCCTTTTTGACCTTTTTCTAATAAAAATTCAGCAATAGGACATCTATATAAAAATAATTATAACAGGATTAAATAATTGTTATTAAAAAGCAAGAGACCTTATATTTATTGTTTTAACATATTGAAAGACATACCAACCTTTGTGGTACATTTGTACACATACCAAATGTAAAACGTGCCATTAAATCTAAGCCAGTTTCCATTAATTCTGTATGCAATGCTAGAATAGCTGAAGTTGACATTTCACTAATGAAAAATAAGAGAAATATTTCAAAATGTTGAAATAGTGATGAATAAGAATTATTTATTGAAACATTTTCTTGCAAATAAAATTTGGCATTCTTTGTAATAAACATATAACTTCTATTTTGTTTTAGAAAAAAAATGAAATGCTTATTTTCCATCATATTTCAAAAATTTTAATGTGACATGAAAAGTATAAATAATCTACAGCAGAGAGAAAAAATTTCAGATTCAGATCAATTACATTAATTTAATTTAATTTTTTTTATGTGATTATCATTCTATTACTATAGAGCATTCTTATTATTTTGATTGAATTTTATACCACATTTCATAAAACTGTATTGTATAATGTAGAAAGAGTCATAAAATTTTCACATTAATATACATTACTTAAGTTTTGGGGAAAAATTATAATTGAATAAAACTACAAAATTGGATAAGACTTTCTTATAATCAGCAAGTACATTGTTGTTTCAAGGAACAGAATAACATTTACACAAAATTTAATTAATAATTAATTACAAAAAAATTTAATCATATATCGCTGGTCAAATTATATTTCAGCAACAGAAAATTAAGAGCTTTAAAATCAATACTTTTTAGTAGTTAAAATTTTTTTCCCTTAAAACATATTAAATTTTAAATTTGTTTATATAAGATTACTTCATATAAATTATTTAAATTGCTCAAATAAGTTTATAAATTAGATTTTTATAACTATTGAATAAATGAAAAATATACTTTAAATCAAAATTAGATATTAATTTTATAATGAAATAAACAAATTTTACTTTAGACTGATTTTAATAGTCATTTAATTTAATTAAATAAAAATTATAATTTTATTTAAATTTTAATACATGTTAAGATATATGTCTTTTTTTTATAAACTGCTTTTTAAAAGATGATTTATTGTAATCTTTATTATTTTCTTATTTATACTACAAATGAAATCAGCATAGCCACAATTAAGTTTTTAAATACTTTAGACTACTTGAGGTGTTAATTTTTAATTTTAAAATATTTAGCAACTCTTATACATAACCAAAAATAAAGGGTTGAATTCTTTGGTAAATTTAAATAATACATAGAAACTACACAATAATAGAAAAAATGTTTATTAATCTACAAAAAAAATAAATAAATAATATTTACACAAGGTTCTGAAACTTACGATGAGCTTTCCTCTTTTTGAATTTGTTCATGGGGAACATTTAAATTATTCCGGAGTCCCTAAAAAGTTTTAAAACTCCCATATAAAATAATTTCATGCTCAGAATTTCAATAAGATGTTCTGTAAAACATATTTTGAAAATATATGTTATATTAAAACATACTTTATTGATTTAATACAAGCATAGATAATTTGGAGCTTATAAACTTAAGATGATTTTTTATTAATGCAAGAAAATAATTGGTTGCAAAAAAAATTGAAGAAATTTTAAAAACAACATTACATCATAAGTGTCAACATTTAAATGTATTATATTTTAAGAATTAGAATTTTAAATTGTACAAAAGAAAAAAAGTCTATAATTCAGAATATATTAATTTAACATATTTTAAGTACACATGTACATTATGTGTCATAATTCTCATTAACATACATTCCACTAGCAGCCATGCTAACAAAAAAAAGACCTTATCTCTATGATATAAAAGAGTTAATAAGTTTAATTTTCTAAAACAGTGTTATTGGCTTTTTTTTCTAAACCAGAATTATGTTAAATTCATTAAAATTTATATAAATGATAATATATTTTACTAAGGAAGACATTTCTTTATTGAAAATATTTTTTAAAATAATAAAAATTCTTATAAATTTAAAATTTACAATACCTTTAAAATGAATTTGGCAAATTCTCTTCGAAATGGTATTCGACATTTCAGAAACCACATTGATAATACATGATGTGCCAAGGCAACTGTATATTGATTAAATCTGATGAAATAAAGAAAAGCAGTCAAAGTATAACCCAAACTTTATATTTAAAGCCCTAAAGTTTGAAACTATTATAAATAGATACTCACTATTATAGAAACTATTATAATGATAATTATACTCACTTAAATGGGTTGGTATAAGGAAGTGCAATGGCAAAAATACTCATGTACTGATCTTCAACAAAACTAATATACAGATTAGGTAACCGGATTAAATCTGAAAGAAAACATCTTTTAGGATAATAAATTATTATGAAAACTAATTTCTAAAATACAAAGAATTGATATTAAATACTAAAAATAAATTAACGTTTACAATTTTTACTTCAAATAGGAAAATTAAAATCCTTGTATGAATTCAGGGGGAAAATGTCACAGAAAATTCAATTTTAATAATATAAAAATAAGCCTATCAATCATGAAATAATAAATATTTAATTTAATTTTGAAATACAAACATTTTATAAAAGAAATATACATGCAGAATAACATTAAGAACATAATAATAATGCATATATAAATGTTAACTATATGTGTAACATTTATTGATTTAATATATATTGTTTAGGAGAAAATTCACTATTTATTATCAACACATAATTGTATATGTGATGTATTTTTTTGAAATAATAAAACAATGAAGATTTTTTTTTATTAAAATAGAAGAGTAATTATTCAAATTGACATCTCAAATGAATAAAAATAAACAATACATTAAATTAGTAGAAGTGATATAATAAGCTTGTAAAAAAATGTTAATAACATGGTAAATATGTAAGTAAATAATGGACATATATATGCAGCATTAAATATATATATTATCAAATAAATTTTAAAATATCACATTAATTTTCTATTTCATTAGTGTCTGAAATTATTAATCATAATATATTACGAGGAGCAAATAATACTTGCTGGTAAAGCTATAAATATTAAAAGTTTTTTTTTTTACTTGACTTACGTGATTTTGAGATTTATGCTCGCGTTAGCTGCTTTATCTCAATGTATCCAATTACTCTCGAGAGGCAATCAGTGGAAAAGAATTAATAAATGAAAAAGAAAAATACTAATGAAAACAGATTTTCAAATAATCAGTGAACTTCACCTGATTCCAAAATTAGGAAATGGAAGGGTCCGAAATGAGGTATCGTGCAGTACTTCTATCACGAAAAAATACTGTAATGTTAGTATACTCGGAAAATCGCAATGATGAAATAAAACTAACAACTATGCAATTTTTCGTAGAAAAGTAACTAGTGTAATGGTTTTGTAATACGGTTCATCGCTCATATCAAATAACCAAGAATAGAAGAGGACTTTATATCCAAAAGCTTGTTTAAGTTTTTCTCTTTGTACATCATATTTGGTACATTGGAATAGAATGTGTTTTTCAGTTTCAGATTTTTTGCATCGTGAGCACATTGGAGAAGACGTTAATCCAAATCTATGGAGTCTGGCTGTAGAAGGATATGTTTTGGTGCGAAATCTGGAAATTAGTACTTCTTCTTTTCTATTGATAGGTAAAAGACGAATTGATTTGATGCTATTTAGATGCAACAGATCCATTGCGTATTTACTTTTGTTCCATTGTTCATTTGAGGTTTGAAATATTTTCTTTTTTTGATGGTAGATGATGTCATCCGGAGAAATCCAATTTAAAATAATTGTGTCTGATGCGGTTTTTGCCAAAGAGTCTGCTTGTTCATTTTCCTGTATGCCAACGTGACCTGGAGTCCAAATGAATTGCAAAGATAATATGGAATTTAGGTTTTGTTTGAGTTGATTTCCTAGCAATTTGGTGACTCTTGTGGATTTAAAATTGCAATTTTGAAGAGCTCGGAGAGCAGAGAGACTATCTGATAAAATAATGTAATGATGTGATTTGAGTACATACGTGGAAATTGATAATAGCAGTGCCAGAGTTTCTCCTGTAAAAATACTATTATAATTAGAGATTGTCCCAGATGAATTTTCCTGTGTGAAAAAATTAATGCAAGAAATTGAGTGTTTGGCTGGAGATTTGGAGAAGCGTTAGATGTGGCACACGCCATGTTGCAAAAAACAGAAAAGAACCCCAAAAATTAACTAGGGGGAACCAATGGTGCCTTACATAGAAAACGGATTAAGAGAAAAATTAAAGAAAAAATTCCGTAAAGGATGAGAAAAAAAAAAAACGGAAGGAAAAAGAAATTAAATGTGTCCCAGTTGGACGATTAGTACAATAAAATAATAATTACTACCTCTGGTAAAGATGAAAAAACCTTGAGAGTAATTGGAACAAATAGGTGAGTCAGAAGCAAACAGCTAATTTGCCAGCTTAGATTTCACCGAAATACACTCTACTCCCACGCTTACGCCTTCGCGTTAACCTTATTCGTTTTTTTTTTTTTTTTTTTTTTAAATATATAACAACAAAAATTCATTTTAGAGATTATGTTAGCCATAAATTGAAAGAAAAGACAATTTAATATAGAATGCATTACTTGATAAAAATTCTAAAACAGGAACTGCAACCAATTTAGTAGCTGACATCTTTGAAAGATTTAAAAGAAGTTTTGGCAAAAGGGTCACCATACTGTCTTGCATTTCCATAAGACACAATGTCAAACCTTCCATGCATATTTTAGCACTTCTTGACACCAAACCAGTTTGCAAAGAATTGTTTAAAAGTTTCTGCATGGAAAATCATGATGATTATTTTCAAATTTAACATTGTTAAAAAAAAAAAAAACTATTAGATACCGATGCACTTTTAATTAAAATCTTTTTCAGTTATCTTGTAAGATATCAAATGAAAAAAATGTTACATTAATTCACTCCAAACATAAATTTCTCGCAAATAAAGAAAGATGTATTTAAAAGAAAATAAAACAATTAAACACAGAAGCTAACACAAAATATCTAATTATGATATTTTTAAAAAAGTGATATAATAGGAATATATGAAATACAATATGTCATAAAATCTCTTTTGAATGTATTTTTATTTTTGAAAATGTAACATATGGAGCATATTTCTGAAACATTTCAAATATAGTAAGTATAAATATATATTATATATTGTACGGAATAATTCCAATCAAATTGTCAGCAAATTTCTCTTTATTAATTAAATAATAACTTTTGCTTTGCCTAAGTAGATTAATGTATATATTTAATAGAGTTTTGAAACAAATTTGCAAGTTCTACTTTTAAATCATGCCATTTAAAAGAAACAAAATATAAACAAATTACAAATCAACAATAAACAATGACAGGCATGAAGAAATTATAGATTTAATATAAGGCAACATACCTGAGTAAAAGTATCAATAGTTGAACTGTAACAAATAAAAGCGATGGCACAGGAAAACATTTGACAATGAACATCTGTTCGAGTTAAATGAGATGGAGCATTTTTTAAGATTCCTGGAAGTCCATTTGTTTTTTCAAGAATCTAAATACAATTAAGAAATAATTAAAAAACAAAATATCTTAAATTCTAACAAATTTCTTGAACAAAATGTAACTTACTTTTTTACATAAAGCCTTGCCTAAGGTTATAAGACTTTTTTTGTTACAGAGTATCAAGGCTTTATTCTTCAGCAATAAAGGCAATTCTCTAAACACCATTTCCAAGATATTCCAATCTCTCTCCTAAAAAACAGAACAAAGTAAATGTAATTTAATATAAGTTTTTAAATAAATTGTAAATAGGTGTTTTATTCTTTAAAATAAAATTTACATATTATATACATATTGCAGAAAATAGTTAATACTGTTCACAAAATTGTTTGAAAATTGGTAAGTTTTCATTAAATTAATAAAATTAATTGAAACTTAAGAATCTGAATTGAATTGGTTTTTATCTGAATAGTATTGACATTTAATAAACAAATTAAATGCAGTCATTTAAAAAAATATAAATCATGATTCATATACACAAAATATTTCTTTTTACATCATAATACATTTTTATTACTAAAATCACATCAAATAAGGTTTATGAATACAAATATTCTGATTTTAGTTCTCAAATAATGAAGTATATTTCAAGACTAAAAACTGCAATTGAACCAGACTTGAAAGGTCTCTAAAAAAAAAATTTTTTTTTTTTGATTAAAAAACAAACCAATTTTTTAATTTTTAAAACTTGTTAAATAAAATAAATTGAAATTGATCAAATTTCTTTACCTTATTTTATCTTTCTCTTTTAAAAACTTCACATTTTTTCCTTGAAAATGATCAATACAACATTTTAATTAACAGTATTGATTGAATAAATATCTTAAAAGTTTTAATACTGTAAATAATACATATTCTAAAATCATCATCTTTCAAAACCTTTATCTTTTCCATAAGATTACTTGAATTGTTAATGCTCTTATATCAAATAATGTCTAAATACTGAAAGTATAAAATATTTTATTTGGAAGACAAACATATACCTAATTCTTCACTTTTAACTTCAATATATCTTACCTCTCTCACACAAGTAGCTACAATTTCAAGTGCTTTATAAAAGTCCATTTCATAAACAGGTGCAGCTGACGATGGTGATACAGGTAATAGAGTGCTCGGGGCTGGTCTTTCTCTAGGAGGAGTTCCTTCATTTATGTGGTTATTTCTGAAATTTAATTTTTGAAAAATATTTTTAAATATTCATTTTAAAAAGTGACAAAATTAGATGTTAAAAAATATAATTGACTCTCTATTGTTAAAAACATCTAATTAAATTATCACTATAATGTGCAAGCACGTTTTAAATAATTAAAAAAAAACACATTTTTTTAGAAAAGATAGAAATTCCTCTTTTTATTTATAATACAGTCAACAGAAAATTTATTTTCCTTATGTAATAAACATTTAATCAGGTAAATAAAATTTTTAATTTTAATACAATAGCACAATTTTCAAATAGGGAATTTAAACATACCGAACAGGACACTTTATAAACAGACAGTAATTCACTTCATTCTGTGATAAAATTCCAATATGTCCATGTTTATTAGCACGTATTTGGAGGAAGAATTCCAAAATCTGAAAATAAAATTTATTTCCTAATATGCAAAAACAATAATAATTATATGAACAGGTCTACAAAAGTGCAGAAAAAAAAAATAAATATCTACCAATAAATATTTTATTTACTTTATATTAGGTACATTTAGTTGATTTATACTTCAAATATCTTTCTTATTTGAAAAATAATATATGTATCAGTTAAAATATTTTAATTTTATTTTGCTCACTTTTTGATGTTGCTGTGAATATGGAAAGGCTTTTGCATAAAACTTCTTAAATATGCACATAAACAATTTTAGAAGTTTTGCATATACTTATAACTTTTTTTCTTTCTATTGATTTTTAAGCCTACCGTCTTGCAGTACTGTGACATGTAGCAAAAAACAAATGTCTTTCACTACATTTGTTTTTGCTACATGTCACAATATATTTGGAGAACAAAAGTATGTATCTGCAAAATAATATTTCTCATGAACACATTACACTTACGAAAAGTAATTCTGACATCATTATACTTCTAAAATTCTAATATGAATTCAAAAAGTATGCTAAATTTTCTATCAACTTCTAGAAAAGAACTTGTCTTTATAAGAGAACTTTAAAAATGTTAATGTACTTGAGTTTAATCATGTGTTTTAATCAAAATATGTAATTAAAAAAATGCATATTATTTTTACACTCCTGAAACATTCTCTTGTAAAACAACATTTTATTCTAACAAGAATATTTAAGCAAATATAGACAACAAAACAAATTAAAATATTTTGTAAAACTTTATGATTCTTTAATTATTGTTAATAGATAACCCCCCCCCCCTCCACACACACATTGTTGACTTCTGCCTATAATTTACAGCCATAATTTTCAATAGTAAAAGGAAAAAAAATATTAGCCACAATTCGCAGACAAGTGCATTGTTAGAATTGCTTTTTTAACTTGCCTGATGCTTAAAATTCCATTTGGAATATTAATAATTTACACATTAAAAATTGCATTAAAGGTATTTGGTATGGAAATGCTATGTAGAAAAAATTATTATTTATCAGATATTTTCCATGAGAATGCAAGGTAAATAAAATAAACGAAATATTTTATATGAAAAAAAAAATCAATCAATTAAGAAAATTATTGAAAATTTTGTATTAACCAATTCTAAATTAAGCAAATTTAAAAAAAATCCTAACAACTAATTATTTTAAATTCATCAGAGAAGTATTTAGAATTAAACTCAATCAAACAGTAAAAAAAAGTCATTAATTTTTGGAAGGAAAACGTCCTTAAACAACACATTTTTTACCAAATTTTAAAGAAAAAAACTTGCCAATTGTATATGGCAGCTTATTAAGCACATTAAAAAATTACAACTTCCGGCAGAGAATTATAAAGTGTATGTAAAGTACAGTTTTATTAATATATTTTTAATTAAAAGATGTAAGTTACTAATTATAAAAAAAGTAATATTAAATATGAAAAATACATTTTATCCCATTAAAACATGTTTTAAATTGATTTATAATTTAAAATGAATAATATAAAAAAAAAATTTTTTTTAATATACATTCAAAATAAATATGAAATCCAGATACACATACCATTTGCCTAATTTTAATTAATCCTTCCTCATAATGTGGACATTTGTATTGCTCATGCAAATGATGAATAAACAAATAAAATATCTCGATGCAATGAGCTGAATGTATATCATACAATTGCTGAAAAAAATTAATAAAAAATAAAAGATAAAGATTGACGATTTACCATTAACAATTTTTCATTATAAAAATTAATTTTGATCTCTAGCTATTTCCTAGAATATATAAATATAAATTATTAATAATAAGAAAAAATAAAGGAATAGTTTCACAGTTTCAAATAATATTAAAAACATTAAACAAACATTTTTAGTATAAATAAGAAAGGTAGTTATAAAAATTATATAACCTATAGTAATACCAATAAAACTTAGAGTACTTGTGAAATTTTAACACTTTTAAACCTATAGAATATACAATACTGATAATTAAAAGAAATTTCAACAAAAAAAAGAATGCACAAACTAAAATACCAAAACAGTGGGCAGGTAGAAAATATGCTCAAAAATGTAATCATTTAAATAATCTTAAATCTTTTCTTAGACTTCTCCCTATTAATTAAAAAGAATTTTTTTTTTCTCAAGGTTTTGCACAAAAACATACCCATCAAATGCTAAACTCCATAGATTTTTCCTGACCCCCTCTCCTTTATATCCTTTCTGGAAATACCGCAAACTATTGAACAATAAACTAAATACCAAGAAACAAGCTGTAAAATACTTTCAAATACAAAATTCTTTCTTATTCTTGGATATTTGATGACTAAGCATGCATATTAATAGATTGCGATGGTACTCCCATTTCTACGAAAAGTCTCGTAACCTTGTATGCATCAGGGTACCTACTTCACTTTTTCTTTCTGAAAAGTTTTACTTTTAATTATAGTTATGATTGTAATTCACATTTTCTTATCATTCCAATGTTAAAATATTACGGTCTATTAAATCAAAATATTCCTATATATACTATGTGGAAGAAAGTGACGGGACACAACACTATAACGACATAAACCCATATTTATTAAAATTAATAGGGGGTAGGGTATCCTTTGGCTGAGATCACAGCTGCAACCCTTCTGGGCATGCTTTCCACTAAATTAGCCATAGTGGCAAGAGGAATTTCCTTCCAAATGTTTAACAGGAAGTTCCATAGTTCAAGCTTGCTTTGGGGGAGTGGGGTGCAGGCCCTCAACCGACGGTCCAATTCGTCCCAGAGATGTTCAATGGGGTTAAGATCAGGGCTATGTGCCGGCCACTCCATGCGTTTAACGTTGTTGTTCACATACCAATCAAGAGTCCTCCTTGTAACATGGCATGTTGCGTTGTCGTCTTGATACCAGCAATCATCCATACCGTACGTTGACACACAAGGTAGGAAGGACATGATTGTCGAGAATATCACAGTATCTATCGGCATTCATCGCACCATCAACCTTCACCAGTGGGCCAGCCCCATGCCAGGAGAAGCAGGCCCATACCATCAATCCTCCTCCACCAAACTTTACAGTCGGGACGACACACTCGGGCAAAAGGCGTTCTCCTGGTAAACGCCATACCCAAACACGTCCATCGGAACGGAAAAGAGTAAATCATGACTCGTCACTCCAAAGAACGCTTTTCCAGTCATCCAGAGTCCAAGTAGGGTGGTCTTTGGCCTATCGAAGGCGCGCTTTCTTGTTGGCTTTCGTAATCAAAGGCTTATGGGCCGTCGAACGTCCAGTGTAACCTAACTTATGGGCCTTCATAGAAAGAGTCTTGGTCGAAACGGCCATACCTGTGGCTTGTGTAAACTCATTAGCGATTTTATCCATGGATGTTTGACGGTTACTTCGAATCTCCCTGCCGAGCACCCGCCGGTCCTTGCTGGAGAGAACTGCAGGTCGTCCACTTCGGGGTTTGTTCTGACAGTGTCCCTCAGTCTTGTAGCGACACACAACACGTGCTACAGTTGATTTTGAGCAGTTACGGAGACGGGATATCTCCCTAATTGACACCTTGTCAAGATGCAATCCAACCAACACACCTTTCTCGAACTCAGACAATTCTTCCCGTGGCGGCATCTTGACAAAAACAACTCTAGTCGACTCCACAGAGTATTTATAGGATATGGCTGACATGTGATACCTATTATTGCGCATGTGTCAGCTGTATTGTCGACTTTTCTACTTTTCGAGGGGTGTCCCGTCACTTTCTTCCAGATAGTGTATATAGGAATTCTAATATATATTCCTTTCTTTTTCATATTTATTCATCTTACTTATTTTCTTTTGATTGTCAGAAAATGCATGCAATTAATCTTTGTTTTTTTTATAATTGTGTTTGTGGTCCTATAGAGTCAGGCATGTTTGACAGATTATCATGGATTCATGAATTTCGAGTTTTATAGGAGTTCAACTATAAATGTTCAATTTTCACCTTTGTATCACAAAGTTACAAGTCAAGTTATAAAGGAAACAATATCATTTGAAAGCAGACAATGAGTTTTCATCAATCACTATTGTGTATATATATATATACCACTATATATCTATAGTGATATATATATATATGCACTATATATCTATAGTGATATATATATATATGCACTATATATAGCGCATGTATGTGTATATATGCACTATATAT